>LR991043.1:1200000-1575000 GCA_905163495.3 Cosmia trapezina | reverse complement strand
TGTGGTAGCCCGCGAAATTCAAATTTTCTTCGTTGAAATCTAACTAATAGAGTTGAATATAATGATAATTTTTATGGTTAAAATTATGTAAATACGTCATTATTTTTTATTGTCGCGAATCATATTTTGATCAAGATTGCAAATTGCAAAAAATGCACGAAAATTTGAATTTCGCCGGCTACCTTAGCAGTTCCCAATTCATGTAGCTGTCTGTACTTACATATTCCTAAAAAAAAACTAATATTCTAATTAAATCACTTATTTCACATCACGTGATGTCGAGGTGATCCAACTCCTTGACATCACTGAAATAGTTAGACTGTAGTTCAAGTGTTGACTATTATAAAGAACACGTGAATTAAGTATCTTCCCCTTAACATAAAGTGAATAAGAAAGACGTTATTGGACGTTTTCTTAATTTTAAATTTAGTTAGCAGTTCAAGGATTACTAACCAAGGGGATAAAGCAGTGTCTTCTGTCGCGGGTGACGATTTAAATCGCGAGCGTAACCAAGGACTCGAGGTTTACTCCCGAGCGTAGGGAGGGTGTTAAAAACTTAAATCACGAACGGAGCGAGGGATTTAAGACGAGTCCTGAGTGTAGCGAGGGATTTAAGTTCACCCAAGACTAAGACAGCTTTATCACCGAGGAAAATACTCTACCTTTCGTACCATTTGCGAAAAAATTAACACAATAATAATATGAGATAAGCATTTATTAAAAATAATGACAATTATCTTATTTATAAAAATAAATTAAAATAAACTTAACGTTTCTGTATTTGAAGAAAACAAAAACGCGGCAAATTCCTAGACTAATATTTTTTTGTCGGAAAAGCAAAGGCATCAAGCTCATACGGCCTCGTCGGTTTTCGTAATTTTATTTAATAATCGTAACTGCATAATAAATGCGTATTCCTTTTTCAAAAAGATGTATAATGCTATATATACAAACTCTTTCCTATTTAAGGCACTTCCCCGACCAAACGACCTTGAGCGTTCGGTTCTTCTCTGTCCCGCCGCTCAGTCTCGCTTTGTCCCACTCCCTGAGGACGCCTCTTTACCAAAGAATTCTCAAAATTGGAATTATTTGAAGAGAAAAGAATAGCGATCACACAGGCCTCCTCCGAGAGGGAGCGGACTGTAATACAGGTACCACGTGGGACCAGTGCGGGTTGGTATTTATGTCACAAGTCTTCGAAGTTTTTCTAGGACATGCCGGTTTCCTCACGATGTTTCCCTTCACCGTTTTGAGAGCAGTGGTGATTGAAATAATTTACACAAAGTAAAGCGCCTGCCGGAGTTCGAACCCACGACCTACAAACTCGTAAGTCGGGGCGGTTACCACTGGGTCACCACTGCTCTATAAAAGTCTATGGTAAATAAAAAGAGAAATCCTGATTGAGTGACTTATCAACGCCCAGCCCAAACCCTTGAACTTAGAAAACTGAAATTTTGCACAGAGGTTCCCTTTATAATGTAGAGAAGGAATAAGGAAGGATATCCCGGTAGGACGTTCCCTTGGGATATTTTCCGACATCCACGCGGGCGAAGCCGCGGGGTACAGCTAGTTATATATAGTAAAATGTCGCTTCTTAAAAATCTTCGTTATGTACCAGCGAACATGCTATGAATTTGTCTAAAAACAGTGAAATTCATTTGTTCAGAGCACGACCGCCAGCAGCGCCACCAGCGGCAACGCGGAGAGCAACAACAACACTACTTTAAGCAACAACAACTCACACCATCCACATGAACTTGGTTCCATGTCTGGTAAGCTATATACCATCTTAATATCATAAACGTAATACTTCCAAAATACAGTGTAGTCCTAACCTACCTATTTTAGAATAAAAATAACATTTTTTTTTTTTTTGACGACACGGTTGGCGCAGTGGTTGAGCGATTGACTGCTGCGCAGCATGTCGCGGGTTCGATTCCCGCACGGAACAAATATTTGTACGACCTACAAGTATTTGTTCCGAGTCTGGGTGTTTTTCTATCTATAATATGTATACATGTATTTTCAAAAAAAAAAATGTATATCTATAAGTAGATTATCAGCCATATAGTTACCATAACACAAGCATTAGGTTGCGTAACTTAAGACTAGATGGCGTTGTGTGAAATGTCCAAGGATATTATTATTATTTGCCATAAATACAGGTTTTACCAGATGTAAAATTGTCCATATTTTGCCTGTTTATGGCATGCAAATTAGTTCTTAATACTAATAGGTACCTACGTAGGTACTTATTTAATTTTAATTGAATTTACAACTATGTACACTACTAATATAAATTATATATAATTATAATTACAGAATGTTTAAACACTGTTCCCTGTATTCTTTTCCGTGATCCTGTAAAGGTTCAACCATTTCATTCCAAAACACGGAACTCCAAAAAAGATCTTACGAAGGCGCGGCTACGGTGTAAAAATCCAAAAAAAAAATCGTAAAAGATCATACATCAAACACGCAAACAGCGATAGCGCACGAAACCGCCGCAAAACACTAGTCTACAATCTTAACATCAACCAATATTAGATCTACCATATCATAGGTACATGCGATTACCTTACCTTATCGATATTATCGTTACAAATTCGAGTATTGATAATCGTTTCGCGATCATGCCGTGATTTGTCGATAGCACGTTTGATGTCGCCGACAAAGGCGCCGACGCGTTTGATAATGCCGAACAGAGTTAGTCGCTTGTACTATTTATCGGTTAATTAAAAAATGTGTAAATCTAGTTCGGTTTGAGATCGATAATTATGGTTTGGAGTGCTGGAGGTGATAAAATTCCTGTTCTTCATTTTTGTATTTTGGCGAGACATTTTTTTTTGTCAAGGTGTACTGCATTTTCGTTATCTTCGATGAGCCATATGTGTATTATGAAGACTAGACTTAGCGTCAAAACACGAGGAGCTCGTGGCTAAGTAATTACAGCCGCACGGGTCGATCCATCGGGTGAAGCTACGCTTGCCGGGGTTGGTCAGTGGATGGGTGACCATCTTTACATACCGAGACTCCTCCGTGCCTCGGAAAGCACGTTAAGCCGTTGGTCCCGGCTGTCATTCGTGGATCTTTGACAGTCGTTACGGGTCGTCAGAAGCCCGAAAGTCTGACAACCAGTCTTACCAAGAGGTATCGTATTACCCAGTTACTGGGTTGTGGAGGTCAGACAGGCAGTCGCTCCATGTAAAATACTGGTATTCAGCTGCATCCGGTTAGACTGGAAGCCGACCCCAACATAGTTGGGAAAAGGCTAGGCAGATTGATTGACTTAGCGTCAAAACACGAAGGACCACTTTTCAATGTACGATCCGAACCGATGGACCAATTTTCTGAAGAGATTTTTTCGGGTATCTTCGTGTTCGATAAACGATGAGCCGAAAGTATACTTAGGTATTCTAGATGAATTTACCTTAGACATATTTTTATTTTTTGTTTCGCTCACACGGGATCAAATTTTTAAGAATGTTAAATGAAACGATGCTTTTTTGAAAAATGTAATTAATTAAAGGACTAGTAAATATAATTCATTTAATATGTAAATCTTCAGGTAAATATTAAAAACACCTTTTTATTGTGTCATTTATTTTACTCATCTCAAAAACAGATAATACTTTTTGAGCTATGTTTATTAGATATAACACAATAGTAATGTGTTTTCAAAGTTAGGTACCTACCTATTAATAGTAGATTATTAACCAAGGGTATAAAGCAGTGTCTTCTGTCGCGGGTGACGATTTAAATCGCGAGCGTAACGAAGGACTCGAGGTTTACTCCCGAGCGTAGCGAGGGTGTTAAAAACTTAAATCACGAGCGAAGCGAGGAATTTAAGACGAGTCCTGAGTGTAGCGATGGATTTAAGTTCACCCAAGACTAAGACAGCTTTATCACCGAGGAAAGTACTTTTCGTACCATTTGCGAAAAAATTAACACAATAATAATATGAGATAAGCATTTTAGAACATTAACTTATTTATAAAAATAAATTAAAATAAACTTAACGTTTATGTATTTGAAGAAAACAAAAACGCGGCAAATTCCTAGACTAATATTTTTTGTCGGAAAAGCAAAGGCATCAAGCTCATACGGCCTCGTCGGTTTTCGTAATTTTATTTAATAATCATAACTGCATAATAAATGCGTATTCCTTTTTCAAAAAGATGTATAATGCTATATATACAAACTCAATGGTGTAAACACAGATGTAGTTCAGTATAAATTTCGGTAAGTATTCCAAATTTAAATCACATTCTCCTCAGGATGAATGAAATTCAGTACAATTTTCTTTCCCTGTTTTCAACAAATTAAAAATGACTATTGTTATGTTCGCTTTTTGTGGCATAGAATATCACTTTTTTGAGTAAGTGGTACGAAAATTAATATTATTTACTAATTCGCTAATTGATTACATTTTTCAAAAAAGCATCTTTTCTTTTAACAATGTTACGACAGAACTCTTAATATTTGAATTCTATTCTATTTTCATACTCTCTTCCGCCCCAAGAACACAATCGCAACTGACCATTCCTTGGGGAAAACTGTCCCACTATACATTTTTAAAGCCCATTTACACTGTCCAGTCAAAAGCTAAAATAATTATCTCTAATTAGGAATGTACAAAGGTGTCAGTAAATTACTGGTAGGATTATGAAGGTGTCAAATAGGGATTGAGTGGACAGGGGCAGTAAATCCTGGGTATTAGTGACCCTCTATTGGATTGGCAATGCTTGCCGTTGTATTATGTTATTGTAATATTGTTTGTTTGTAGATTCGTGTGTGTGCATAATTTCTGTCACTTTTGTTGGGTGGGGTTGGGATGCGTGTTTGTTTTTTTGGTGTTAATCATTTTAAGTTTAGAATTATAGTGAAGGACTTACAAAGCAAATTGAATTAGGAAATTATGTAGCCTACTATTTTTTTTTTTATAAGTTGTATCTTGGATTTATAAGTTTCTGAACTCTTTTTTTAAACCACACTTCGTGAAAATCTCTGTTCACTTTGACTTTTCTCAGTTTGATCCTTCAACAAGATTTTTGTAAAAAACTTCGTAATTCATGATTGTTTCCTGAAAATCTGATCTGAAATTTGATTAGGTATCCATCATCATCTACATAGCCTTTTCCCAGCTATATTGGGGTAAGCTTCCAGTCTAATCGTATGCAGCTGAATACCAGTATTTTACATGGAGCGACTGCCTATCTGACCTCCATAACACAGTTAAGAGCCCATACTAACTCAGCTTTTTATCTCGCTCGCACGATACTGCTCGCGGATTGAGTGAGAGCGAGACTGAGTGCGGTGCTAGGCGCCGAGCCCACCGCACTCAGTCTCGCTCTCACTAACAGTTTAAGTAATTGGTTTTTACGGTGAAAATAATGGTCATTTGAAAAAAAATTAAAAACATAAGATCTGCTTTATAGTTAGTTCAGTTAGTATGCAAAGTTTCATGATCTAATTTGAAGTGTTTTTTTAATACTAGCGGTTTATTGTTCAGTTTGGAGGTAACTTTGGTTTTTTTTTCTATCGAGAAAATTTTATGGAATCGTGTTTTCGTCAAACATAGTACTTTACATTAAACCTCAACTTTACCATATATTTATTTCAAAATTAATGCTGCAGTATTTTCGACATAACAGAGGATCATATTATACGCCTTGGTAAGACTGGTTGTCAGACTTTCGGGCTTCTGACGACCCGTAGGACCTAACAAGTGTTATAAATCTATAAATGATAGCCTGGACCAACGGCTTAGCGTGCTTTCCGAGGCACAGAGTTTCATTGTGATTATGTATACATTTAATAGACGAATTAATTACCACTATTAGTATCTTCCAAAGATGGAGGGATGATCTTGGCTCTTACCGAAAGGATTGGCTCGCAATGGCAGAAGACAGGAGTCTACCCGTACTGTTCCACTGTATACCGGCTAAATAGATAGATAATTTTCCGAAATTTACAATTACCTGTACTAGAAAGGTTTAGGTAGTTAAAACCCCTCAAGTGTCTGAGTTTGGCTAATTATAGACCCAAAACACCAGCGAGTGGGGAGGGTTGGGGGTTAGTTGCGAACCCCATAGGTTCACAACTACTGATAATGATATTTTTTTCATCGGATGATGTTTTTTTACTTTTATATATATGTGATCTAAGCTTATATACCTATTATGTAAAGTTTTGTCCTTTTGCACACTTTGGGTGCATTTGACACGGGGGGGGCGAGGGGGGTTAGCTACGAACTCCATAGGTTCACAACTAATGATGATGATTGGTTTTATTTTATTTTATTTTATTTATTTATTTAAGGATTACCAACGAGATACATTACAATTAACTTGTACAGTAACAAACATGCGTAATAAATACGTTATCCTGTAATGCGTACTCAATTACAGGTAACCACAGCTTACACATTATCGAGTACACATGCTCTGAATACATATAAAAAGAAAATATACATATTACTATGATTTACAAAGGTATGTACTAATAAAAAATAAATAAAAATTGCATCCATACAATACAATAAAACCAATTTCAATATTATATCTGAATTAAGTGTAGGAATACAAAATAATAGTTTACAATTATTATAAATTAAATTAGTTTTAAAACAAAAAAAGAAAATAAAATTTAGTGATAAATGATTAAATTATTGGAATGATAAGTCAAATGTCCTCTAAACGAAAGTGCTTGTATAATTTATTTTTAAAAGTGTTAAGACTATCGTGATTGATATCAATTTCAGCTTTGCGGCATATAGCATTATACAATTTGGTAGCCCTCGTAAGGGGAGAGTTGTCACCTAAGTTGGTTTTGTGCAAAGGTTGTCTAAACAGATTGTAGGTATGTGACCGTGGTAACCTGCTAGGCACATTAAAACAAATTTTGAATAGTAGGTCAGTATTTAGTCTAGATGTCACTAACTTGTGAAGGAAACAAAGATCTAGTACTTTTCTACGATTGGTGAGGCTTTGTAGTCTAAAGTAATGAACACGTTCTTTATAAGATTTTAATTGTTTCGCGGTTTTGTTTTTTAAGGATAGATGATACAAGAATCTCCTTTGGACTCGCTCAATCCGTTGCTTATGAACGTTATAACGGGGTGACCATACCTGGGAACAGTATTCCAGATTACTGCGAACCAACGTCTCATATAGAATAATTTTGGTCTTTGAGTTGTTAAACGGCTTTGAAGTCCTTAATACAAAGCCTAGCATTTTGTTTGCGTTTGCTATTATCTTATCTATATGGTCATTGTAGGTCAATTTGCTATCCATCAAGATTCCCAGATCCCGTACAGTATCGACTTCGTTGAGCGTCTTACCAGTAATTGAGTATTTTGTATTAAAAACATTTTTGTTGCGACAAAATTTTATGTGTAAACATTTTTGTAAATTTAAGCTCTTCCTCGCACCACTCCACCAATCTATCCAAATCAGCTTGTAGCAAATACTGATCCTCTAAAGATTTTATAGGGAAGGTCAACTTGAGATCATCTGCAAATAAATAAGATTCTGCGTGATGGAAGCAGTGGATAATGGTATTAATGAAAATATTGAAAAGTAAAGGTCCTAAGTGGGAGCCTTGTGGTACCCCTGACGTCACATGAAAATCTTCGGATCGGACCGCATTCAAAACAACGAACGACAAACGATCACTAAGGTATGACTGAAACCATTGCAATAGTGGACCGTAGATTCCGCAGCTCTCGAGTCTCTGTATTAAAAGTTGGTGGTCTACTTTGTCGAACGCTTTACTAAAATCGGTGTATACTGCGTCGACCTGAATCCGTTGGTCCACAAACTCTATGACATTTTGTGAAAAAGATACTAGATTGGAGTGAGTTGATCTGCCCTGAAAGAAACCATGTTGATTGCCTACTATGTGATTTTTCAAGTGGCTATATAGATAAGGATACAACAATAACTCGAAAACTTTTGGGATAACTGATATAATCGATATAGGTCTATAATTTTTTATATCGTTTTTGCGACCATTTTTAAAAATAGGGACTATTTTAGCTTTCTTCCACGCGGATGGGAAACAACCCATTTCAAGTGAACGGTTAAAAAGAAATGTTAAAGGCGTAGAGAATGACTTCGCACACTTAGCCAGGAGAATTGGCGGAAGCTCGTCAGGACCTGGTCCTTTGCGTACGTCCAGAGATTTCAGTTTGCTAGCGACTATATCCTCAGTAAAAGATATGTGACTTAATACATTCAGGCTTGCACAAGTCAATAAACTGTTTGATGTATTAGTTAGCTGTGTGGGGTGATTCTGATTATACACTGATGAAAAGTTTTTTGCGTATAGTTGACAGATATCGGTACTATTGTCAGCTACTTCATTGTCTAAGTTCATTTTTTCAGGAATTGTACTTTTATTTTTACGCTTATGTTTAATATATGTCCAAAAGTATTTAGAATTGGTTTTTATTCTAGCTTCTATATTTTTAATATAGGTAATGTAAGAAGATTTGTTTAATAACCTGCACCTCTCCTTCAGCAATGCTAAACTAATCTTATCCATAGCGTTGTTATATTTTTTTACTTTTATTCTAAGGTTGTATGTTTGCTTCAGTAATTTAGTGAGATCTTTCGTAAACCATGGTGGTTGTTTATTGTTATTTACTTTATATGAAAAAGGAACGTTGTGACTAATAGCATCCGTTACCTTTTCGTAAAATATTTCAACCATTTCATCTATGGTCCCACAGTTTTGTAACGTTGTATTCCAGTTTATAGAGTCAAGATGTTGTGTTATAGCTTGATAATCAGCCTTGTGATAATTACGGGTAGGTAACATACTGCAATTCAAAGTTCTTTCAGGAAGTATATCTAAATAGATCAGTAGAGGAGGATGATGTATGTCTACTTTAGATAAGGGATCATTGCATTCGTTCACCTTAACATTCGTTATATTAGCTAAAACCAGGTCTAAAACCTTTGATTTATCATTCCTAACACTATTAAACTGTTCCAAACCATTCAACGCAACGAACTCAGTAAAAAGGTGATTAATTAAACAATTAGTGGTCTCAGGGACTAGGAAGCTACTATTATCGTTGTTGAGCCAGTTGATGTTAGTTAGATTAAAGTCGCCCGCGATGAAAACATTGCTTTCTGTACTAATGGCTTTGCCCGCGTTCTCAAGGTAATGCTCCAAAACATCAATCTTAACTGGGGATGGAATATAGACTGCGCAAAAGCAAAGACTGATTGCATTACTTTTGGTTTTAACTTGAACTTTAACCCATAGATCTTCACACAAACTGTTATAAGACGCCATTTCAATAGCACTATGTTTTTTTAATATAGCGATCAATACCCCACCCCCAGTCCTCTTCCTACAGAGCTCATTAAGTTTACGGTCTCTTCTGTATACATTGTAACGGTCATCAAATAATTCTGTACTGGAGACATCATCATCAAGCCAAGTTTCAGTAAGAATTACAACATCGTAATCATTCATTAATATGCTGTGATAAAAATCATTCGTTTTTGTCTTTAAACCTCTGGTATTTTGGTAATAAATTTGAAAATCTGCGAATTGTTACATTATTTGATCAATAAACATTCAAAAAAAAATAAAAAATTGGGAATACACAAATGTTAAACTAGTTTTCCATCGGATGATGTTTTTTTACATTTATATATATGTGATATAAGCTTATATACCGAAAAAAAAAGGGTTTTTCTTATGCACACATGGGGTGCATTCGACACTTGAGGGGTTAAAACCTGTTTAAAAATAAAATGCAACTAAAAACCAATAACAATATTGATTACTGAATCAATTGAACCATTAGTTCTTGCAGTGGTTTATTTGTTTAATATGTGTTTGTGTAAAAAGTCACATCAAGATTTACCTTTATTTAACTACTAAACCTTTCTAGTATAACTACAGTCCTCGACACTTCCTCGACTAAACAACTGTAGTCACTAACATATCTACAATTGTCTCCGCCCACAGATTCGGGCAGTGAATCTGGCTCCCACAAGAGCGGGCGCGTGCGCACCTCGGCTGCCGCCGACGGCAAGCCCACGCGTGTGCGCACCGTCTTGAACGAGAAGCAACTGCATACCTTGAGGTGAGAATTATTGTATTATGAAATAGCTTCTGCTCGCGACTTCGTCCGCGTGTCTTGTTGAAACGGCTTAACGTGCTTTCCGAGGCACGGAGCCACCCCCGGCAAGCGTTGCTTAACCTGATGGATCGATTCGTGCGGCTATTATTACTTAGCCACGAGCTCCTCCTCCTAAGTATCCATAACCAAACGCCCATAATGTTCCACAGAACCTGCTACGCTGCAAACCCTCGTCCCGACGCTTTGATGAAGGAACAGCTGGTCGAGATGACCGGCCTGAGCCCGCGCGTCATCAGAGTCTGGTTCCAGAACAAACGCTGCAAGGACAAGAAGAAGACCATCCAGCTGAAGATGCAGATGCAACAAGAGAAGGTGGGTCCTAATGTGTTGAAGAGTTTGATTAGGAGAAGGTTTTACTTGTATCAGGCTTGCCAAAGAGTTTTGTGATTGCAGTATGTTGTTATTAGCACTTAGCTTTAAACTTGGTATGCTTCAAAATCCAGAAATAGTCTCTAAACCCAGAAATAAAAGTGCCTACGTGATAGAAGTGAAGTTGGCTACAGTTTGATCAAAACCACTGTATCGCGCCTTAGGAATGCGCGGTGAGGCGGGGGAAGGGACGACGTGAGCATTGACGAATGAGCGGCTTGCAATGTCCCCGCGTCTCGCCACGCCCATGCCTAAGGCGCGGAACAGCGGTATCGGTCGGTCGGTCTGAGTAGGGTACATGCAAAAACTTTTTGCTAAACCAATATAAACAATTCTCTCCTAAATTTTCTGAAAGCCAGATCAAGGCATACTAATAAAAGTGCTGTCGTCTCTCATTTTAGGTGTTTTAATGCAAAAAATAACGAAAGCTTTGACAGCAACAGAGATTGTCTTATCCTTTAATTTAATGCCATAGCTCAGGTCTATCAGCAGCTGACTAGCCTAATTAGCCTTTCAGTTAACAGCCTGGCCTTTTCATTAATCGGCACCGTTAAATTGTCGACCTGAAGTATATTCGGTTTGGTTGGAACTGTGACCAACTACGCGCGAGACTAAGCCAGGGCACCCTGACAAATGGGTTAGGTTAGATTAGAACTGTGACCATGCAACCGCACGCCAGCCGATCGATCGAAGCGAGCGCTACTTCCAAAGGCTAGACTGATAACTAAACGGGTAGTTGGCTGCGACATATATACCGCATTCCACAAACAATCCAGTCATATATAGAATGTTTAGCTCAGGCTGTCCCTTTCACCACCTTTAAATACAATAAGTAACAAAAAAACTCTCTATTTGTCGAAGGTCCCAAGTTATCTTCACGAGTACGACGCCACGGGATCGCTTGCCTACCAGTGGTACCCCCATTGACATGTGTCTGGCTATCTGTCACCTGTGTGGGGAAAGTTTTAAATAAAACGTGAGAATTCAGAGAACCTTCGTTTTTCTAGCTGACTACGTACCATTTTTCTAAAATATGTGAGAGCATAAAAGTTTTCTAGCTGCAATGGTTAATGCAGTGGCTACATCTCAAATGACAGCCGTGAATGTCTGGGAGACATATTTCCTGAACGCCTTAAAACGTTTTTGGTCACGTCTTTACGAATCAAGAGGAGGAACCCGAATTGTGATCCTCAAAGCAACAAATCCGCTGTCAAATGACATGGCCGACAAGAAAGTTAAACGGATGAAATAATCCTTTTATACAGGAGATAGGGTCTGATTCCTTTAATGCCATCTTAACCATTCCCAATTACATTAATTGATGATAAAGATGATGCTGATTTTGGTCACAATGACTGGATTCTATGACTATTATTATCTGTTTGGGATCTCAGAATGTGTGCTTTCTTTTCTTGCTTTTTTTCTTTGTACTAGCATATCAGTGCATTTAAGATAGCGTCTGATCTCATGTCAGTATCACATCTCTCACACCACATAGTATATTATACTACAAATTCTACCTATACCTATAGTAACAAAGGGAACAGGGGACAGTCTATAATTGTTTACCTATACCTAATCAAATTCAAAGGCAAATCGACACTTAAAAGGCACCAAGAAAATAGAAATAATTCTAATGCCATCCTATCCATTCATTTTAGACAATGTCTGATCCTGTCACACCTCAGGCATACTTTATGCAATGTCTGATCCTGCCATACCTCAGGCATACTTTATGCAATGTCTGATCCTGCCATACCTCAGGCATACTTCATACAATCGACCCCAAAAGTAACAAATGAAACTCTCTTATTGTCGAAGGTCCCAACTTATGCTTTGCCACAGGAAGGCCGGCGGCTCGGCTACATGTCGATGGGCGTGCCGCTGGTGGCGGGGTCGCCCGTGCGCCACGAGGCGGCCGGCTCGCTCGCACTCGAGGTCACGGCCTACCAGCCGCCCTGGAAGGCGCTCTCGGACTTCGCGCTGCATGCCGACCTGGATAGGGCTCCGCAACATAGCGCCGCGTTCCAGCAACTTGTTAATCAGGTTAGTATTACAACATGTATATCGCAAAAATTGTCTAAATTGAAGGTCGTTGCTCGCTTAAATTGTTGTTTGTTATTTCGTACTCATTTTGGTTTGCCAATGAAAGCAATCCTCTACTTTCATTAAGAGCATAATAATCAGCCTATAATGTTCTCACTGCTGGGACATAGGCCTCCTCTCTGCGAGAGGGAGTGCGCCGTAATCCACCACGCGGGCCCAGTGCGGGTTGGTAGTCTATGTCACATGTCTTCAAATTGGTTCTAGGACATACCGGTTTCCTCACGATGTTATGCTTCACCGTTTTGAGAGCAGTGGTGAGAGCTGATATGGGCCTTTGACTTGGCTTCACATGCCGTCGAGAATTAATATCATCTCTCAGGCACGGGTTTCCTCACGATGTTTTTCTTCACCGTTGAAATAATTTACACAAAGTAAAGCGCTTGTCAGGGTTCGAACCTACGACTCGTAAGTTCTCTCGCGGCCGTTACCACTGGGACACCACTGCTCAACATCATCACTTGCCTAGCCTTTTCCCAACTATGTTGGGCTCGGCTTCCAGTCTAACCGGATGCAGCTTAGTACTAGTATATTACATGGAGCGACTTCCTATCAGACCTCCACAGCCCAGTTACTGGGTAACACGACACTCCTTATTAAGACTGCCACCACTGCTCAACTAACCAAAATAATTGCCTACATTCATTTAGCAGATCTATTGGATCTTATAAAGAAAGAAATAAATAAATTTTCTATTTTATTTGGATCAAGCAAATTCTCACTTTAAACAATAAGAAGAAAGACGTTGATCTAAAACCCGTCCACCTCTCAGACCAACTCAAAAAACACGAGATCACTCCCCTTTTGTTTTTTGGGTGTGAAATCATCAAGTGACTTCTCCCGCTCTGGGTGGAGCGGAAGGGCGTGTCAGAATTTTACTGGCTAAAACCCACCCGTGTTCCTTCAGTTGCCTGTGCCAGGGCCACAGTATCTCTTTCGAACAACCCGCGACCCTGGCAGGGAGATCACTCCCCCTAAACCAGAGACCTAACAGCAGAATTATGTGTAACAAAGTATTGTGATTACTTCCAGATGCACGGCTATGACATCCCGAACCTGCCTCCACCACGAGCTCCCCACGGAGAAGACAACTACGTCACCTACTTAGAGAGCGACGACTCTCTCCCTCCCTCACCTTAGTGTCGTGTGACGTAATACAAAGACTTTGTTTGTGAACTTTGGTATGGTGACAGAACTTGAATATTCTTCATTAATAATGGCATCGAGAAGTCCTGGAGAACTGCAAAGAGGTTCGATGGTTAAAAATTGTTTGGTGAGCACGGTCTTGGTTGGTTTTGATGAAATTGTTGATAGTGTAAAGATAGATACTGTGAATAAATGTGGAGTTTCATGCAAACATTTTCTGTTAAATAAATAAGAGTGAAATTGCCGTGAACATGCACAGTGTTTCGCCAGTAGATCGCCCTGTACAGTTTTAATAACAGAGGGCCAATTCTCGTACTTAAAAAACGTTCAAATTCAAGTCGCAGTGTCTATTCTATTCTATTTTTCTCTATGGCAATGGTGCCGATGTCGACAATTCTGCCAATGTCAGATATGTTATGAGAAAACGTGTGTAAAAAAAATAATAAAAAAATCTAAATTCAAAAATGTAGGGAAATTAGAGGCTTTTTTGACAGATTGCGACTGGAGATTAGAATGCGAACGTTCTTAAAATTACGAGAATTGCCCCTCTGATGGTTTTAGATGACTTCTAGACAAATCAGTATACAAATAGAAGTGGTAATTTTGCCTTTACAAATCGATTACGGAATGGTCAGCTTCAAGAAAAAAATTGATGAGAGTCCTTTTCAAAAATTGTAGCCAACACATCTGAACATAATGCGTCACACAGAGAAAGACGGTTGATCGCAATTTTTTTAATTTTAACAATTCAGCAACGTTCATTGAATTTTTCAAACCTATGAAGAATTAGGAATTTTCTTCAAAACCCTCGGATTTTGATTTAAAGTGTCTTAAACTATTTCACGAAGGCAGGTTAGCTATTGCAATTTAAACCTTATGAATAACGATATAAAGGCTACAAGAGACGACTTCGTGAAATAGTTTATACGCAACCAGGCTGCAAATGTCCACAGGCACCGGTAACCGCTTATCATCAGGAGGGTCGTCTGATTGCTTGCCTCTCAAGGGCATAAAAAAAATGACAAGCTAAATGAAAACCAACCGACAACGCTCACAGGTTCCATCGTTTCGGAAAAACCGAACTTTGCCGAATTAATTGTGACTGGTCCAATAAGGGGGAGACGGAATTAGTGCGTCAAACTATAATAATACAGGGTGTAAAGGACAGCCCTCCGCAAACTGATAGGGTGAATTCAGTATGTCATACTAAGATGACCGGTACATGATTTTTTTCAGGAACGTTAAGGGAATCTACTAAACCTGATTTGTTTGTGTTTTTGTTCAAAAATCGGAGCGTCTATTACTGGTTGGGAGGGGTAGGTAATAGGTATGCGGTGAGTTCGATGAACTCTGTAGCTAGACAGAAAGTGAACAGCTGATTACACGCGTCGTTGGTTAGAGTATTTCAACATCCATTGCTGGTTTTTTTTTTTGTTTTTTTTTTGCAGTTTTTTTTACATAAATGGAGTGCTGCGAACACACAATGCAATTTTACATTGAAATAATGAAAATGTAACTGAAAAAAAATTTGAAAAAATGAAAATTTTCCTGAGAAAATTTCCGGTGGAATATGATTCAAAATGAGGAGCTGAATGCACCCTGTTAGTTTGCGGAGGGCTGTCCCTTACACCCTGTATAGGTGGGAATATGTAAAATCAATTTCTATTGGTCGATTTTATTCGCTATATTTCGGTTTTTCCGAAGATAAATGATGGAATATTTGAACGTTGTCGTATGTATCAAGAATTTAAGATTTTTGTTTTGTAATTATTTTGAAATAATTGGCCAGTAAATGCTTCCGTACGCACAGACCATTATATTCCGCCGTTTATTATTGGTTTCGAAATACAAACTGTTTAATCCAATATTCAATATGCCTGTCCAATGTTGGGGTCGGTTTCCAGACTAATAGGGATACTTAATAACTGGGTAAGTCAGTAAGATAATAAAAAAATATTAGACATGTATTTTTTTGCTTTATCTTATTAATAAAAAGGGAGTCGGGCCTCGCTACGTCACTTTACGTATAAAATCTAGCTAGACATGACGTCATGCCATGTTTTAACTCAATTTATCGCCGTAATATTTTGATTACGTAAAAAACAAAAAATACGTGTCGAATATTTTTCAATCATCTAAAATACGAACAAAAAAAATTTAGTCATCATCTCTTATTACTATTTCATTATAATTTTAAATATCGTGCTATAGTATTATTATCATTGTACAGAAAAAAACCCGATTTAAAAAAATCTGTCAGACTTGCCTTTTAGCCTTTCTTGGATTTCCATTTTTTTAAAGGATCTGTCCAAAACAAAAGATTAAACATTAAAAACTATCTATTTACTATTATAATGTGACGTTTACCATTAGTTTGTATTATAATAAAAAAAATGTACTTACTTATAGTTTTAATTCTTACCTCTGGGTATGTTTTTTTTTATAATTTTTATAATGATGATCTGTTAGTGTTTTCGATGTATATAGATTTCAATGTAAATATAAATGTATAAATGATGTATAATGTAATTATATTTACCTACTAATAAATATAAGCGTGTATATTTAAGGCCTTCTTTATTGATGTAAAAAAAATAGTCACTTTTATACTATTATAATTTTACGTATTATTAATAAATGTCATTTACAATAACGTATCTGTCAAAACGATGTAATTGTACAATATTTTTGTTTTTTTTTTAATTTTTTGTATCGCATATTCTAGAGAATTGTATCGAAATTTTTTCACTGTAAAAAAAAAACGATTTTAATTGTTCTAACTCGATAGAAATTACCAGGAAGTTAATTTATTCGGTAGCTAATTACACTGTACTTAGATTGTGAGAATAATATTAATAAAATATTGAGTACGTATTAAAACCTTGTTTTTTGGTCCTTGGTTCCCCGTTTTCCTTTAATTCAAATATCAAGAGTCAACATTATATTACCTTACATTGATCAGGCAGGGGACATGGTCCTGTCATAGTGTTATGTAACCAATCCAATATAGTCACCCAAACCCATAGCCTAATATGTTTTGTTTCCATGTTCTACAACAGTTCTGCACCAACTGGGGGTTGTCCTTGGGTGCACTTGCTTAGATAGTGCATACAGGATCCCTGTTTTACGTTTTTAAATGATGAGGAGGCACCAACCGACGATTACCTATGTGTGGCTGACACTGGCTTGGCCACCATCACGGATTTTACTTTGGATAACACAAAGATTTAGTCGTTAATTAGTCGAAATTTGTCGCCAAACATCAGAATTTGTCGGTCACTGGTTCAAAAGTTATAAGGGGTCATTGGTGGCCGATCTGGAGAGAGTCTCCCCAGCTTGGCCACCTTTATATCTCAAAAACTAGGCCACCTAGGTCTAGGCTAGGTTCAATTTTTAAGTATAGTTCAAGAGCTAGATTGAAGAGTTTACGATAAAATCTTTGATCTAGCTCTTGGTCTATACTTAAAAATTGAACTCATTATATCTTCTAAACTAAGACCCGGCTAAATCTGTGACTTGGCGAAAACTTGCGACTAATTAGCGACTAAATTTGGGAGAAAACAGATCTTCGCTAGGTGGCCTAGTTTTTGAGATATAAAGGTGGCCAAGCTGGGGAGACTCTCTCCAGATCGGCCACCAATGACCCCTTATAACTTTTGAACCAGTGACCGACAAATTCTGATATTTGGCGACAAATTTCGACTAATTAACGACTAAATCTTTGTGTTATCAAAAGTAAAATCCCTGATGGTGGCCAAGCCAGTGTCAGCCACATATTACCTATCCCTGTAACAGTACATTTAATGTAATGGTTATTTTATAGTTTGAGGATATAATATTATATTCCTAACATCAACAATATACATATAATGTACTTATATTCTATCATTAAAAAGAACCGATGCAAAACTATTTTCTGGGCTACCTATAGGTAGGTAGGTACTTAAATGACGTATAATGAAAGCAAATCAACAAAATGCCTTTTGCTCAAAATCAATCTCCCTAGCCTTTTCCCAACTATGTTGGGGACGGCTTCCACTCTAACCGCATGCAGCTGAACCCAGTTACTGGGTAACACGATACCCCTTGGTAAGACGGTTGCCAGACTTTTGGGCTTTTGGGAATGACAGCCGTGCTTTGCGAGATCTCTGCCTTTTGCTCATATTCCATATTTTGGTCGATACTTATTAAATACTCTGGTCTTATGTATTGAAGTACCGTTGCAGTTTATTGCAGGGTTCAATGTCTAGTCTGCAATCCTTGTGGATACATTGATAAACCTTGCTTTCTTCCCATGGGGGTAGGCAGAAACTACCGCCACCTGCTACGATCCTAACATACTCCTTTTGATTCGTTTACGTTCATACACTGGTCATATCCTTATCCATATTAAGAGCGCGCTGGCAACGTCACATTTCCAAAGGTTTTTCGTGATTATTTTAATAAATTTAAATCAAATGACAATTTCCTCTCTCAAATTCTTAGATCGTTGGTATTTATAAGTATGTATGCTATTTTTTTACGGTTATTTTGGTATTTACTCTTAGAAAATGAAATATTGTCAATTATTTTCTATTATTCTATTTTCTAAATAGTAAATACCAAAGTTAATGTCAAAAATAGCATACATACTTATAAATACCAACGATCTAAGAATTTGAGAGAGGAAATGGTCCTATGATTTAAATTTATTAAAATAATCACGAAATACCTTTGGAAATGTGACGTTGCCAGCGTGCGCGACCGCGACGTTAACGCTCTTAATTCGTAGGTACTTAGGGAGGATGCGCAGTAGTAGCCCGCGAAATATTTTTTTTTTGGATTTTTTGCAATTTGCGGGTCCGTGTCAGGTTGTATCTTGATCATAATATAAAATTGTTTTATTTCCGCGTATCATATTTTGATCAAGATACAACCTGACACGGACCTGCAAATTGCAAAAAACCAAAAAAAAAAATTCTCGGGCCACCAGTAGTAGGTACCACTGCGAATGCGAAAGTAACTCTGTCTGTCCGTTTGTTTTCTTTTCACTACTTAACGGCTGAATCGATTTTGATAAAATTTGGCACACGTGTAGACCATGACCTTGGTCAGTAGATACATCAGATACTTTATAACCACTTATTACATTCCGGTGGGATAATTTCCAACCTCCACGCAGGGAAAGCCACAGATAAAAGCTTGCCTGATATTAACCTAAACTAACGGACCAAGCGTAAGCAGCGTAACACAAGCAGTAGGTAAATCGTAAATAAAAAAAAAATATGACGTATAATAAAATTATTATCAACGCCATCTAGTAGTAACTTCTAAAACTATCCTCATTGGTACCTAAGTACTTGTAGTATCTAATGGCGCAATCTAACGTTGCTCTGTAAACTTGTAGATGGCGCTGTAACTCTTGTGACAAAGACCATTGCTAACGACATTACAACAATGCACCGAAGGACCAAAAGAGTTTCGTTAGGCATGACTAGATGGCGCTTATTGAAAAAAAAGTAAGTTCAAAAACTAAAACCTGACTACTACTAACAAACCACTCTCTATAAAGTATGAAATAAGAAAATACTCAAATCTGAAATTAGAAAAAAAAAATTACAAAAAAAAAAAAAACCGACTTCCAAAAAAACACTACAAAGTGAAAAATAACTTTAATTTCGGAAGTCGGTGTCTTTGGTTTTTTATTTACTATCGTTTTTTTTGCCACCGACTTCCGAAATTAAAGTTATTTTTCTCTTTGTAGTGTTTTTTTGGAAGTCGGTTGTTTTTTTTTGTAAAAAATTTTTATTTTTCACTTTTTAGTGGTGCCTACCCCACACAAATCTGAACACCACTCTGCAAAATAAATTAGAGATCATCCACATAGACTAAATGGGAAAAATACGTATTAAACTCCTCCTTTTTTGAAGTCGGTTAAAAAGACAGACAAATTAAAAATTCGGAGTCACACTGCGCTCCCTTTCAATGTCAATTTGGTCATCAAGATCCTCAGTGACATAGTGCCCTAGGTATTTGAACTGGTCGACCCGTTTTAGATCAACACCATCTAAGAACACCATTCAGTTAAAAGGCGGGGCACACTAAGTGGACACCGGCCTTGAAGACCAAGAACTCACTTTTTTGCAGTTATACAAAAGACCATGTTTGAGAGCATACTTCTTTTAAATCAATAGAAAAAAAAATTGTGAAACTTACCACATTTTTCAAACAAGTAGGTTGTTTGATAAATGTGGTAAGTTTGAGATTTCATAAACTTTCACTAGTGTATTTTTGGGAGCTGGACAGCCAATTCACAGCAGTGGGTACTGTTTATAGGATAAGGATATAGGGATGAAATAAAACCATATAATTCTTACACATGATAACCATTTTGGCACTCTATATTTTCCTAAACACTTGGATGACATTTCCAAAATACTTAGACCGGACATCAAAAATAACAACACAACATGCCTCTAACATCAATGACTACTTGCTATAATTAAATAGACGTACTTATTATATAGGTACCCATATTGATAGATTGTTAGATAGATATAGGTAGGTATAGTTCGCGTCATGTTACAGTGGGCTGATTAAAATTTTAATACAACTGGGGTACCCAATTGATGTAGCCCACTGTACCTAGTTTGCCGTTCTGAAGTAGGCTACAAATGACTGCCCAGGCCAGTGGCGTAACTATACCGTTCGAGGCCCGTGGCAAATTCATCGGTTGTCCCACGAATGTGTAATAATAAATGTTGGGAGTTGGGATTCTCCTTTGACCGGGGGCCCCTTCCAGCTGGGGCCCGTGGCATTTTGCCGACTTGCCACCCTGTAGTTACGCCACTGGCCCAGGCAGTAGTCAACATCTGCAGGGCGCCATGCCTGAGAAAGCTGCTTACAGAGTGGCTAACTTACGTGATGGGAACTGTAAGTAGTTTACTGGACACTGAGAGGAAGAAATTTAGAAATTATCATAAACAAGAACGGTCAAAATATAAAGGTATACCTTGCGAGATGGACTGCAGACCGCAAACTGCAAGCGACACCACTGGTTTTTAAGAATCTCTATGAAATTGATTCCGAGCACAGACTGCAGCGCCAATAGTGTCGCGAACCGCAGAGAGTTCACACGTACAAAACCGGTCAAGAGCGAGTCGGACTCGCGCACCGAGGGTTCCGTACCATCATTTATATGTAATTTTTGTTGATGATTTCTGAAAAGCTGTGCTATTTAAAGACATCATTTTATTTTTTCCGTAATCTTTACATAAACTTCTATCACATAGAATAATTTCAGATTTTTCGCTTTGCAAACTTCGGAGATAAGGGGGGGGGGGGGGGGGGGACGGTATTTTTTTTACATTTTTCATCAAAAGTCGAAAACTATGCGGGCTAAAAAATAAAAAATATGTTTGAGAATGTGCAAACAGCGCTCTTTCATATGATACGCCAATTTTTATTTTTTTTGCAACAGGGACTGAAAGGGGGTCTCCCTTTCAGTCCCTGTTGCAAAAAAAATATAAATATTTTTATTTCTTTCTTATTTGCAAAATAGTTGGGTAAACGTCATCTAAGACTATTCTAAATTTCAAGTTGATAGCATTAGTAGTTCTCGAGATATCCAGCTGTGACAGACAGACAGACAGACTGAGTCACACCATAAGGGTTCCTTTTTTACCATTTTGGTACGGAACCCTAAAAATTACGACTTTTTCGGAAGGTGATGGAGAAAAATTAATTACCTTTGTTGTTGGTCATATACAGTCCTATAAGATACATCCAATCCAAACTACCGCAATAATTTGATCAAAGATAATTAAAAATTAAAAAAAAAATTAAAATTAAAATTCATTTAGTTCAGGTCATTGACCCATATTAAACACAAAAACTCAATTCAAAATAAAAACTGATTAAATATGTATTAATTAATGTCTAATAAATAATGTCAGTAATAAATAAATAATGTCAAAGTTAATATAATGTCAAAGTTAATAATAATAATATAATGCATGCAAGACCTTATTCTATGCATTGTGCAGCCGCGGCATGCCACCGCGCTTGGATTGGAAGCAACCACGACCGCAGGCAGCACTGCGGTCAACCGCAGCCGCTAGCCACAGTGTCGCCTGTGGTTGCGGTCTGCAGCCCATCTCGGACTTGTACCTTAAATTTCTTCGATGAATACAAAAGAGAGAAAGAAAAGAGTGTCCGTGGAGTTTCTTTCCCGTTCTTCTCCATAAGAATCTATTACGCTATGGAATGAGCAACTAACTTCAACTTGACTATTCAAAAGGAAATCATCTCAAGCCCGCGCTAGAGGAACTTTTGAGTTTCACTCTATGGTCTACAGCAACACTCTATGGTATGTACACTTGACGGTACGGGTGGCGAGCGGTCCGATATCGTACCGCGTCGGTCGCGGGGCTTGAGAATGGTACCCCATGAGTGTCGCATGATGCTGCAAAGGTTCAACCGAACCTCATAGGTTCACAACCACTGTAAGGCCGCGGTCGCCACTGGACGATGGTATTTTACGTTTATAATAGGTCTTTACCTATGAAATTGCCGTTTTGTATGAAAAAATTTAAACGAATTTTTTTCATGTATTTTTTATTTGTATTAATCGAAGTAATCACCCATGCAATCAATGCATCTTTGCCAACGCAGTGGCAGTTTATTGATGCCCTTCTTAAAGAAATCAGCTGGTCGGGAGGCAACAAATTCTTCAAAGTCATTTTGTACTGCATCTCGGGTATTGAATTTTTTTCCCGCCAAGAAGTTATCCAAATTCTGGAAAAAGTAGTAGTCTGTAGGCGCAAGGTCTGGTGAGTAGGGCGGATGACGGAGAGCTTCCAACCCCAGTTCTTGCAACTTGGAGACCGTCTGCTGTGCAGTATGAGGTCGCGCGTTGTCGTGCAGGAGCAGCGGAGACGAGCGATTGACCAATGCTGGTTGGAGATGTGCCAGCTTCTCCATCATTGTGTTCAGTTCTTCACAGTACACATCTGCAGTAATGCTCACCCCGTTTGGTAAGAAGCTGTGATGAATCACACCGGCGCTAGACCACCAAACAGTGACCATCACTTTTCTAGGGTGCTGAACCAGGATCCAACCAACTTGCTGAGCGCTTGCGGTTATCAAACAGAATCCATTTTTCATCGCAGGTAACAATGCGGTTCAAAATTCCTTCATTTGTGTGTCTGTTGAGCAGTGCAAGGCACGTCTCGACGCGTACTTCGCGCTGGCGATCATTGAGTTCGTGGGGCACCCATTTGTCAAGCTTTTTTACCTTGCCAATTTGACGCAAATGGACCAATATTGTTTTGACGCTAACGTCGAAAGCTGCTGCTAATTCAGCCGAAGATTGTGTATCATCAGCTTCCACAATCGCCTTTAATTCGTAATTGTCGACCAAAGTCTTCGGACGACCGCGAGGTTCAATTTTCAGGTCGAAATTTCCAGAACGGAAGCGAGCAAACCAATAACAGGTGGTGCGTTGGTTTGTAGTGTTAGGTCCGTAAACGTCGTTGATGTTGCGTGCCGCTTGTGCCGCGTTGCTGCCACGACGGTACTCATATTCCATAATTACTCGAATTTTTAACGTATCCATGATGACGAAAAAGATTGAAATGCGATGAAAATGTAACACTAATCAATAAACAAATGACTACTTTTGGAAAAAAAAATCCATGTTTTTAAAATAAAATTAATTTGAAATTAGAATTCTTAGCCAAACAAAATATTTTGATTAATTATTTTGATTTGAAATGGCCAGTACTGCAGAACGGCAATTTCATAGGTAAAGACCTAATATAAATAACTAACTGACCCGACAGACGTTCTCCTGTCCCAATTTCAATATTCCCATATAAAATCCACTATCAGTTTTCCAGAATTTTCCAATTTTCCCGGCAACTTTTCCAATTTTTCTCATCGTTTAAACCTTCCCTGGACTACGTCAAACATTTCAAAACCAAAATCAGCTAAATCGGCCCAGCCGTTCTTGAGTTATAAAATTACAACGAAAAGTGGCATTGATTTTTATAGATATAGGTAATAATTTCTCTACGACTTGGAGCTCCATGTTGTTCTCCTCATCGCTGTCACTGTGGCGAAGTTGTCAACAGCCTCGGACACCACGGCCTGTCTTGTAGCAGAAGTACGGGTCGCTTAGCGCAGCACGGGAACACTAATCCAACGACGAGCCCTTGTCACCGTCGGCGATCCAGCTGTATTATAACCCAATGGCTTGGCACGCGACGATGGCAAAAGATCGGACGGCATGTCTTTATTTCCATGGAAGGTGGGAAGGCCTTTAGTGTGGGACGCAACGTCTGTCGATATTCTTGCGCCATCCCATCTTCCTGGCTCGGCGTGCTGTGCTGGCACTGCTGCTGCGGCTCCAAAAAACCTCAATCGGGCGGCGGAAGAAGAAAGCACCTTATCGGTAATTATATTTTTGACCCGTTTGGGGTTGAAACCCTTGGGCCGTGGGGTCCGAGTGCTCATGGTTTGTTCAACGAAATCTCCAAACGGCTCGTTGACACTTCTCGTGACCCAAGGGCTGGCGTTTACTTTGGCCAGAGGCTTAGCATTGCCATACAACGTGGCAATGCCGTCAGTATCTTGAGTACATTACCAGTCTAGAGCGATGCGGATGAATTTTTCGACGCCATATTTAAAATGTTATTTAAGGGTTTGTTACTTTTATTTAGAATAAACTTTTTTATCTACACCCATGCTATAAATCCTCTATAAAAGTTTCTGAAACAGTTAGCTTATTGCCAACATTAAAACAGCCAGTGTCATAGTAACCATGGTAACCATAATTAAGAATCAAACGAACTTACCTAGTGAAGTTTGATTCCAATTATGCGAGGGTCTCAACCGAAGACGATTACAAATTTACTTGCAGCAGTACATGATAATGTGCCGTCTTTATCACACTTTTAGATACACATAAAAAAAAATAAAAAGTAAGGAAACAAAACTATGACGTAGTGTCCTGTCTCGCTCCCACTCCCGGCACACGGCGCGGTGCTGTGGCTCCCGCGCTTTATTCATTAATTTTAGAGAAAGCTTCTAGCTGTTTACATATTTTTGTCTTTTCTTTTTTGTCTGTAGGGGTTCTCGTAGGGTTGGGTGGGATTGTAATCGTCTTCGGTTGAGACCCTCGCATAATTGGAATCAAACTTCACTAGGTAAGTTCGTTTGATTCTTAATTATACTTCGGGTCTCAACCGAAGACGATTACAAATTTACTTGCAGATGTTTAGAGTAAGTATCATCACAAAAAAGGGAAAGCAAACATTTCAATAGGTATTGTGATTCCTTTTACTAATCATTCAGGTTATCACAATAATTAAATATCTAAATATTCTTCTACTGATTAATCAGATTTCAATTGCTTGCTACATCCAGTGACATTTATCCTATTTTTTACAAAAACAGTAATTTCGATAGATTTACATGATTATACTTAACTTTAGTTTCTGCTTCTGGAGTAATAAAAAGGCTCATGCCCTATTACATGATAAAATGTTAGTGTACTATAGGTACGCCTCTGCCAAGCCCTTCGGGGAGACCCAGGCGTGATGTTATGATAATATGTTGTGTCTCAGTACAGGTAATTAAAGATCATTCAATTTGAATAACTTCTCTGATTTATTATTTTAAGAAGACATTAGAAGTATTATTTTAGTGGTATTACTCCCGCCCCACCACCACCGTACCACTCCCCTCCGTACCACTCCGTACCACTTGCAGGTTTACACCCAGTCTATGGGTGGCTGACGTGGAGATGTGATGAGTACTGTGGGCTCCGAATATCAATATGTCAATGCCGCTATCTTCTAAAACTTTTTTACTCAGTAAGCTAGTGTTTGCGAAAATAGGTAAGTACCTATGAGGTGTGGGTGTGGTGGGTTTTATGAGGTCTTCGAAGGCTAATGAACAGGTGGTCGTTTAATTGATTGTGACGTAAGGATGCAGTTTTATCAATACTTATAAGCATGAACAGCAGTAGCTGGAAATATGCATCAATTTTTGCGAATAAAGGGTAGATTCTGATTAGTGGTTGGAAGGTTCCAGGTCTCGAGGTTTTAAATAAGTCATATATTTTAATTACAATCATATTATCACTGTAGGTACTCATATTTTTTAATTTAATTAAATAGTGTCTACATCTTTTGCGCAGAAGCTATTGCTAATAGAGAAATAGTGACAAACATTCAAGTGTTACACCTATCCGTCTACGTATACTAACTGGTTATAATGCCGACCGGAGGAAAACCATAGAAGGAAAGGTCTTTCCAGTTGAAAGTGAAAGCATCTACATTTCAGAATGCGGATCGAGTTTTCATGAGGCGTATCTTAGACATTGATAGTTTTGTGAGCTAGCAAATAGGTCAAAATTGGGTACATCCAATTTATTTGTGATTTCCAAGAATGCATACTCAGCTAGCTACCATTATGTATCCACATTAATTTTACGTGATTCCCAATAAGCAATAATATTATCCAAAGATTTAACATACCAAACAAATATATGAATTTTCCTAAGTTCAAAGAAGTCCAAATATTCCAGGCTATTTCAATTAATTGGATGTGTTGTATACCCCTGTTCGATCCATGTAGCTGATCGTCGTTATGTTATCGATTCTCAACCGTAGCTATAATGCAATTTCGAAGTTTAGAAGCGAATATTTTTAAACAATCCAATTCCTGTGTGAACCTTTATTACCGCAAGCTGTGAGTAACTGATGCATCGCTATATATTTCTACACAATAATAATTATTACGAGTACAAAATCTGAGTTTTTAATATTATTTATCCATCAATGAAAGTCTTGTTACAATGAATTTGACAGTGTCATTATCCTGTTATAGTCGTTACAGTTACCCAGAGCTAGAAATTTTCCCTTTCAAATAATTTTGTATAATTCATCCGTAACCGATGGCAAGGCATGTAGACGTCAGTAGGCCTATGAATTCAGCAAAGTACCGGATTGAATACTTATTTAAATTTAAAAATTCTATAATTTTGTCTAAAATATACGATGTTTTTTCTCTTCAGGAAGATAAATAGTGATATCTCCTAGCCTAACCTTTTCCCAACATGTTGGGGTAGGCTTCCAGTCTAACCGGATGCAGCTGAATATCAGTATTTTACAAGGAACGACTTCCTATCTGACCTCCACAACCCAGTTACTGGTTAATATTATACCCCTTGGTAAGACTGGTTGTCAGACTTTTGGGCTTCTAACTACCTACCCGTAACGACTGTCAACCATCTGCGAATGACAGCCGATACCAACGGCTTAACGTGCTTTCCGAGGCACGAAGGGGTCTCGGTATATCGGATGGTCACCCATCCACGAACCAATCGCATGAAGCATAGCTGAATCTTTGATCGACCCGTGCCGCTGTTATTATTTAGCCAGCACGAGTTCCTTTCTACGGTATTGAAAATAAATCCTAAAAAATCACATTTTGGCGTTACTTGAATTCTATTACAAAACCTAAATATTGTAAAAGATTCTGTGTCATGTTAATATTGTAGAACCGTTCATCATAATGATTGTCCAATTTATAGAAAATCATCTAAGAAATTCGTAACTGAAATCAAACCTCTACCTTGTATATACTGTAGAACAGATTTTAACAGTTTGGTAAACACAAATGGGTACCTACATAGAACAAAGGTGAGATGTGATCTCAATTCAAAACATAATTTCTTCCTTTCATGAGTACCTATTTATAGGTACTTATTAAAAAGTAGGCGTCTTTTAAATCTAAAGTTGCCATGAAATTATTTTTATGTAATAACCATAATGCTGTTCTGTTGAGGTCTCTATGGTTCCAAATAAAGCGATGTATGCCGTTAGCTTTTGGTAATGTAAATAATATGGGTGACATAAATTGTCCGTCGCCGGGCTCACAGGTTGTTGTAACTTTGATTTTAATAATCCTGTGATACAATTATCTATAGTAAAATCTTGCATTTCGACATCGATTTACGGAAATATCGGGGAGGAATAGGTTCAACGGTATACCTACTACGTATAGTCTCGTATCCAAGATAATAGGTAATATAGGATCACTGGTAATACGACAGCAATTATGAAAAAAGTATTTCACTCTACAAGCGAGTGCTACCTTGGCTAATGATGTCAGCGTCCCCTGGTCCTATGGCACGCCGAGGTGGTCGTCGTCTGGCGGTACGAGTCTGGGTGGTGATCTCGCGGTGCTGCTGCTGGCCTCCGTAGGGCGGTGTTCCAACGCGGCTGGCCGGCTGCTGCTCGCGGAACCCCCCTCGCGTTTAAAGCCTCTCTTGGGTATTGTGTTGTTGGAGGCTTATACGGAGCACGCTGAGTAGTCTTCGTCTCCAGACCAGATTTAGAAATCGTTTTTGCTGATTTGAGATGTTCAGAAAGGTTGAAACCGAATAAGTATTGATCGATCTTTGTGCTCTTCACAATTTCTCGAGTCTCCTTATTCAAATTGTTAGTTACGGCGTATGGCCTCGACTGTGACACTGTAATTACAGTCACATGGTAGTCGTCCAGAATGTCATGGTTTTAGAATTTCCTGTGCTTGTGGGAGCGTGTCTTTACAAGCGAACAAAGCCCGAATAAGGACTTATTACAAGTAGCAATAAAACCAGCAGCGTAACGTTGTTCTTTTTATTACCAAAGGAAAATGATATCCAAAAATGGCTGGCAAGGCTTTATATTAACACGTTTCCCCCCTTCTTTGGCTTTGGCTGGTGGCGCTGGCGTGGCGGAAGGGGCGTGTCAATATGGCGGCTTGGCGGCAGGGCTGACGGAAACGCATGGCAGCTCACATCCGTAACATTCGGCCATCCTGCAACAATTGCTCCCGCAATGGAGAGCATTCCAAAACATTAATTCACCAAGTACGGCTCAGTTCTGGCTAGCGAGGGTAAAATTTATGGGTTAACTCTCTAATAAGTCAATAAGATCTTCAGTTTCAAGTGTTTCATCGCAGCTACTAGCGCTATCGGACATGGGAGCTATACTTCTATAGGGCCTTAATGAATCTGCAGACACTAGCCCAGTAAAGTTTTTGTAACCTCGTAAGCCCTTTATGCTTCTAATTCGGTACCGATCGTTACCAACTACCTTAGTTACTACATAGGGGCCCGAGAACAAATCGTCTAATTTGGTGTTTATCTTAGCGGCGCTGCTAGTTGGAGCCTGTCTCCATAGTACAAAATCCCCTTTCTTATAAACATGAGCCCTTTTTCGTTTCTTATCAAAGTTGTGCTTCATTTTGGCGCTTACTTGTTCTAACCTAGCTGCAGCTTTCTTACGTCGTGCCTCAACAGATTCTGGTTCGCGACCAGCAACAGAAACGTCACATATTGACCTACCAGAGCGCGCAAACATTAAATCATAAGGCTTATAACCGATACTATCGTTAATTGTATTGTTTATGCCCCAAATAATGTCAGGTATGGAGTTGGCCCAATTACTGGAAGCTTCACTAGGATCAGTTGCCCGCAACGCATCTAAAATTGTACGATTAGTACGCTCAACCTGGCCATTAGCGCGGGGGCAAGCAATAGCGTTTAACGTATGCCTAAACTGCTTATCGACTGAAAACGTTTTAAAGTTCCTACTCGTAAAAGCTTTCCCGTGATCTGTCACCACGTGATTCGGGTATCCGAATAAACTGAATATCTTTTTCAGTGCACGAATGGTCTCAATCGAATTAACAGTACGCGTCGGTTCAGCTATCACAAACTTAGAAAACGCATCAGTCATTACGAGCATGTACTGGTACCCTTTATTTGTCCTACAGAATGGCCCCACGTGATCGATGTGTACCATGCGCATCGGATCAGTTGGCTTAGGGATCGGATGCAACATGCCTTCTTTTTTTCCATAATTACCCTTGCCATATGCACAATGAAGACATGCGGTCACGTATTTCCTAATAAAACGCGTCATTTTAGGAAACCAATACTGGCTTTTAATTAATTCTGAACTACGATTTAGTCCCACATGACCAATGTCGTCATGGTGCATTTGCACAATTTTCCATCTAGCCGAATTCGGGACCACGAGTCGATTTCCGTCGAGAGATTTTCGGTAAAGTCGATTTTCTACTAATTCGTAATTATTTTTAATGTCTGAATCAGCTGTATTGTTTTTTAATTGATTTATAATCGAACTAAGCTTTTCGTCCTGACATTGCACCGTATAGAACCAATCAGTAACTTCAAGGCGGTTTACGTTCATCGTATCAACAGGATGCCTACTTAGCGCGTCTACGTGCTTCATGCGTTCACCGGGTCTATATTCAACACTAATATCATAGTCTTGTATTAAAAGCCACCATCGTGCAATGCGCGGTATTATGTCGCGTTTGGTGAGCGTAGCCCGGACCGCAGTACAGTCAGTTACTACCGTAACATGTTTACCTACCACATAAACCCGGAATCTACGTAGCGATTCTACGACTGCGAGAGTTTCGAGCTCATAACTATGATATACACCCTCTTCCTTGCTAGTAACCCGGCTAAAATACATAACAGGCCGCAGTGAGTTGTCAGTTTGTTTTTGTAATAGTATGCCGGCAATGCCTAACTTACATGCGTCGGTATGTATTTCCGTAGGAAGTACAGGATCATACAAGGCTAGCACAGGTTTGGAACATAAACAGTTTTTTAGTTGTTCGAAACTCGCGTTTTATTCACTGCCCCACACCCACGATTTATTTTTTTTTGTTAACTCAGTTAGTGGACGCGCAATCACGGCAAAATTGGGAATAAACTTTCTAAAGTAACTGCATAGACCGATAAACTGTCGCACACTATGAACATTATTTGGCACAGGAAAGTGCGAAACGGCCGTCAATTTTGCCGCACCAGGCTGTATACCGTCGGAAGATATTTCGTGACCTAAATAAGTCACTTGTTTCTGCAAGAATGAACATTTACTCATATTCAATTTTAAGTTCTCACTATCGAGTTTACCGAGTACATTTTCAAGAATTACTAAACCTGATTCTATGTCAACCGAGGGTAGAAGTAAATCGTCTAAAAACGCCAGTATCTCGGTTTGACCTAAATTATTTTCATTCTGTTTACCTACACTGTTTCTACCCACAGACTCAACGATTTTATTTACTAAACGCATAAAAACGGATGGAGCATTCGCTAAACCAAAAGGAATTCTAGTATACTCGTAATGACCTTGTGGTGTAATAAAAGCAGTTTTGTGTGTATCCTCTGGTGCAATGCATAATTGATGGTAGCCCTGGGCTAAATCTAAACTAGTAAAGTACTGTTTGCCAGCTAATTTGGAAACCTGATCGTCTATGTTTGGTAGTGGATACCTATCTTTTATAGTGATAGCGTTCAACGCACGGTAATCAACGCATAACCTACTGTCGCCGTTCTTTTTCTTAACAAGGATCACCGGTGAAGCGTAACTAGATTCCGATTCTTTTATAATGCCAGCATCTAGAAGTTCATTAACTTTGGATTTAACTATCGCTTGTTCACTATGAGAAAGTCGGTAAGGCTGGCGATGCACGGGCTGATCACTAGTAAGCTTAATTTGCATTTGAGCTAAATTGGTGCAACCTAGATCATGTGTACTTGTAGCAAAGCAATGTTTGTATTGTACTAATAAATTAATTAAACCTGACTGATGTATATTATTTAAGGGCCCCGTTTTAATTTTATTTATTTCAACACCTCCTATCTCAGAAATATTTTTAATGACATGGCTAGGATCACTATTAACACTCGATAAATTAGGGCAAGCAGAAATGCAACACACCTGGCTGTTTGGCTGTGGCTCCTCGCAGCTGTCGGCCCTCGTGAGGACCTCGCCCGGCGGCCACACGATGGTCTCGGAGCCCATGTTGACAACTTTGATGTAGCCGTCTTCGCCGCGTAGGAGCGTCGCAGGCAGAGAGTACGACACGCCGTGAAGCTCGTAGTGCCGTGGTGGAGTCACCACGTCGTGGTCCTTCTTGTTCCCCAGCACGCGAACTTGAATGATGGAGGGACCGGGTGGCAGTCGTTCTTCGTTTGCCGTGATGACCTCGAATCTTTCGTTTTCTTCGATGGCTTCAGTCGCGATAATGGTATCTGAAACTAATTGAAGTTTAGAATGGCCCTGACTAACAGTAAGGGTCATGCCTTCGCTGTTGATAACTGGTTGTCCGATCAACAGATTAACTTCGTTCGTTTTTATATCGGAGAGGTAGGCTTGACATTGCAGCGTAATGCCGTCGATTTCTAATTGGAATTGTACTTCTCCTTGGCTCATAGTTATTCCACCCGAAAATCCTTTCAAGGCGACTCTCGTAGGTTTAACTTGCAGCGATAGAGCATTTGACACTCTAACATTAAGCACATTGACCTGACTTCCGGTGTCAATGTAAGCCTTCACGTGAACACCGTTGATTTTTACCACCTTCTTGTAGATGTCGTTGTAAGGTTCCAAGATGTTAACTTCTTTAATGCTACTGCCAGATGTAGATGCTTTGCTTGACGTAGAATTCATCGAACAACGTAGTGCAATGTGTCCTTGAGCTCCACATTTATAGCACGTACGCGTGTCTGGCTGGGTGCAATTACGGAGCAAATGTCCCAGTTTCTTGCACCGAGGACACGGATCCGTTTCAGGATTGGGAGTAGTGAACTTTTTCTCGGATGGTCGCTGGATTATCGGCTTCTGCGCGCGGGGCTCCTGAGGTAGAACGGAATAATCATCCAGCGCGCACAAAAATCCTTCGTAAAGTTCACCTGGCGATTGGCATTGAAATGCGCGCGCATTTGGCTGCAGGGACGTCGGCAAACCACGAATGATGCAGGAGACGCTGGCGTTATCAGATAACTTGCACCGGAAGCACATGGCGACTTTGTCTTGGTAATATTTCGTCATCGACTCGTTCGGGAGTTTTTTCCTTTGCAACAGCTCTTCAAGCATGCTTCCATAATCACGATGTTTAGGAAAAGCACGCAACAACATCTGTTTCCATTCGTTCCAGGAGTAGTCGTAGTTTTCTAAACGATTATACCATTTTTTTGCTTGGCCTCGTAATTTATCTTGCAAGTGAAACGATTTTGTCGTCTCGTCCCATCCATGAATCTCACCGATTTGATCTATTTTTCTAATCCATGCTTGCACTGTGCACTCTTCGCTATCCGGGTCAAATTCCGGGATCAAAGAAGCAGCACGGTGTCCCTTTGGTTTGGTAGATCCAGGTTCTTCTTCCTGAAGCTCAAGTATCGCCTTGTGGACCTCCTTCACGAGCAACTTTTTCAATATCTTCCTCGCCGGTGGTATAGAAACTTCATCATCTTCTTTTTCAGATTCGTCGGAAGATCGAGATATCTGGGCGTGTATATGACGTCGTTTCATTTTGGTATAGGTAGGTACCACTTCTGATTATTACAAGTAGCAATAAAACCAGCAGCGTAACGTTGTTCTTTTTATTACCAAAGGAAAATGATATCCAAAAATGGCTGGCAAGGCTTTATATTAACACGTTTCCCCCCTTCTTTGGCTTTGGCTGGTGGCGCTGGCGTGGCGGAAGGGGCGTGTCAATATGGCGGCTTGGCGGCAGGGCTGACGGAAACGCATGGCAGCTCACATCCGTAACAGACTATACCTCGAACTCATCTAGTTTAAAAAAAATATGTTTGACGTGTAAAAGTGTTTGTACAAACCTACTTACAGAAAATAAATCATTACCTCTTCAGTTTTCACTGCCTCAGTGGCCACCAAAGTTATCGCTTCCTCGCAGCAGGCGGTACAATCGGTTTCGAGAGTGCCAGTGCGTCCTGTACATACATAATATGATTCCCTGAAATTGACTTGCTGTAAATGAGCATCGTCGTAGGAATTTAGTGTCTACGAACCTCAACGCGATTTACGCGGAGCAAGACAGTTAAGATCTCAACATGATTCACATGGAGGTTAGATAAATCTGTGTTACCTCAACACGATATACGTGGAGACAGGAGTAAAAGTTATATATGATTCCCTCAAATTGACTTCCTTGCTCGGGATTTCTTCACCTGTAAATGAGCATCGTCGTAGGAATTTAATGTCTACGAACCTCAACGCGATTTACGCGGAGCAAGACAATTAGGATCTCAACATGATTCACATGGAGGTTAGATAAATCTGTGTTACCTCAACACGATATACGTGGAGACAGGAGTAAAAGTTATATATGATTTCCTCAAATTGACTTCCTTGCTCGGGATTTCTTCACCTGTAAATGAGCATCGTCGTAGGAATTTAATGTCTACGAACCTCAACGCGATTTACGCGGAGCAAGACAATTAGGATCTCAACATGATTCACATGGAGGTTAGATAAATCTGTGTTACCTCAACACGATATACGTGGAGACAGGAGTAAAAATTATATATGATTCCCTCAAATTCACTTCCTTGCTCGGGATTTCTTCACCTGTAAATGAGCATCGTCGTCGTAGGAATTTAATGTCTACGAAGCTCAACGCGATTTACGCGGAGCAAGACATTTAGGATCTCAACATGATTCACATGGAGGTTAGATAAATCTGTGTTACCTCAACACGATATACGTGGAGACGGGTTTATATTAATTACCATTTCATTATAATCATAATAATAACACAATAATAATAATAGCGTCATAATAATTCTGCAAGGCTACCGACGACTGATCTTGGTTTCCATTCCCAGGTCGGGCATTTTCTTTTTCCATCGGGAATCTGAGTAGGTACCTATACTACACAGTTCTGCCTGCCCCTTTAGGGAATACAGGCCTAATAATAACATCATAATAAATTATACCTTTTCCCATAAGTTATTAAATGAGGGTACACCGACAAGATTCATTATAAAAATGCGTTGAAGGAAAGTAGAACTAAGCAGTAACACCAGTAACACTAATGAATACTAATGATTAATAATATATAACTAGGCAAATAAATACCTTGTTCGTCCAGACATCCAACATCATTTTGCTCCTTCATAGCCATATACTTTCAAAATAAGAACGTTCCGAAGATGACGAATTAGTTCATCCGTATCTTTACAGTGTACGCCCGAGTTTTTGAACCCTTTTCCGCAAACTACGATAATAATCATCACTACCTATCCTTAGATCGCGAACGCTTTCGTTTTCTCATTTTAAACTTTAATGTTCCTATAACAAACTAAAAAAAAATAAAATAAACTGTGTATAAGATATTTTTAAGCAGTGTGACTCCGACAACACAAAAACACGTAATGAATAAAGCGCGGGAGCCACAGCACCGCGCCGTGTGCCGGGAGTGGGAGCGAGACAGGACACTACGTCATAGTTTTGTTTCCTTACTTTTTATTTTTTTTTATGTGTATCTAAAAGTGTGATAAAGACGGCACATTATCATGTACTGCTGCAAGTAAATTTGTAATCGTCTTCGGTTGAGACCCGAAGTATAATAGCATCCAAACGGGTGTTTTAATGTTGTAATGAATTTCATAATGCAACTCGTTTTCAAAAAAAGAACATTGTAATGCACGCGCGTTCACTACAACAGCGCCGTAATTTAAAAAAAGAACTTATTCGAATTCACGTCGTATACTATGACGCCGACCGCCATGTTCGATACGAGTATTAGTATTGCAAAAAACTGTTTCAGAACCTTTTACAGAGGATTCATAACATGGATGTAGATAAAGTCTTGTATGCAACTGTACATAATTAGTATTAAAACACTCATGTGATACTATTATCAAACCCACATTCGTGTTTTAATACCCCTTATTATACGTCAGTTGCATAAATAACTATTATATCTGTGGAGTTCGAACGTTTTTTCTTATGAACCTATAGAGATGCGGCATGCGACGCTCAATACATGTTTGAAATTGAGTTTGAGTTTAAAATAGAAAGAGAAAATTTTAAAGTACCTACCTACAGTTTGCAGTGTTGTAGAAACTCTTGAAATATAATAGTTACCTACTTATTTTAATATATTGATAAATAGACATAAATTACTTACTTAATTACTATACGAGCCCTAGCTTTCGACCGCGTGTTAATTTACCATGAATTTCCGGGATTTAATACACTTGCTAATATACTTAAGTTACGTTCCGCAGACCTTATGACCAATATTTCATTATTGATATTTTATAACTAGTTCAGACACAGCTGATGTTCAATATCTAAGGGGCAATTCCCGTATTTTTAACGTTCGCAATCTGTCAAAAATTGTATGTCAAAAAATGTAGGTATGCGAGCCAACTAAGAATAGGATCGCGCTTGGTGCCAATTTCACACGATAGCAGTAAAATTAGTACGCATTGGTAACGAAGTTCGCGAGTATTGTGAAACAAAATGGCGTCTTGACAGTACCTACTATTCTTATTTGGCACGCATAGTAAAGTATAGCGTTTAACTACATTTTTGACATTTCGCACCTTCATTTCGAAACTATTACTAAACAAAAAATTTATGATTTTTGCATGACTATTTACCTCTTCATAAAATAGTAATGAACACATATGAGATATTTCTGGCATTATTTGTTAAATTATTGGTTTCTTTTTATGGTGTGTAGTCATAATATAATTTAATTAGTATGTAGATTTTGCCGATATATGTAAGATGGCGTTATTATCTAATTTTCGTGAAAATTTCGTTTAGTAACGGTCTCGAAATGAAGGTGCGATTTGATTTTCGCTGGCATGAGATTGCGACTTGAATTTGAACGTTTTTTGGTACGAGAATTGGCCTTCATAATAAAAGTGTATTATTCGACACTTTTTTATGTTAATATGACAAAAAGTCAACGTTGGAGAATAATGTTTTATGCGTGTACTTTGAGAGCGAGATATTTTTTTTTTTTTTCAAAATAAAATGTTATTTAAGCACTTTTATTAGGAAAGGTGGCTGAGAGCTAACAATAAACCTATTTTTCATGAGTTAGTTTCTCAAAAACCATAACATTCAAACCTCTGCCGAAAGTTGAAAAAAAAAATACCAAAAAAATAATTTACCATGCAATAGCATGGAGCTTGTATAACATTTCCTCCACCTCTTTACTGATCTCATAAAACTTTCGCTTCCCAGCGAAAAGCTGTTTCAGCTGCTCCCTGCATTGCTGAAAAGTCACATAGGGCATTTCCTGATTATAAAAACTCCATAACCACGTATTCATTTCCGTACGTTCCTTCTGTATTTCAATCAGTCTATCCCTCTTGTCACATAACTCGACATAAATTTTATTAGCTTCATCATTAGCGTCTGCTGGAAGAAATAGTACGTTCGGAAGTTTATTCATGAAATCGTCTTGTTTTTTGTCGTGGGGTGGGAGCAAGTCTACCAGTTGCTCCTTCAAGTATGGCATGAAGTCCTCCCTGTTGGTGACGAATGCGCCTGCTTGGACAGGTATTCCCGCAACAGGCTCTTGTGTTAGCGAATCTTCGTCTCGTAATTGTACCATGGCTCTGTTGATTGGGCTTACGCGAAGAAAATGGGATTACCTGGAACAATACAAAATTTAACAAGTTAAAATAAATGGGGGGCAACTGTCAAAATGGCGCTGTTGTAGCTAGTTCCCAACACAAGCTAATAATACAAGGCGTGAGGTGGTTTTATTTTATTTTTGCGAAAATGACGCGTTGTTGTGTTGCTAAATACTCCGAAATTGGAGTCAACCATTTCCCGAGAGAGCCTAAAATTAGAAGATTGTGGATTAAAGCTTTTCGTAAAGATTAAAAAAAAATTAAACAAAGTTCGATACATTTTGGAGAAGAGGGAAGAGGGCCAAATGTATTCCCCTTTTTTTTCCTGAATAATGCCTCTAGAGCAATTTTTTTTTCCATAAAATCAAGGTCTGCAATGCTGTCCCTGTCATTTTCCTTTTTTCAGCAACTAAATAGTAAATAAAATATGACCCTCCAAAAATTACAAGAAATGCCTCACTTTTACCACCATGATTAGAGGTCTACCATACAAAATCGAAAAGTTTTTAACATAAAAACTTTTTTACAAAAACAAAAACCGACTTCAAAAAAAGAACACTACAAAGTGAAAAATAACTTTAATTTCGGAAGTCGGTGTCTTTGGATCTGTATTTTAGTTTTTTGCCACCGACTTCCGAAATTAAAGTTATTTTTCACTTTGTAGTGTTCTTTTTTGGAAGTCGGTTTTTGTTTTTGTAAAAAAGTTTTTATTTTTCACTTTTTAGTGGTTCAGTTTGTAATTTATCTAAGTTTCAATAACCCAATGTCAGCTGCTCATCACGTTTTACAAAATGTTGCTTTTCCCGATGCAGGGCCGTTAATTTTTGAGGAGTTCTCCTAGTAAGAACCAGGAGAAACGGAGCTCATGGTGAAGTCACCATTACCATTATTTTGACGAGCATAAACCATATTAAAGTAATCGAATCGCAACCTGTTATATACTTAGATATAATTGAGTATTTCCGATGGCCCTCTGTGGTCTTCATCATCAGTTCCAGCTCACCGAATGGTACTTTCCGAGAGCAAATGCACGAGTTACTATAAAAAATACCGAAATCGATATAGGTGTGCCCATAAAATTTGAGGGTTTCCCTCGATTTCCATGGGATCCCATCATCAGATCCTGACTTGATGATCATGGGACCACTTGGGACGTCCCTTTCGAACAAAAAAAGAAAAATCCAAATCGGTCTAGCCATTTTCGAGTAATCGGGGAACATACATAAAAAAAAAATAAAAAAAAAAAAAGGTTCCGACGAATTGAGAACCTCCTCCTTTTGGAAGTCGGTTAATAAAAGAAAATGATAGTAACTAATGATAGTAGTAGTAGTAGTGGTGGTTGGAAAACAATGATTAGGACAAACAACAGTCAAAATAAAAAAACCGGTCAAGAGCAAGTCGGACTCGCGCACCGAGGGTTCCGTTCCGATTTCTGAAAAAGTGTGCTATTTAAAGACATAGTTTTATTTTTCCTGTAATCTTTACATAAACTTCTATCACATAGAATAATTTCAGATTTTTCGCTTTGCAAACTTCGGAGATAAGGGGGGCGGTATTTTTTTTACATTTTTCATCAAAAGTCGAAAACTATGCGGCCTAAAAAAAAAAAAATGTTTGAGAATGTGAAAAGAGTGCTCTTTCAATTGATACCCCACATGCCCTAGTAGCCCCACTTTGAATTATTAAGACAGAATTTTTTTTCAGTGCCTGTTGCAAAAAAAACATAAATATTTTTATTTCTTTCTTATTTGCAAAATAGTTGGGTAAACAACATCTAAAACTGTTCTAAAGAAGAAGGGTCACGATCCATACAAAATTTACCCAGGCCCGGCGCAAACGGAACATATTTTAGTTCTTTCATTATTTTAAGTACATCAATTATCAGGTATTTCTTTTTTCAATTTCAGTGGCTAACCTATTTAAATTGCCTTCACAAGGCAAAATATTATTTTTATCAAACCTACCAAAAACGACAGAATTCAAAATAAGAAACTTTACATTATATAGCTATGTTTTAGTAAAGACAATTACAATGGAAAAAACCAAGTTAAGCGAGATAATGGTCGTAAAATGATCGGCATTTCGGCTTATCTCGCTAGTGTGAGATAGAAAAATACAAGAATACTGCACTTCCTAAAAGAGCGAGTATTATATTATATTATATATATTATATTATATAATTACATATTTGGTTTTTTTGCTAAGTTAGATTAGATAAATTGCCTGTGTAAGACAAAACATATTGTTTGTCTGGAAATTAGACGAAGGCTTTTTGTTTAGATATTTTTATTTTCAATTAAATCATAATGAACCTTATTCCTTATTCCAAAAAGTGATGGTACAACTTGACGATGGCCCACCATGAGTCCCCCCGCTCCTTTGAGACTGGTTTTTACGTAAAACATAATGCGCGTTAGTTGAAATCTTGGTAAGCCATACCCAGTGCGGGATGCTGGAAGTCATCTCGATGTCTAGCCCACCCGAAGTAATAAACCTCACTTACGACATGACATGAGCATGAGCATGGCATGAGCTATTATGTTCCTCTTCCATGATTGCATGTACAATAGTACTCCCGAATAGCGTTTCGGCTCTTAATCTCTGGGTTGTACATAACGAACGCGATTTAATAGGTAGATCGCGTACGTTATGTGGTGGTAAAAAACCTAAATATAGACATCTCGCTCTTTTAGGGAGTGCAGTAGTGAGATGAGATAGCATATGCGAGTTCTTTTGTGTGTCACACTAGCGAGATAAGTCGAATAGCCGATCATTTTATCTCGCTACAATGGTTCTTTCCATTGTTATTGTAACTAAAACTTAGCTATAGGTATAATGTAGCTACTTATATTGAATTCTGTAGTCATTGGTAGGTAATAACTCGTCTCAATTGATTTCACATTTTTTAAAAAGCGGGTTTAGTTAAAAAATAATATTTTGCCTTACGAAGACAATTTAAGTAGGTTAGCCACTAAAATCGAAAAAAATAAAATCTATATATTTAAATACATAAAATAACAAAAAAAGTGAGATATGTTTGGTTTGCGCCGGGCTTGGGTCACAGATGACCCTTCTTCTTTCAAGTTGATAGCATTAGTTCTTGAGATATCCAGCTGTGACAGACAGACAGACAGACAGACGGACAGACAGACAGACAGACACTGGCGTCGCTGGCCAGCTGTTATAGGAATGGATGGACGCTACTGATGGCGCCAAAATCGTAGTTAACCTTTTAACCACCCTACTTCATAACAGTTGTCGTGCCCTTTAGCGCTCGGCACAGGGAATTGAAAAATCTTTTTGATAGAATACAGTGTAATTAAATTTAAAAAAGCAGATTAAACGAGCCAGGGTCAGGAACCAGGGTTTCCAGGGTCGTATATTTACGATCTTGGCGACCTCTACGACCTATGGAATAGACACGAAAATATTTGTCGGAATAATCGGATTAATCCGACAAATATTTTCGTGTCCGTTAGCAGTTAAAGTGTTAAATGCTGAGCCGATTAAATTTAGACTGTCATCGACACTTTAAGAAGAACATTCACAGATAAGGTTTTAAGCTATTTGTGCCATAAAAACGCCTAAGTACTGTATATAATGTAGGTACTTAAGGATGACGACCAGTGGTAGCCCGTGATTATTTTTTTTTTTTTTTGAGTTTTTGCAATTTGCAGGTCCGTGTCAGGTTGTATGTTGATCAAAGCATGATACGAGGCAGTAAAACATATGTATTTATGTAATTTTAACCATAAAAATCATCAATACATCTCTCTAAGTTAGATTTCGTGCAGATTCGTTAGATTTCGTTCGTTTGACGAATCTGCAAACCTGCAAATTGCAAAAAAAAAACAAAAAAAAAATTAATTTCGCGGGCTACACAGCGCAATCACCTTAAATAGGTAAGATATCCCCCGCTCCCAACGCTATACATTATTGCACTTAATAGCTGGACGGCGTGTGATGCATTCAATCAATATCGACGGGCCGCGCATGCGTCCTGCGCCTCTGATAGATGTGCCATCCGTCTGATACTTGTATTCTCCGAAGAGACTAGTAAAAGCGTAAAGTGCACCGACCTTTCTTCTGTCGAGCAACGAGCCTATTGTCGCTGCCGACCTCACCTCATAGCATAGTCAGCCTATAACGTTCCCACTGCTGGGACACAGGCCTCCTCTCTTTGAGAGGGAGTGGGCTGTAATCCACCACGTGGTCCCAGTACGGGTTGGTAGATGTCACATGTCTTCGAATTTTTGGTTTCCTCATGATGTTTTCCTTCACCGTTTTGTGTGCAGTGGTGATGAAATAATTTACACAAAATAAATCGCCTGTCTGGGTTCGAACCTACGACCTACAACTCGTAAGTCGCGGACGTTACAGTACGACAAAGTTCAAAGGTTCTATTGGTAGTTTATTTTTGGAAAAACTGAACTTTGCCGAAGTAAATGTGACTGGTCCAATAAGGGAGTAACGGAATTAGTGCGTCAATAAACGCGAAAGTTTGTGAGGATGGATTGGTGTTTGTTACTCTTTCACGCAAAAACGACTAGTTAAATGGATTTGGATGAAATTTGGCATACAGATAGTTTATAATCGAGATCAACACATAGTATACTTTTACCCTGATATTCCCACGGGATCGAGACTTATGCGGCTAAAACCGCGGGGCACTACTAATCTAGGAAAGTCATTAGGGAAGTTACTTATTAGGAAAGTTTTGAGTATGAATCTGGATGGCTATAAGAGTGGCTACGCCAAGTATGGCTACCAAAGAAACGATGGATGGACTGTGTGAAAGATGGTATGAATAGAAAGGGGGTGACTACCGAGATGATGACTAATAGAGAAGTATGGAAGAAAAAGACATGTTGCGCCGACCACAAATAAAATTGGGATAAAGGCAGGAGAGTCATCATCATCATCTTCCTGCCCTTATCCCATGTTACCTGGGGTCGGCGCAACACGTTTTCTTCTTCCATTCTCCTCTGTCAGCCGTCACGCTCTCATTCAATCCCTTCTCTTTCATATCATTCCTCACACAATCCATCCATCTTTTCTTTGGCCTTCCTCTGCCTCTCCATCCATCAACATGTATATTCATCACTCTTTTAGTCACATGCGTTTCGTCTCTCCTCATCACATGCCCATACCAACCCAAACGATTTCCTTTCAACTTTTCTGTCACTGGCGCCACTTTCAAACTTCCTCTTATATACTCATTTCTTACTTTATCCATTCTCGTCACTCCACACATCCATCTCAACATTCTCATCTCCGCTGCATGCAATCTTTTTTCATCCGTCTTCTTCACTGCCCAGCATTCCGATCCATAAAGTACGACAGGCCTTATCACGGACTTGTAAATTTTTCCCTTTAACTTGAGGGGCATCCGTGGGTCGCAAGTTGTTCCTGTAACCTGTTGCCATTTCATCCATCCTGAGTTGATCCGGTGTGTTACGTCTCGGTCTACTTCGCCATCCCCTTGGACAAGTGACCCGAGGTACCGAAAATCGGAGCAGATCGGTAAGGGCGTTCCGGCAAGAGACATGGGCACCGGACCCGAGAGGCCGCCAAAATCACAAAACAGATACTCCGTTTTGGTCCGACTTACTCTCAGGCCAACGGTCTCCAGTCTTTTCCACCACACCTCCAATCTACTCTGGACCTCTAGGCCGCTCTCGGCAACCAGCACAATGTCATCGGCGAACAGCATACACCAGGGGGCCTCTTCCTGGATGTCCGAAGAAAGAGCATCCATTATCAGCACGAAGAGGTAAGGGCTGAGTGCAGACCCCTGGTGTAAACCGACAGCCACATCGAAGCTGCCAGTAGTGCCCACTGTAGACCGGACTTGGGTACTGCATCGACTATACATCGCACGAATCAACTGCACATACTTCCCAGGCACACATTTCTCCTTAAGTGCCCACCACAAAACTTCACGAGGCACTCGGTCGTATGCCTTTTCGAGGTCAACAAATACCATGTGCAAGTTTTTATGAGCACCTCTGTATTTCTCGCACAGCTGGCGAATAGCAAAAATGGCATCTGCTGTTCCTCGACCAGGCATAAAACCGAATTGGTTTTGCGAAATTTCACTCTCTTCTCTCAGTCGCCTTTCAATAACTTTCTCCCAAGCCTTCATACTATGTGACATTAGCTTTATTCCTCTATAGTTGTTGCACTCCAGCACATCACCTTTGTTTTTAAAGATGGGCACCAGCGAACTGTTACACCATTCGTCAGGTATGGCTTCTTCTAGCAACAACTTATTGAAGAATAAAGCTAACCACGCCCATCCATCTACCCGTAATAACTTCCATACTTCTACTGGTATTCCGTCCGGACCTATTGCTTTACCATTCTTCATACCATTAACTGCTATTCTCACTTCATCCATACTAATCATTCTCACTAAACCCTCATTTACTGGTTTATTCCCAAGCACACCACTCCAGTCATTCTCCTCATTCATCAGTCTTTCAAAATAGCCCTTCCACCTATCCTTAATTTTCTCATCATCCGAAAGAACTGTTCCAGTTTCATCCCTTATACACTTTATTTGACAGATCCCTCGTCTTCCTCTCTCTAGCTCTAGCAAGCCGGTATAGATGTTTTTGGCCTGCTGGATTATCCAGTGTGTCATAAAGCTTGTCTTGGGCTTTTGCTCTCGCTATGGCCACAGCTTTCTTGGCTTTTTTCTTTACAGGAGAGTGAAATCTCTTTATATACAAATAATAAAACTGCAAAGTTTTTTTTTTGTTTGTTTGTATGCTTGAACGCGCTAATCTCTGAAACTACCAGGACTTGAAAAAATATTTTTGTAAGTATTTAACATTACGCTAGGACCCTAATTGTGAGCAGAGTGAAAAGAAAAAAAGTCAGAAAAAACGCTAAGCAAAAGCGAAGTTAGTAATTTAGCGCGGGCAGGCGATGCGATGTTATGGGTGGGTAGAAATTTAACGCGGACGAAGTCGCGGGCAGATAGAAGCTAGTTTTATGCACGAGTAAAAACTTGGACAAATGCTGAGCCGCTAAGTCGCTAAGCCAATCAGCCATCGCGTTGCTCGATCTTAGAATATTAATAATTGATGAGATACACAAAAAAAAACAACCTGTAGAATATTGTTGATAACATGTTCGTATAATTTACCGATCGTTAAATAACACTAATATTATAAATGCGAAAGTGAGTGTGGGAGGGCGTGTGTGTGTGTTTGTTACTTCTTCACGCTCAAACGGCTGGACCGATTTGGATGAAATTTGGTACGTAGATAGCTTATACCCTGGATTAACACATATAATACTTTTTACCTACGATCTACGCGGTTGAAACTGCGGGGCGCAGCTAGTATTAAATAAAGGCCAAAGTTTGTGAGAGTGTGTGTGTTTGTATATTTGTTACTTCTTCACGCTCAAACGGCTGGACAAATTTTGATAAAATTTTAGTATGGAAGTAGCTGACATTCTGGATTTACACATAGGCTACTTTTTATCTCGGTTATACGTTTCGGTGGGATAAGTTCCGACGTCCACGCGAGCGAAGCCGCGGGCAAAAGCTAGTATTAATTAATTCGCAGTTTTTATATACATGTGATAGGCATTATAGTGATATGACTGTTCGTACAAAAAATATCAAGAAAACTAATAAACAGAAAATATACTAACAATAAACATTAGTGTTTAATAAATAGAACATGTCTACCTTTAAACTTGCGACCGTGGGCTTTGTTTACATTCTTAAAAAAAACAACGATCCGTAACTTATAGAACCCGGCAACATTCACACAGCAAAATTCTTAAACTAATTCTTACCTAAAATCTCGTGTCCACAGCACCAAAACACTAACTCGAGCCGACAGAGAAAATACAGGAACAATACTTTAAGATATTTTTTTAAATAATTGGGTACATCCAGTTTGTTTGACGGACAAAACTAGACTGCCGCGCGTAACTCATTCCCAGGTCATTCAGGAAGTCTGAAGTCTCTATTCCCCACTTACACAAATATCAACTTTACCTAACTAAAAATAAAGTCAATTTCAGAATGGTCACGACGAAATGTTAAAACTGCAGCGGAAATTCAAGTTTGAGGGTAGGGGGATAAGGTTAGTTTTCTGAAATTAAATATTGCTAATATGAGCTACACTGAGAACGCAGTTGAGGTAGGCTATCCGATCAATAGTACTAAAATAGATGTCCTGGTCCTGATGCAAGGGTATTGCGTTGCAGTTTAATGCGTTTTAAAATTGTATGCTTTAACCCTTCAAGTGTCTGAATTTGGCTAATTTTAGACCCAAAACCCCAGCGAATGGGGAGGGTTGGGGGTTAGTTACGAACCCCATAGGTTCACAACTACTGATGATGATATGTTTTCCATCGGATGATGTTTTTTTACATTTATATATATGTGATCTAAGCTTATGGCTCGCTGGAGGAGCTCGTGGCTAAGTAATAACAGCCGCACGGGTCGATCCATGAGGTTAAGCTACGCTTGCCGGGGTTGGTCAGTGGATGGGTGACCATCTTTACATACCAAAACTCCTCCGTGCCTCGGAAAGCACGTTAAGCCGTTGGTCCCGGTTGTCATTCGTGGATCTTTGACAGTCGTTACGGGTTGTCAGAAGCCCGAAAGTCTGACAACCAGTCTTACCAAGGGGTATCGTATTACCCAGTTACTGGGTTGTGGAGGTCAGACAGGCAGTCGCTCCATGTAAAATACTGGTATTCAGCTGCATCCGGTTAGACTGGAAGCCGACCCCAACATAGTTGGGAAAAGGCTAGGCAGATTGATCTAAGCTTATATACCTATTATGTAAAGTTTTGTCCTTTTGCACATTTGGGGTGCATTTGACACTGGGGGGTAAGGGGGGGTTAGCTGCGAACTCCATAGGTTCACAACTAATGATGATGATGGGTTTCCCATCGGATGATGTTTTTTTACATTTATATGTATGTGTCTTATATACCTAACAAAAAAAGGGTTTTTCTTATGCACACATGGGGTGCATTCGACACTTGAGGGGTTAAGCATGAGTTTGAGCCTTTCCAAGCAAACGTTGTTTAAAAAAGTTATGTCTTAAACTAACAGATTTAAAATAATAATATAAAACAGGAGGGGAAAGGATCATAGGGCATCGAAAAATTCGTCCGCATCGCTTCAACAGGACAAGTGCCCAAAAGGCTGCCAGCATTGCCACGTTGTATGGCAATGCTGATTCTTTGACCAAAAAATAGGCCAGCCGTGACGACGTGAGGAGTCGACCAACCGCTTAGCGATGTCTTGAAAACCTAAGTGGGCACTCGGACCACATGGCCCTAGTGTTTCAACCCCAAACGGCTCGAAAATATAACTCCCACAAATATTTGAATATTTTCGCCGTTTGAGGTTTTCCGCACCTGCAGCAGCCGCACCAGCACAGCCCACCGTGCTAGGAAGGTGGGATGGCGCAAGGGTATCGACACACGTTGCGTCCCATATCAAAGGCCGACCTAACTTCCAAGGCATTATGGTCATTCCGTCTGGTCTCTTGCCATCGTCGCGTGCCAAACCCTTGGGTTCTAAAACAGCTGGCACCCCGGCGGTGACAAGAGCACGACGGATGTCATTAGTGTTTTTAATTGTAATATAATTTGATTGTGTTTTGAATTAATTACCTACTAACATACTTAGTTTATAAGCTCCTGTTGTTACTAACCATTATGATAAAATATTTTAATTGTTATTTATTTTATTTTTGATTGTAATTTTAATTTAGATTAATTACCTACTAACATAGTTTAAAGAGCTCGTGGTTAGGTAATAACAGCCGCACGGGTCGATCCGTCAGGTTAAGCTACGCTTGCCGCGGTTGGTCAGTGGATGGGTGACCATCTTTACATAACGAGATTCCTCCGTGCCTCGGAAAGCACGTTAAGCTGTTGGTCCCGGCTGTTATTCGTGAATCTTTGACAGTCGTTACGGGTCGTCAGAAGCCCGAAAGTCTGACAACCAGTCTTACCAAGGGGTATCGTATTACCCAGTAACTGGGTTGTGGAGGTCAGATAGGCAGTCGCTCCAAGTAAAATACTGGTATTCAGCTGCATCCGGTTAGACTGGAAGCCGACCCCAACATAGTTGGGAAAAGGCTAGGCAGATTGATTGACCTACTAACATAGTTTATAAGGTCCTATTGTTACTAACCATAATGGATCATGTCATCTGATAAATAAATAAATAATAATAATAATAATTAGTGCTAGCGTGCCGTGCTATCCAGCCTGCGCTCTTACTGCAGGATAGGCCATGGTGTCCGAGGCAGTCGACAGCTTCACCGCACTGGCAGCGATGCGGAGCCCCGCAAGGAGCGCCCAGACGTACACAAATATGTTATGTCTTTATATTTATTTCAATTATTAAAGAAGAATAAAATTTCAATTAAAAAGGAAGGTGTGAGGAATGATATGAAAGAGAAGGGAGTGAATCTATCATTGAACATTTGGTGGCTTAATTTGTTGCATTTTAACCTGACTATGACATCCTGCACGATTAGCATGACCGCCATAGAAACGGGTTTTGTCGACGAAAGAACTGACAAAATGGAACTTAGTAGAAATATTTGTACGCATTCTACGCGTCTAAGTATGGCAATGTGTAGTTTTGTCTATTCTTCCGTCGAAGAACGAAAACGATTTGATTTGATTTGATTTGATTCGACAAAACGTCGTCATGCTAAGCGTGCTGCAAGAAATACGTCGAGTTACAAGTAACCCTGTTTAAACATAATCTAAAATATTCACATACTTATAATCATTAATACTTCACGTTTAGACGTGATTTTAGTTTAAAATCATTAAAGATTATTTGCACAAAAGCTACAAATCCGCGTAGTACGGCGTAGACCATCTTGCTACGCCTCGCTACGTGGCATGCTACGGCGTAGCTCGTAGTCTGCTACGATTGTGCTACGGCTACGTCTTGTAGATGTTTTGTTTTCGTGCAAATACACGGCGTAGCTCGTAGTCTGCTACGATTTCGCTACGGCTACGTCTTGTAAATGTTTTGTTTTTGTGCAAATATAGTCGTTTCCAAAATGTCTAAAAATGAGTCCGGTATCAACATAACATCACGCCTGGGTTCCCCGAAAAGGTAAGTAGAGGCATATTATACAGGGTCACATTAAAAGCGAATCTCCAAGATGTGATAAGTATCGTTAACTAACCGTGATAGAAAAAAAAAATTTTTTTTTGGAGTCATCAACCGCAGTGTTATTGAAATATCAGTTTAAAAATACACTTTTTAAACCAAGGTGCCAAGCTAAGGTGCATTGAAGAATTGAAGACACTGACTTCAGAAGCTGTTAATTTTTTTAATTAAAGTTATTTTATTCGTTTTTGGTTTTTGAAGTCGCTTTTTACTTTTTTTGAAGTAAATTTACTTTTCTGTTTTTATTTAATTACATAAGTAAGCCCAAGACGAATGAAAAGTACAATCATCAAAATCGGCATAGAAATGCCGGGGATACAGAACATTTATGCATATAACTTCGTACATAATAATAATTAATTAATAATAATTATACTTACTTAATTATATTACTTATATACTAAAACCTTCCTGAACGTATGCAAATCACGTTAGTGAAAGAATCATCAAAATTGGTTAATTAGTTTTAGAGAAACATACATACATATATACGGGTCGAATACAGAACTTCCTTTTTTGAAGTCGGTTAAAATATCTAAAGTTTTTTTTTTGTGTAATCTTCACAAACGTGATGGGTTTCTCTAAATAAACACGATAGCAAAAAAAATAATAATTTCTAAACTAATATTCAAGTGAGTAATAAAATTACCAGCAGCGGTCGTAGACCCCAAAAAAATCATCAAATCTTTTTTTAAATCTTTCTCGACAAAGTCTTCAATGAGTACATACGAGGCAGCTTTAAAGTCATACCAGTCATGGAAAAAATTACTGAAAACCGCCTGAGATGGTATGCACACGTTAAAAGACGCAATGAAGATCATCTTGTGGTACCAATGGGGAGGAAAACTAACTTTTTATCACGCTAGGTGGCACATGATCGACTGTCCTTTTTTCATTGATTTGACGTAACGAACGATTGTCAAATTGTATGGATTTGTTTGTAAAACAATGTACAGTCGTTTAGAGCGCCATCTACAAACAGCTTTGCGTGTGGCTCCCCATTGCACTAAACCTGCCGAAACAAAGGAGAGGCAGAGGCTGCCCGCCGTTGACCTGGTGGGCAAATATAAACCTGCCGAAACAAAGGAGAGGCAGAGGCTGCCCGCCGTTGACCAGGTGGGCAAATATAAACCTGCCGAAACAAAGGAGAGGCAGAGGCTGCCCGCCGTTGACCTGGTGGGCAAATATAAACCTGCCGAAACAAAGGAGAGGCAGAGGCTGCCCGCCGTTGACCAGGTGGGCAAATATAAACCTGCCGAAACAAAGGAGAGGCAGAGGCTGCCCGCCGTTGACCTGGTGGGCAAATATAAACCTGCCGAAACAAAGGAGAGGCAGAGGCTGCCCGCCGTTGACCTGGTGGGCAAATATAAACCTGCCGAAACAAAGGAGAGGCAGAGGCTGCCCGCCGTTGACCTGGTGGGCAAATATAAACCTGCCGAAACAAAGGAGAGGCAGAGGCTGCCCGCCGTTGACCAGGTGGGCAAATATAAACCTGCCGAAACAAAGGAGAGGCAGAGGCTGCCCGCCGTTGACCTGGTGGGCAAATATAAACCTGCCGAAACAAAGGAGAGGCAGAGGCTGCCCGCCGTTGACCAGGTGGGCAAATATAAACCTGCCGAAACAAAGGAGAGGCAGAGGCTGCCCGCCGTTGACCTGGTGGTCAAATATAAAAAGAGACCTCAGGAAAGCCCTGAACCTAACCGACAACCCAAGATAGAATCACTTGGCGAAGGAAAGTGAGGAGACCCGACATACCAAATGAACGGATCAGGGGGTCTACTCCCTAAGCACGAAGCCCGTAGTTTCGGCATTAGTTATGGACGTTTCCTACTCCGTATCACCTACGGTTGGATGATTGGTTCAGGAGCCGAACGAATTATGAATTACAACATGATTTGACAGTTGTCTAATGTCTATACTGCCGATGTGTTTTAGCCCGTCCGAATAATACAACAAACTTTTACACTTGTCTTGATGGATCGTAATGTCAGACGGACGGACTGACGGTTAGGGAGTAGGCCCAAAGGGACGGAAGAAGAAGAAGTTGTGTTTAGATATCGATTCCTATGATTTTGGGGGGTCTCGCTACGACCCTGTATAGTACACACGGCTACACATCAAGCCACATACATTCCCATACATACATTCCCAGTTTATACTGACCTCTTATTCTAAGGGAATCCTATACAATGCGAGATCAGCTTATACTGGAAACGTATAGCTTGATCTGTAGCCGTGCGTACACGTGTACTTCCATTACAAACGTTTGCATTAGGTATCAATTTAGTCTCCTTTATCGATCCTGGTTCGTCTGCACTTCATAGTGCAGCTAGCTCAGTAAATAGTTAAAAAAAAGAGACCTCAGAGCTACTCACATTATAGAATAGATCAATAGACTCTAGCTTAGGACACGTTGGTCCCGCAACCCACGGAACTGCGAACGTCTGCGAACTGCGCGAACTGCGAAATTAAAAAGGCTTGTCCGCCGTAAAAAGCACAGTCACTGTCAGACTGCATAGAAAAGAAAGAGAAGCGCGATGACACAACGCTTGCAAAATGCGAAGGAATTAGCGATTTACAAAAAAATCTAGGAATTGGACTAAAAAAGTAATCACGTGAAATCATTCCTTATTATTTTGTAAAGAACTGTATAAATTTATGAACACTTCTAATGAAAATTGTAGGAGTAATATAGTAAAAACTAGAAAAAATAGACAGAAATAGACCTGGATTTAGATTTTTTTCCCCTTAGTTTTACAAACTAAAATAGATTTCAGGACAGATGAAATCACTTCTTATGTGTTGTAGATTACTGTGTATTTTTCCTATAAAAAAGATGCTATAGTTACTGTAAAAGATAGATACAAAGTTACTTAGTTTCGCCGTATTTTAGGAAGGAGGGGCCTTGAGGCAGGTTGAACTTTATTCGTTCGTACTAATTCGTATACCTGAGGGGAAATTCCAGTGTTATGTTCGCAATGAGTTTACGGACGAGTGGATTAAAATTATTAGTTTGTGTCTCATGTTCTGTGAGAGGAAGTTTTTAATCAAATTATAAGTTGGTATCACTACATAGTATAAAACAAAGTCGCTTGCCGCTGTCTGTCTGTCCCTATGTATGCTTAGATCTTTAAAAGTACGCAACGGATTTTGATGCGGCTTTTTTTAAATAGATAGAGTGATTCAAGAGGAAGGTTTATATGTATAATAAACGCGGGCGAAGCCGCGGGCAAAAGCTAGTAAAACATAATTGTCAATATTATGAAGGTTCCTTTTTATGTTTCTAATGTAATTGGTGCTGTACCGTTTTAATTACTTTATCTACCCATGCTATAAATTCTCTATAAAAGTTTCTGAGCCAGTTAGCTTATTGCCAACATTAAAACAGTCAGTGTCATAGTAACCATGGTAACCATAATAGCATCCAAACGGGTGTTATAATGTTGTACTGAATTTCATAATGCAACTCGTTTTCAAAAAAAGAACATTGTAATGCACGCGCGTTTCACTACAACAGCGCCGTAATTAAAAAAAAAGAACTTATTCGAATTCACGTCGTATACTATGACGCCGCCGCGCCGGCCGCCATGTTCGATACGAGTATTAGTATTGCAAAAAACTGTTTCAGAACCTTTTATAGAGAATTGATAACATGGGTCTAGATAAAGTCTTGTATGCAACTGTACATAATTAGGTATTAAAACACTCATGTGATACTATTATCACACTCGGCTTCGCCTCGTGTGATAAACCCACATTCGTGTTTTAAGACCCCTTATTATACGTCAGTTGCATAAATAACTATTAAATAAATAAACTCACAAGATGTTACGTTACGTGGAAATAGATGGGTATATTAATAATATCTCTGTTATGCCTCCCTCTATGATAATTATCGCTCTGTGGTTCAACTCCTGTCTGTGTGCAAGTCTCCTGGCTCGGGCTCGGTTGGTACCTGAATCTGCATGAAAGGCAGTCTGGCTTGGTACTGCTCGCAAGCTAGACGTACTGTTTTGTCTAAATAATTTTCCTATGTATGAATTTAAAGTGATGAAAGAAATATCAATATTCGAGTTGAGTTTCATGAAAATTGCTTGTTTGAAGAGATTAATGTGCAACATTGACTTAAAGACTGCGGTTAAGGTAAATACTTATTTTTATTTACGTTTTTAGGGTTCCGTACCAAAATGGTAAAAAAGGAACCCTTATGGTGTGACTAAGTCTGTCTGTCTGTCTGTCTGTCACAGCTGGATATCTCGAGAACTACTAATGCTATCAACTTGAAATTTGGAACAGTTTTAGATGACATTTACCCAACTATTTTGCAAATAAGAAAGAAATAAAAATATTTATGTTTTTTTTGCAACAGGGACCGAAAGGGCGTCTTAAAAATTCAAAGTGGAGCTACTATGGCATGTGGGGTATCATATGAAAGAACGCTGTTTGCACATTCTCAAACATTTCTTTTTATTTTTTTTTAGGCCCCATAGTTTTCGACTTTTGATGAAAAATGTAAACAAAAATACCGTTCCCCCCCTTATCTCCGAAGTTTGCAAAGAGAAAAATCTGAAATTATTCTATTATTCTTTATCTAGTATTTATATAAAGATTACAGGAAAAATAAAATGATGTCTCTAAATAGCACACTTTTTCAGAAATCGGAACGGAACCCTCGGTGCGCGAGTCCGACTCGCTCTTGACCGGTTTTTTTTCTATTATTTTTAATTTAATTTCTTCCTCTATCGCGATAAATATAGTTTAGTTCCATGTGTGGTCGATGTGATTTATCCATACGTACTTCTTAATTTTAAAGGTTCTTGCTTAGGTGAATGATAGGTCTCGACCGCCAGCGAGACCTATCATTCATCTATGGGTTCTTGTTTTTTATGTAGGGTCATTTTGGGGTTGAACTTCGGTAGTGCTATTCTGTAAAGTACTATAGGTAATTAGGGTTCCGTACCAAAATGGTAAAAAGGAACCCTTATAGTGCGACTCAGTCTGTCACTCTGTCTGCCTGTCACAGCTGTATATCTCAAGAACTACTAATTTAATTAATTTAATCTTTATTTATCAGACTACTACAGTGTTAGTAACAAAATAGCTTAAAGCCTATATTAGTATTTAATAACTAAAACAGATCGGGTGCGAGTTGCAAGCGACCACACTAGCGGTCTATCTGCCCGAGATGAAGGGCTAATGCTATCATCTTAAAATTTGGAACAGTTTTAGATGACGTTTGCCCAACTATTTTGCAAAAAAAAATATATATGTATACAGGGTTATTTTTCAATGACCAGCCAAATTTTCACAGGGTGTTCTACCCATGAATATGAACAACTTTCACTATGGGACCAACTTTGAAATCACGAAAAAAAAACCAGCGGTTTCCTACAAAAGTTCAATACCTACTCGATCAAAATGTATGAAACAGCTGATATTTTTTTTGCTATTTCAAAGTTGGTCCCATGGTGAAAGTTGTTCATATTTATGGGTAGAACACCCTCTGAAAATTTGGCTGGTCATTGAAAAATAACCCTGTATAGTTATGTTTTTCTTTGCAACAGGGACTGAAAGCGGGTCTTAAAAATTCGAATTGGGGCTACTAGGGATGGGGTATCATAATGAAAGAGCGCTGTTTGCAATTCTCAAAAATTTTTTTCTTTTTAGGGTTCCGTACCTCAAAAGGAAAAAACGGAACCCTTATAGGATCACTCGTGTGTCTGTCTGTCTGTCCGTCTGTCCGTCTGTCACAGCCAATTTGCTCCGAATCTAATGGACCGATTAAGTTAAAATTTGGTACACATATGGATTTCTGTGACCCAAACACGTACAGCTAAAATAAATATATGAATTTTGAATATGAGAGTCACTTTTAGGGGGAAAATAAGAAAATTAAAAAAAAAAAGTTTTGTAAACTGTACCGTGTGACATATCAAATGAAAGGACTTACTATGAGGGTCTTAAATATATTTTTTTTATAATTTTAAAATATATTTTTTTAAAGTTATTTAAGAAAATAGACGAAAATTGACCATTCCCCCCCCCCCCCCTTATCTCCGAAACTACTGAGCCTAAAATTTTGAAAAAAATATAGAAAATAGTTCTATACCTGTACATTACAGGAAAACCTATAAGAAGTCTGTGGTCTTAAAATAACATGGTAAATCTATGTATATAAAAAAATCAAAGTCCTGACTGAGTCACTGACTAATATATCAACGTACAGCCCAAACCAATAGACCTAGAGACTTGAAATTTTGCACATAGATACCTTATATAGTGTAAACATGCACTAAGGAAGGATTTTTGGAAATCCATCCCTAAGGCTGTAAAATAGGGGATGAAGGTTTGTATGAAAAATCCTATCCCTTGAGTTAATAGACTTGAAACTTAGCACGAATATTCATCTAAGTAAGTTATAAAGTTTATCATTTTGAGTTTTCCTAAACTGGGGGTAGTTTAGGAAAACTCAAAATGATAAACTTTATAATTTACTTAGATATAAAAAGGGATTGGGGGTGTCAAAGTTTGTATGGAGGAATTTTAACATGCGGTCCGATTAACTCAAAACTCAATTTTTATACTTGAGACCAAAAATGAAGACTAACGTGTATCAGGGTTTTCCAAAAATCTAACCCTAAGGGGTGAAAAGTTAACTTTATAGCGGAGGATTTTATTGGGGGCTTGATTAACTCTAAAATTGGTGTAAATAATGTTTGAGTCAAGTTATGGAAACATACTAGACGATTTTTGAAATTCTTTATCTGTGTTCGTGAAAACAGAGATACAGTTTATATTAAAAATCTTATTAATTTGGTTAATGAACGTGAAACTTAGCACAAATACTTGCATAAGTAAGTAATAATGTTTGTCATTATTAGTTTTTCAAAACTACGCCTCAAATGAGGTTTAGGGATGTTAAAGTTTGTATAGAAGAATTTTAAAGCGCAGTCCGATTAAAAAAATGGTACTTTGAGTCAAGTTAGGAAACTTGCCAAACGAATTTTCACCGATTTTCACGGCATATAGCTGATGTTTTAAGGAGTAACTAAGGCTATTTTTATTTTAGAAAAATAATTAGGGTTCCGCGCAAGAAAATTAAAATCCATGAAATCAGACAACCACGTACAGTCCAGTACAAACTTACTAAGCCTCCGCTGTCTATTACGGCTATAACAACAAATAATAAAAATAAAGCAAAGTTAAAAATTTAAGGGATCGGTCCCCAACTTTTCATTTTGAAAAAAATAATAATAATCTAGCATGTGGGGTGTCATCGTCTAGAACTCATTGAGTAGAGTACAAACATATTTTTTTTTATCTTCTAAAATTAAGAAATAGGGGGCCGCAAAAGTTGTAAATTTTAGACAATTTTTGTACGAGCTCTAGCGCAACAATTCAACAAATTAGGAATTTGAAACTTCTATATACCATGTAGGTAACATAAATACTGTATTTGTACCTGATTCACAGTATCATTATAAAATAAGTAAAAAGTTATCTTTGCGATTGTTAAACATATAATATGGTACGGAACCCTTCGTGCGCGAGTCCGACTCGCACTTGACCGGTTTTTTTTTAGGCCACATGGTTTTCGACTTTTGATGAAAAATTAAAAAAATATAGATACCGTTCCGGCCCTATCTCCAAAGTTTGCAAAGAGAAAAATCTGAAATTATTCTATGTGATAGAAGTTTATGTAAAGATTACAGGAGAAATAAAACAATGTCTCTAAATAGCACAGTTTTTCAGAAATCGGAACGGAACATTAATGAGATAATTTGATACAGGTACCATAGATAATAGTCGCGTTTAGTAATCGACTAATTATGCTACAGTACCCCCCCCCCCCCCCGCAAAGAAAGAATTTTCCCTTGGCGAAATCCGCTAGAAGTTTGTTTATATTTTATTTTAATTACCTACCTTATCAGTCACACTTTACATGCACACAAATTCAAAAACACAAATTTAAAGGCACTAATCTAGGCCAAAATCTTACACATAGTTGTCCATTTGACTTTAGAGCATTATGTTTTAGCCAGTAATTCCAACACTAAAAGACAGTTTTTGTGCACATATTATTCAGAAACTGTATTTTAGATCATATATTTGGATATTATTAGTATATCTAAACAATAAAATAGACAGTTAAAGTCTAATAACGTTTTTTCACTAGTGCAGTTCATTGAGTTTCAATTGATTTACAATTTAAAAAGAAGGTTAAGTGATTTAACTGTTATTTAGCTTTGTACAAAGTAAATGTATGGCGGTTACAATTCCATTACAACTCTATAAGACGGCTGTATAACAGCCAACCGTTTTTTAGTATTGTAAGAGGTCCCATCATGGAATAGATAAACATGACAAAAACACAAAACCATAATTTAAAACAATATTATGTCACTTAGCACGCATTAAAACCCATACAATGAAAGCTTAACAGCTATCAAGTATTTTGGTCTATTAAACATAGCTGTATGTCTAATCAAATTCAAGAGACAGTATTTCCCACCTTTTGGGCCGTAACTCAAAATCAGGTTTAATCACTTAACGGCCTTTTAGTAAGCGGACGGCAGATCTATTCACGGGACATCGTTATTCGTTATCGCGTTCAAGATAATTTGGAACGAGTTTGAGCACATTCAAATCGATTACGCGCAAATCGGAACACACCTCTTGTGACAGTGACATTGCGAAGCCGGTGTGATGCGACTGTTTTTCTGTCAGTGTCATTTTCTAATTCAACAGGAGGACTGTTTTTCAATTTAAATAAATTTAAAAAATAAATAGTGATTATTATTCCATTTACATTTGTTAAAGTTAAGTGCAAAAAAAACGCAATGAGTGATCCCGACAAGATAAATACTTTGAACCGAAACAGAGGAATATCTGCGGTATGTTTTTTATATTATTTCTAATAGAAACTTTTTCTTTAAGATTTTGCAAATAAAATGTAATAAACCTTGATGAAGCTTTAATAATTGTGGCAATTATGGTCAATTATATTTACAAATAAATCTATTTGATTAAACCAGGTAATAATAGCTTGCTTATAATTTATTCAGGCAAAGTTAATTCAGTTTAAAAAAGTAACTTAATAATTTACAAGTTTAACAAACTGCACTGTTAATTAATACATAAGTTACAGTAAATTGTCTTTCATTTAATTCAAACATTTTACGAACTTAGTTAATTTTTCCAACAAAAAGAAATATTAAGTACCTACTTACCTACTTAAAAAAAAAAATTTGTTTAGTCTGCACAAATACATATTAGAACAATTTAGGTTTTTTCAGATTCTATGGTACTTAGTTACCTATAAGTACAAATGATAATTTAGTGACATAGATCTCACTAAATTATCAGTTGTACTTTTTAGGTACCTACTTTTTATAAAACAAATCCTAATGTCAATTTATTAACCGAAGAAGGTACAGATAGCGCGCGAATTGAATGCAGAGCTTAGGAATGCGGTAGTGCTGTGACCTAATTATAATTACAATACACTGCAGGCGTGTGAGGTGGGGCGTGCGGATAGCGGGGGGAGATGCTCCCGCTCTTTACCTCAGACCTCGACTGCATTCAACTCGCGCGCTATCTGTATCTACTCCCAGTTGCTAAGTGACAACCAATGTTTTCAATATAGCATAATATTATTATTACTTCAATAATCTTGTACTTACACAGAAGATAAACAGCAAATTCATTGAACAGAAAAATGATTAAAGTATTATATTAACATAAAATGTTGTGACGGCTCCCTCACTGAACTGCTTCAAGAATCGACTGGACAGATTAAATATCTCCAAGCTATTTGATACACACGCATCAGCTAATTAGCTGCTAGTGTGTTTAACCAAAATAATAATAATAATAAATAATAATAAACTACAGAAGCCCATAATTCAGTTCAGTATGTAAGTACCATAAAACTTTTTGTACTTACCGAAAATGAAAGGATAAAAGATAGAAATATGAATACTGTTGTTGTAAAAAACAGATAGGAAATAATTTAAATATTTACTTAGTACATAATAAGGAAAATCGGAAAATCATAAAAGTGTTCTTCCTATCTCCTACTTATTTAAAAGTTTGCTGTGCCCGACAGGGTCCATAATTGTTTCTATTTATTAAAACTAGCCACATGTACATTATGGATTGCAATAAAGATTAATCAAATTGAAACACAAATATTATAAATAGTACACAATAAAGCCGCGTCTGTCTGTATGACTGCTTAGTTCTTCTAAACCGCACAAAAGATTTTGATGCAGTTTTCACCATAATTAAGAGAATTTATTCTGGAAAGATTAAGTTTTTTTGTGTAAATATTCATATTGAACTAAAGTATAATATAGAAAAATCTTGCGAAGCAGGGAAAGTTTGCTAGCAAGAATATAAAAGTGTACAAAATCCATCTATTGATGTCTCTAATAAAATTCACCGTTACATTAGTCTCCTCGTTAGAAAAGATACCGTTAATCTCAGGTATTATTTGCCAATAAATTTGCATGTTTTCAGGTGCCTTAATCAGTCAATAAACATTGTATAATTGCAGTTATAAACTGGATATCAGTTATACAGTCAAAACTTATCATTTTATTGTATTGATAAAATAGTGTCAACGTTTCCTTCCTAGTCAAGTTCACGCAAAGTCAAGTAGGTACTTAATGTTAAGGATTAAAAAAAACAAGAGGCCCTAGAAGGACATGTTATAGTGACCTTATTGCTGAAATGGTGATGTTCTTCAGAAAGGTAAGATGGCCAATCACAGTGGCCAATTCTCGTACCTAAAAACGTTCACAATCTCATGCCAGTGCAGCGTCAACCAAATGTCAAAAATGTAGGTAAACGCTATACATTTTTTGACAGATTGAGACTGAGATGAGATTGCGAACGTTGTTAAAAATACGAGAATTGCCCCTCAGGTGTGTGTGCTCAAAACCAAGAAGCAAAAAGTTATGTAAGGATTTTAGCGGGTATAGCATTCTGTAGTTTCTGCCTACACCCATGGGAAGAAGGCGTGAGTTTAAATACATATATGTGATACATAAGTAAAAAAAACAAATATTGAAGAGAGATGGAGTAACAGAAACCTGGCAACGGTTGAGTACAGGGTTGTGTGTTTGGGTCCGGGTTAAGGAAAGTGTTATTTCAACTAGGAAACCCTCAGAAGCACATACAAAAAAAAAATATTTTGACCCTTTATTAAGAGGTCTGTCGCATTTTGTCACCGTCTCGTTCACATGGAACCAAAACATGAAGAATGATAAATGAAAAGATGCTTTTTTGAAAAATGTAATCAGTTAGCGAACTAGTTGATAATATTAATTTAATAGGTCTTTAATAAAAACACATTTCTATTATGTTAAACTCAGCTCATAAAGTATTATGATCTGTTTTTTAGATGAGTTAATAAATGAATGCCACAATAAAAATGTGTTTTTAATAATTACCTATTAAATTCATATTATTTACTAGTTCGCTATAATTGATTACATCTTTCAAAAAAGCATCTTTTCATTTAACATCCTTAATAATTTAGCTCCGTGTGAGCGAGACAGGTGAAAAGATGCGACAGACCTCTTAAGAGTATGACACATGCTTACAAACTAAAAATAATATTTTTAAATATTTACACACAAATCAACAACATGATTATTATGTCGTATCTCATTGATAAAAGTTGTTATCTAGATATCTCAATCTCAGGCCTACTGACTGAGCCGCCGGGGTCGCGGGTTGTTCGAAAGAGATACTAAAACGGAACGAAACGGGAGAAGTCATTTGATGATTTCCCATCCACAAAAAAGGCCTATGACTGAGATAGTAGGTAACGGCTTTACCTTCGAGGAATACTGGCGTGATGTTAAATAGGTATGTAAGTAAAGCACTAAGCGGACATTCGCACGGACGTAATAAATATCGCGGCGGGATTTTATCACGCACTGGATTTTCAACTCTCGCTGTTGAACCGAGCATTGAGAATCCAACTTAAGGCGAAAGCGCCAGGGTAGCCCGCGAAATTCAAAATTTCTTACGTTTTTTGCAATTTGTAGGTCAGTGTGAGCTTGTATGTTGATTAAAATATGATTCGCGGCCGTAGCTAATATGGCTTTACAGAATTATAATCATTAGAATCAGCAATACAACTCCATAAGTTAGCATTTACCTCAAATCTAGCGATTTCATGAAATCAGGAGGTTTGAGGTAAATGCTAACTTATGGAGTTGTATTGCTGATTCTAATGATTATAATTGCAAAAAACGTAAGACATTTTGAATTTCGCGGGCTACCCTGGCGCTTTCGCCTTAACAACAACAGAATGCATTCTAGCGCGTCGAAAAAACACACTGTTGGATTTTCAAGTCTCGGCGCTAAGCAGAGCGTTGACAATCCAGTGCGCGAAACAAAATAGCCGCGATATTTTTACGTCCGTGCAAAGTTTTCCATTCCGTTTGATTCAATGATACAAGGTGTTCGCACAACCTCTTAAGAGGATATATTGAAACGTGATTTAGCTCGGTGTGTGAAATGGCGTTAGGCCTGTCCATGGACCTAAAAAAAAACGCGGACGCCGTCTCCTTTAACAATAACTGAAGCACCCATAGTAAGTCAGTGCGCTAAAGTCTACAAGCTAGCACGCACACATTCACACCATAGTAAGTCTACCGGCCGCCATTACGTTACACGAGCGACTGCGTCTTTGCAGGTACTCAAATCACGCACACATAGATCGGTAGGGTGCTTCACTTTCGATATGCGTGGTGCGGAGTCCATCTTTTTTTATAAGTCTATGGGCCTGTCTAGTTTTACGTGCGAGATCATAGAAGATTGTCACGCGCACCGGAACTAAACGCGCTTCGTTTAAATGTAGATTTACTTATGACAAGAAAAAGAAAAGTCATCGAAAATAGCAATTCCGTTAATCATAAAAGATCCTGAACACTTCCGTGATAGAAATCCGCAAACATCAGGAAATGATAGCTGACATTCGTCACTCGATCTAAGGAAAAATAGATTTGTGTGACGCATGGATTTAATCAAGCAATAAATTCTAAATAAATAATTAGTGCCTATTAAATTGTCACTTCCTAATCTGGGATTAGATAGAAGAAAAACAAAGAGTTTATTTAGTTATATAATACCTAACGATTAGCTTCTATCAATTGTATAAATAAATCATTGGTCAGGCCATGTTTTGCTAAAATCCAGTGTAACATTTCGTCTATTGCACGGTTACAAAGCATTTTGAAACAATTTTTTCTTATACTTACTTAATAATTTTTTCGTTAAGCTGGAAAAAGATATAATATCTTATTTTGGGATTATTTTAATCCTTTGGATTAGAGAAAGACTCATGAAAAAACAAATTCATTAGGCACTTACCTACTTTCTTTGAAATAATTTACGTAAGTACTTACTTACATAATAGTTTTTTAGCCAGACAAGGTTGAGGTAATGGTACTTATTAATTATTATTTCTTCTTCCAATTTTTTAAAGTTCCTTGAACGTACTTGTGCCAGCTCATGACTTCACACAAATACATCTCTAGGAGGAACTCGATGAGTAGGGTCGCGAGGGGGTAGATCCCGCTTCGAAACGGAAACAACCCTTTCAACGTCCATGACCTTGAAGGAGAGAATATTTAGGGTCACGGTCGTTAAAGGGGACTCGATGCATCGCATCGTGTGATGCTGTCGACCTGTCAGAACAATATTCTGACCGGTTGGCAGCATTGGGGTGCTGGTTAGGTGGTTAGGTACAGTCGACAGCTACTCGGTAGGCCGACTCGCACTAACGTGCGAGTCGACCAAAATTGAAATCGTAAAACGGTCACAAATTGACAATATATTATGAATTGTCAGTTTGTGACCGTTTTACGATTTCAAATATTATTCATAATATTATCCTATTATGATTTTGCCAAAGTGGCCGTTTTAGCGCCTGGTCATACACACCTGACATTTTGAAAGAACAACACCAATAAGGCCACTATAATTATGTCCTCCTAGGGCGTTCCCACTCACTGAACATGACCAAACTTTTCAATTTTTGCCGCTACTGTAACTGTTTGTGTGTTTTTATTCTCCTTCTGTAGGTACCTATCGATAATCTTTCCAACCATTAATTTTACTTTTCATTTTGACATAAACTCGCCTATGAGTAAGTTTTATAAGTAAGTTCCTTATTTATTGACAGGCTACTATATATAGGAAAAAATTCAATACTTCATGGACGCTGTTTTTCTTTACATTTTTCTTTAAAATAAAACATCAATGTTTTAAATCGGTTAAAACTTCTTCATACTAAGTCGATTGTTAGAACAAATCAGATCAGTAACGCATTAGGACATCACTTATAGCTGGTTTACACAGTGCGAGCTGCTGACTAGACAGCTGCTCACACTGTACTCACATGTCAATAGCTCGACTTGCCTTGGCTGTTTACACAGTGCGAGTTGTTGCACTGCAGCTACTCGGTAACCCGATTCGCACGCTAGCTCGCACGAAAACAAAAAATGTTGAAGTTACTCGGCTGCGAGCTAGCTGTCCAACTCGCAAGTGCGAGTAACTCGTATGATACGTCCACACAGTGCGAGTTGCTTTACTGCAGCTACTCGATAGGCCGACTCGCACGCTAGTTCGCACTGTGTTGATAAGTACCTACTAACCTACTCGAGCTGTCAAAATTAAAATAAATGATTGGAATTACTATACTCCTACACATCTTGTACACACGGCTATCTATACATCAAGCTATACATTTCCAGTTTACACTGACGTCTCAGATCGTCGAGATCAGCTTATACTGGAACTACTACTCTCTACTAACTGTCTTCTATTCCATTCCAGACTCATATTCATGACTACCGAGGAGTGCCGACCGGTGAATACGAGGACGACCGAACGGAAAAGCCCTGGCAACGGGTTAACACTCATACATTACTAAATCATCCTTTTTACTTCACTTTTCATTTGTGCACAATTGGTTGATTCTATCTACTTCACTTTGAACAACTAGTTCGATCAATTTACTTCATTTCGCACAAAAATCATTGAATTTACTTCACTTTTCATTCTTTTTACACGACTATTTCAGTCAACTGATTTCAATTTGCACAAATTTCATGTAATTTACTTCACTTTTATCCATTTTGTTCCACTAGTTGGTACATTTTACTTCACCTTGCATTCTTTAATTTCACTTTGCGCAAATGCACAGCTATTTCACTTACATTAAATATGAATAAATGCTTTTGTTTCTTTTATTCAATCACGCTGACACTATTTCATTACAAAGCAATAACAAAACTAAATTCAATAACAATTACTAGCAATAAGTAACTAAATTCTGTTTCTTCACTGAATACACAAAAGAATTTCTCATACAAATCTTCACATAAATGGTTGGTATGTATAATTTCAAAATAAACTTTTCTTCATTTAATACCTTCAAGCTTTTCATTCATAAAATAATTGAATTCATTAACATTTAGATAACGATAAGTAGTGGCTTTAGATTTTCTACGAATTATGTTTATAAGAATTTGATGCTATTAATCTTTTAAGACTAATTATTAAGACATATGTACTTAATCGTTTGTGTTGACATATTCGACTTTAGATTGTTTTTAAGCTGGACTTATTCACGTTACCAAGGGAGTACTATACTATTTTTATAGATATTTTGTATGTATTATTTTAGGTTTTCAAAGGACTGAGAAAGAATGGCAGTCACATAAATGACCCTGTCAGATCTGTAAGTTAATAATAAAACAAAAGGGGATTTTTTGGAATTGTGACGTCTTTTAAAATAGAATAATTATGTAAGTGTTTTTGGTAAATGGGTACTTAAATAAAATTATATCAAAAGACATTGTATCTATATATGGGTATAATAATAATATGTTGTATGGGTATGGTATATTATTTTATATTGGTGCTAGATTTGATAGAAATACTTTAAAAAAAATAAAAAAGTACGTATGAAAAACTACTTTCTATTTTGCAAGTAATTTGCCGGAATGTGTGACATCAAACCTATGTTTGACTATCTTCTAGGTCATTACTTGCATGGAAGCAAACTTTCTTGCCGCTTCTACTTCATCATCTTCCTGCCCTTATCCCATGTCACGTTTTCATCTTCCATTCTCCCCTGTCAACCGTCACTCTATCATTCACTCCCTTCTCTTTCATGTCATTCCTCACACCATCCATCCTTTGGCCTTTCTCTACCTCCATCTATATCAACATTTATATTCATTACTCTTTTAGTCACATGCGTTTTCGGGATCCTCATCACTTCACCATCATTATTTCAGCCAAAAGACGTCCAATGCTGGACATAGGCCTCCCCAAGCTCCGCCACTGCGACCGGTTCTGTGCTTCCCGCATCCAGCGGATTCCTGCGGCCTTCACAAGGTTATCGGTCCACCTTGTGGGAGCCCTTCTAACGTTCTGTCGTATGGTACGCGGCCGCCACTCCCATAGACTTATAAAAAAAGATGGACTCCGCGCCACGCATATCGAAAGTGAAGCACAGTAAGTATGCCGGACCGTTTGTACAAACACGCCTTGCGCACACATTTACATCATAGTATGCCGACCGGCCGCCATTACGTGACACGAGCGACGGCGTCTTTGCAGGTAAGTACTCAAATCATGCACACATAGATCGGTACGGTGCTTCACTTTCGATATGCGCGGCGCGGAGTCCATCTTTTTTTATAAGTCTATGGCCACTCCATAACCTTTCGGGCATCTGTTCTGTGAGCAAAGTGCCCTGCCCACTGCCACTTAAGTTTATCAATTCTTCGGGCTTTGTCGGTTACCTTGGACTCTTCATTTTTGATTCATCACGTAGGGAAACTCCTAACAAAGCCCTCTCCATTGCCCTTTGGGTGACTTATCCTTCTAATGAGGCCCATTGTGAGCGACCACGTTTCAGTGCCGTAGGTCAACACTGGCAACACGCACTGTTCAAAGACTTTCGTCTTGAAACGCTGCGTATGTGGGACGAGAAGATATTGCGAAGCTTCCCGAATGCTGCCCAGCCGAGTCGGATTCGACGATTGACCTCTTGTTCGAAGTTGGACCTACCTAACTGGACAGTTTGTCCTAGGTAAACATACTCGTCCACGACTTCGAGTGTAGTGTCTCCGATCTTCATAAGAGTGGGTGCTACATGGGCATTGCATACTCAGAGCTCATCACTTGCCCATACCAACTCATTTCTTACTTTATCCATTTTCGTCACTTCACACATCCATCTCAACATTCTCATCTCGTGATCTTGGGCCAGCGTTCCGATCCATACAGTAGGTACGACAGGCGCTATAACGGACTTGTAAATTTTTGCCCTTTAAGGCTGCAGTCTTGCAAAATTTACTCGCGGCGAATTATTTGCGCAACTTTGTGTTTTTTTTTAAACAAAAGTAATAAAATAACATGAAATATTATTATTGAACGTGAATAACCATAATATAAGTAATAGCTGGTTATTTTTTTTAGGTTCATCTGTGTGGATTATGTTAGGTAAATCAAGCGTTAAATACAGCTCTTTCGCGCCAACAACGATTCGAGTTATGTTTGTGCACTTGCATTGGGCAATACAAATTTTATTTAGAAAATCTGTTCAGCGCATAATTGTTTCCATATTCTTGTCTTCAAAATGCGCTGATTACTTTTTTCTAATTATCTTTCATTTTCTTAATTCGGATGTCGAAATTCTCTGTTTTTATCTCTTAATAAACGGTTTGTTTCATAATAACAAAGCATCGTACGCATGTAAGATTTGGTTGGTTTAATGCCAAGAGTTCAATAAAGCAAATACTAAAAAAAATTGCATCTAAATCACCTTAGTCTAACAATAATAATAATCTCAAAAGACCTCCAAAACGCTCCGACCCACTAAGAAATTTCACTCGCAATTCTTGTTCATAAACTCTGTTTTGGAGGTATTTTGAGATTATTATTATTGTTAGAGTAAGGTGATTTAGGTGCAATTTTTTTTAGTACTTGCTTTATTGAACTCTTGGCATTAAATTAACTAACTTTTACATGCATACGATGCTTTGTTATTATGAAACAAACCGTTTATTAAGAGCTAAAAACAGAGAATTTCGATGACATTGTGACATCTGAATTAAGAAAATGAAAGGTAATTAGAAAAAAGTAATCAGCGCATTTTGAAGACAAGAATATGAAAACAATTATGCGCTGATCAGATTTTCTAAACAAAATTTGTATTGCCCAATGCAAGTGCACAAACATAACTCGAATCGTTGCTGGCTCGAAAGAGCTGTATTTAACGCTTGATTTACCCAACATAATCCACCCAATGAACTTAAAAAAAATTACCAGCTATTACTTATATTATGGTTATTCACGTATTATAATAATATTTCATGTTATTTCAATACTTTTGTTTAAAAAAAATACAAAGTTGCGCAAATAATTCGCCGCTAGTGAATTTTGCAAGACTGCAGCCTTAACTTGAGGGGCACATCCGTGGGTCGCAAGTTGTTCCTGTGACCTGGTCGCCATTTTATCTATCCAGAGATAATCTGGACAGTTACGTATCGGTCTACTTTGCCATCCCCTTGGACAAACCTTTTTTGCCACCTCTACTTGCAGGATGGATAGTGTTCATTTTGCAGAATATTTTAGGCTTATTTTAGGTATATTTTGAAAACAGATTAAGAAAGTAGGTGCCCTAATTATTTTATCACCAAATCTACAATTAGGGTACCTACCTATAATCTTAGTTATCAATCAGACCGACGGATAAAATCACGGCATTGAAGAATGCGGCGATAAAAGTAGCCATTCCTCACATAGGTACCCAATGCCTAATATAAACACCTGCATAGATTTTTTAATAACTCATTATCTATTTTTATTTTAATTAACTTATCAAATCGAGACTAAACAGTGTTAAATTAGTTTCGAATACAAATTCCAGGGCAAAGATCGATTTAAAACGACAATCTTCATGATTAATGTAGTTTCTTTGTTAAAAATCTTACGATAAAGTTTTAGTTTTTATCAAAATCGACTCTGAGACTCCTTTGATTGAGTATTTCTCTATATCTTATGGTTTAGGATTTGGCCATCCGCGCACACTTGAAAAAAAATCACTGTGATATACGTACAGTGTGAATTTTTAGAAGGTGTTCAAGAGAGCTCGGCGTTTCATTTCATTATGGTGGGGCAAGTGCTCATTTTTAACAAAATCAAACTAACAACTTACTAACTATCACTCAATCTATTAATTATAGAATATTAGCTTAAAAGACCCATAGAAAAAACATCTAATGGATAAGTATTTCATATTATACATATTAGTACCTATATACAAGGTGTGACATAAATAACCCATAACCTCTTAAGGGGTCATTGTACTCATAATTATGAACAACTTTTACTATGGGACCAAACCTGAAATCGCGAAAAAAAATCAGCTGACCAGTACACAAATTCGTCAAAATGTAGGGAGCAGCTGATTTTTTTTTCGCGATTCCAGGTTTGGTCCCATAGTAAAAGTTGTTCATAATGATGAGTACAATGACCCCTTAAGAGGTTGTGGGTTATTTATGTTACACCTTGTATATTTTATAGTAAAAGAAAATAGTGGACAGTAGGATGAGCTCGTGGCTAAGTAATACAGCCGCACGGGTCGATCCATCAGGTTAAGTTACGCTTGCCGGGGTTGGTCCATGGATGGGTGACCATCTTTACATAGGTACTGATACTCCTCCGTGCCTCGGAAAGCACGTTAAGCCGCTGGTCCCGGCTGTCATTCGTGGATCTTTGACAGTCGTTACGGGTCGTCAGAAGCCCGAAAGTCTGCCATTCAGTCTTACTAAGGGTTATAGGTCAGATAGGCGGCCGCTCCATGTAAAAATACTAGTATTCAGCTGCATCCGGTTAGACTGGAAGCCGACCCCAACATAGTTTCGAAAAAAGGCTAGGCAGATTGAGTAAAAGAAAATAATACTGACCTACTACTTTTTGCATGTTTATTTTTATTAATTGTTGTGTACGTTTTGTGCTGTCCGTGTGAAAAGGTTGTTTTATATTGAGGGAATACCTATTGGTTGGTAAGTACCTAAGGTTTCTACGGTTTCCTGTTTCCTAGGACAGCGGTTCCGTCATATTATAATGCCATGAAAAACTGTCATTTCACCAGTATTTGACATTAAGTTGTCAAAAAATGCTCTGGTATAAGTGGACAGCCGTTATTGTGTGACCGTTGTCCGCCTTTTAAAAAAACCAAACCGTATGTAAGCGTTTCATACGAATTATGGACATTATTCATGTAAAAAATGAATGTTCTATTCGCATAAAGGTAAGGTTCAATTTCATATGAAATGAAACGCTTACTTAGGAAAGACGAATCTCGCCCTTAGCAAACCAAGGTACCTAAAGAGACGCAGACCATTAGTTACGAACATAAAGCCTCGTTTGTACCACCAACCATCATGCCACTTAATATTTCAGGTACCAAGCACATTGCTGATCCTAGTGCTAGGAGTGTACTTACTGTTGGCATACTTGGCGCAGCTTGTTGAAGATGATATGCCTCCTATTGTGCATGAAGCAGACGTGCCTAGAGATGTGAGTATCATTTTAACAAAGTCAATTTTTCTTTAAACCCTTCTCTGTCCACTGTATTTTTTGCGTCGGATAGTTTCATTGCGTTACGTCATACTCAACAATCCAAGAAACCAATTTTTGTGAATATTGAGCTAATACAGAGGAGCTCGTGGCTAAGTAATAACAGCCGCACGGGTCGATCCATCAGGTTAAGCTACGCTTGCCGGGGTTGGTCCGTGGATGGGTGACCTATCTTTACATACCGAGACTTCTCCGTGCCTCGGAAAGCACGCTAAGCCGTTGGTCCCGGCTGTCATTCGTGGATCTTTGACAGTCGTTACGGGTCGTCAGAAGCCCGAAAGTCTGACAACCAGTCTTACCAAGGGGTATCGCATTACCCAGTTACTGGGTTGTGGAGGTCAGATAGGCAGTCGCTCCATGTAAAATACTGGTATTCAGCTGCATCCGGTTAGACTGGAAGCCGACCCCAACATAGTTGGGAAAAGGCTAGGCAGATTGATATTGAGCTAATACCGCGCCTTAAAAGACGTGCGATTGGAAAGACATACGATAAGTTGTAGGCTGATGATGCCACTTCTAAATTACCTTTAATACCTTTCAGAATTCAGACACTTTCAGTGAACAAGTAGCGCAACACTACCTGGACCGTATCATCGGTGCTGAGCCGCGCGTGGCGGGCACTAAGTACCATCTGGCGCAGACCAAGGACCTGAAAGCGATGATCGACGATATAGCGGCCCAAGCCAATCAGGTGGTCAGGACTGACTGGCAGATCGCCTCGGGTGAGTATTCAGAGTCTTAGCACACGCGGCGGCGATCTCTCGCGTCCAGACCTGGTCCAGGCCATAGTGCGAAGCGAGAGTGCATGGGAGGCCGTCACCTCCTTCTGCGAAGCAGTAATGCTCGCGAAGGAGGAGGCGGAACGCGTGAGGGAGAGACAACCTCACGCCCTCAGTCGCCGCAGGAGACGCCCTGGGCGGTGGGATTCTAGACCAGATTCGCGGCCACCGTAGGCGCGGGCTTGCGGACGGCGACTTGTGGGTAGCTCGCCGTCCGGTAAGAACCAGGCCCGGATCGACGCGTTGTGTTCCACGCGCGCCTCAAAGAGATGTCAGCAATGATGGGGTCCAATAGGGCCGATGCCGCCGGGGTCGCGGGTTGTTGTTGGGAAGGAACACGGGTGGGTTTTAGTCAGTAAAAGTCTGACACTCCCTTCCGCTCCACCCGGAGCGGGAGAAGTCATTTGAGGATCTCCCATCCACAAAAAAAAGGGTTTTAACACACTCTTTCTGCTGCGAAACCTCATGATACCCTCATGAACCTGATGATGAGCTGATATTGGTTCTGTTACTACTGACGGCATACCGTACGTAAAACCCTTGGTTAAACTATTATGTTGTTTGATCGCTGTATCCTTCATCTTTCAAAATGTTAATTTTCCAACTCAATCAATCTGCCTAGCCTTTTCCTAACTATGTTGGGGTCGGCTTCTAGTCTAACCAATGCAGCTGAATACCAGTATTTTACATGGAGCGACTCAACGGGGTAATACGATACCCCTTGACTGGTTGTCAGATTTTCGGGCTACTGATGACCCGTAACAACTGTCAAAGATCCACGAATGACAGCCGGGACTAACGGCTGAACGTGCTTCCCGAGGCACGGAGGAGTCTCGGTATGTAAAGATGGTCACCCATCGACGGACAAACCCCGGCAAGCGCAGCTAAACCTGATAGATCGACCCTTGCGGCTGTTATTACTTACATAGCCACGAGCTCCTCTTTAGAGCTTATCATTTTCTAACTAATAATAATTATTATTTATTTTACCATACAGGTGACTACTTCCACGAATCGACAACTGCGTTCTTCAACATGTATCAGAACACGTCAAACATAGTCGCTTTGTTAGAGGGAGATAGTGGATTCCATGAAAATGGCACTATAGGAAGCTCCATACTTGTGAACTGTCACTACGATTCCGTGCCTTTTGCGCTAGGTAAGAGAGTTTATGTTCAGTTGTTAAAAGTTTTTGAATAGTTCCACTGTTCTGAACTGTCACTACGATTTTGTACCTAATGCCTTAGGTAAGAAGGTTTATTTTAAGATGTTATTGTTTTTCAACGTTTATCAGAACGCGTGAAACTTAGTTGTGTTGTTAGAGGGAGATTCCATGCAAACGGCACTATTGGAAGCTTCATACTGGTCAACTGCCGTTATGATTTTGTGCCTTTTGCGTTAGGTGACAAGGTTCATTTTAAGTTGTCAAACTTAAGTCGAAGTGTATTTTATTTAATGTTGAACTGTCATTACGACTCTGTGCCATAAGAATTAGACAAGAAAGTTCAATTTATACTGCGTTCGTGATTTAGATTTCAAACATGTAAACAAATATGTGGCTTTGCAAAAAGAACTCACATATAAAATTCAGTTTGCGCTACAACTTAAATTTTTGTTTCACTAGTCATTCTTATATCAACTTAGTTTACACTATCATAAAGTGGATATTCATTCAAGTGGAAATAACATCAATTGGAAAGAAGGATTTCAATATACTTCAGGTTGTTGAAGTTTAAATACATAGAGACCAGATATATGTAGGTACTATCGAAGAAACTTACATCATACCACCATAAGGATTATTACTGCTTGCAGCGTTCGCCGTTCGGACGCTTACCTACGTAATGTGGTCATCGTGCGCACGGGATTTCATTTCAAATCGGTTAGATGTAAGTTTCCTCGATAGTACCTACCAATTATAATGTGAAAACTCACCAAGATATTTATATTATTCAAAGCCTATATTACCTGTCCATAACATAAGTTATTATAATATATCACTGCCTGTTTCGACACTTTAATACCAGATTAACAAACTGTTTTTATTATTTATTTCTCAGGAGCATCAGACAACGCAGCATTCTGTGCAATAATGGCGGAAGCTTTAACAAAACTGTCTCGAAGCAAACAGAAGTTAAAACGAAACATTGTGTTTTTATTCAACGGGGCTGAGGAAAACGGATTACAGGTAACAAAACTTCAATTCTGAACTCAATCTAATACATTACAAAGTTCAATTTCTATTGCACGTTGCACCCAATTCAGGACCGTTTTATTTCGAATGAACACTCAAAAATAAACTACATTACGCTAAAGTCGATGGTTGAGTGGCAATTGACTTTAAATTATATTTGATTCTGAATTACGATGTAGTTGAGTTTCGGCCATTTTGATCGACAACCGTTAAGTTTCGTAAACATGTGTGCTAAAAAGATCGAGAAAAGTATCTAACTACAATATGGCTACATTTGCCAACAAACTGCTGTGCAGTTTGGCAGAAGTAAAACTTTTTGGTAATAAGATGTCATCACAAATAAACGCTTTTTTTTTTTCATTAATTTCACTAAGAAGAAGAAGAAAATCACGAGTTTGGAACTCCGTTATTATTTAAGTATCGATAAAATCTACAACGTATAATGTACACTTTTAGTGTATTAGATAAAAAGTTTATTACTCACGACTAGTCACTACTAGTATAATAAAACTTCAATGTAATAAATAGTCAGTGAGTTTATATTATTTATATCATATGATATAAATAATATAAATCATTTGATATCCGGGTTGTAGGAGATATTATTAATTTGTACCACCTGTGTTTACTGTGGCCTTGGTCTCATTGATACATCAGTTTAATGCAATTCATATTTTTGAACTTAAGGCCCAGGTTCCAAGATTGGTTTAGCTCGGTGTGTAAGTGAAATGGCGTTATGGCTGTCTAGTTTAACGCACGAGATAGAAGATTCTCACGCGCACCGAAATTATGTCGTAAAAATGCAAATAAAATCGTATAAAATTAGAAATTAACTATTTAATAAAAAATAATCCATCACTGGATGCAGTTTGGAATTTGACATTTCATGGTATATTTTTAATAATAATTATAATTGTTAATGACGGGATAAACTGCTTTTAAAGATTATTAGGAGGTATGTTTAAAGATTTTTTTGGTGCATTAAAATATGTATAATTATTTTTTGGCTTCCATCACTGTATGCGAAAAAGACTTGAAAATATCATATTTTTTTTACATGTCAAAATTATTTACGGTTTATGAGATACACTGCTTTAAAAAACCACCTTTTTGATCGTTTTCAGGAAATCTGGTCCTTAAACATTGAAGGCAATTGTTATTGCGTTAAGTGGAGCGAAGCTACACTGCTCCGTTGCATTGCGTCGTCGCATTTCAATGACGATATAATGACATGGAGGTTTAATGTCAATTAAAACGGGAAATTATTAATCGCACACAAAAAAAATATTCTTGTATGGAATTTCGTAATTTTTTTTAGTTAGAAACATGGAAGTTGGTACATACTTAGACTTCTGTTTATGGGAAAAAAAGTTCTTGATGGGAAATTCCATCGAGCACACGGCTCACAAACCAGTGATAACCAGTCTTACCAAGGGGTATCGTGTTATCCAGTAACTGGGTTGAGGAGGTCAGATAGGCAGTCGCTCCATGTAAAATACTGGTATTCAGCCGCATCCGATCAGACTGGAAACCCCAACATAGTTGAGAAAAGTCTAGGCATATGATGATAATGATGACGACACGGCTCACAAAGTATTAATATTGTTAGTGGAATATTAACAAGATTATAGTTTTTGTCTCGGGATTATCTCGACGACACGGTTGGCGCAGTGGTTGAGCGATCGACTGTTGCGCAGCATGTCGCGGGTTCGATTCCCGCACGGAACAAATATTTGTACGACCTACAAGTATTTGTTCCGAGTCTGGTTGTTTTTCTATCTATAATATGCATGTATTTACAAAAAAAAAAAAATTATATAAGTAGTTTATCAGCCATCTCGTTACCATAACACAAGCATTAGGTTGCTTAGCTTGGGACTAGATGGCGTTGTGTGAAATGTCCAAGAATATTTATTTATATTTATTTATTGTAGCTTACATTATTCCATGTGTCAAAATTTGAATTAGAAATAATGTTTATTGATTAAATTCCAGGCAAGTCACGCGTTCCTGCAACACCCCTGGGCGAAGGGTGCCTCAGTCGTCATCAACTTAGACGCCGCGGGGATGAACGGGAAACCCACCATTTTTCAGGTGACTTTTCTTTTAAATTCATACAGTCTTCTAATTATTTTTCTTCTGGTGAAATGTGGGTGTACCTACTATGGGTACAACTCTATATCTTATCTTTCACATTATACAGGGTGTTGTCAAATTTAAGGGTGTGGTACAGACTATCAAACTAAACAACTTTCTCCATAGAATAGAATAGAATAGAATAGTTTTTTATTTGCACAGAAAGTAGGTACAAGTTACAGGTGTTTAGTTTAAAAAGTTCCTTATACTAACTACCTTAACTAAGGCATGCAAACAGCTTAAGCTATAATATTAAAGACATTAAAAATATATTAGGTACTATCACATTCAATCAAATCAGTACAAGTTTACCATGTCAAGAAGAAATTCAGCAAAATTTGAAATAGGCAATACAGTCAATACAGTTAAATTAAAAATATAAATGAGATTAGTACAAGTCAGGAAAACAGAGATGCCATATTATCAATTGAAATTTTTGTCGGTTAAAAATTCTCCAATTGAGTAATAACATTTATTAATTAATAGATCTGTCAATTTCTTTTTAAAAAGTGGAAGTGTCTCATTTTTTATTACATCGGGTATTTTGTTAAATATAGTCGGACCCATACGTATAATACTTTTCTTTAATAGGGCGGTATCGGAACCACTAACAATTAGCAAATTCTTATAATGGGACCAACATTTGAAAAAAAAATCAAATGCTCAAAAAATCTAATAAAAAATCAGCCGTCCCATACATTTGGTTCGAGTAGGCCTACTCTGTGGTTCAAACTTCAATACAGGTATTGAAGTTTGAACCACAGTAAGTATCCTAATATAAGACCGTTACAAACACGCTTCACGCACACATTTACATTATAGTATGCCGACCGGCCGCCATTACGTGACACTAGCGAGCGTCTTTGCAGGTACTCAAATCACGCACACGTAGATCGGTACGGTGCTTCACTTTCGATATGCGTGGCGCGGAGTCCTCCTTTTTTATACTTCTATGGGCACAGTTGATAAATTTCTCGCGATTAAGATGTTGGTTCCATGGAGAAAGTTGTTCAGTTTGATGGTCTGTATGTACCACACACAGGAGCTCGTGGCTAAGTAATAACAGCCGCACGGTTCGATCCATCAGGTTAAGCTACGCTTGCCGGGGTTGGTCCTTGGATGGGTGACCATCTTTACATACCGGGTCTCCTCCGTGCCTCGGAAAGCACGTCCCGGCTGTCATTCGTGGATCTTTGACAGTCATTACGGGTCGTCAGAAGCCCGAAAGTCTGACAACTAGCGTTACCAGGGGGTATCGTATTACCCAGTTACTGGGTTGAGGAGGTCGGATAGGCAGTCGCTCCATGTAAAATACTGGTATTCAGCTGCATCCTGTTAGACTGGAAGCCGACACCAACATAGTTGGGAAAAGGCTACGCAGATTGATTGGTCTGTACCACACCCGTTTTGACCACACCCGTACAGCCTGTACATTGGATATTGGTAGTATTAATCACTGTCCCTACCAGGTGACAGATCCACGAGTTCTAAACGCCTATCATCGCTCAGCAGTGACGCCGAACGCGCAAGGGCTAGCGGAGTTTCTATTCTCTTCGGGAATTATACCTTCGGATACTGACTTCAGGATATGGCGCGACTTCGGAAATATGAATGGTGAGATATTGAGGCATTTTATACAGGGTGTTTGGAAGCTGAGTGCAAAGTCTTAAGGGCGCTGTTACAAATAATTACTTTTTTACACAAAAGTATGTTTATTAAATAAAAACTTTTTTACAAAAAAAAAACCGACTTCCAAAAAAACACTACAAAGTGAAAAATAACTTTAATTTCGGAAGTCGGTGTGTTTGGATCTGTATTTTAGTTTTTTGCCACCGACTTCCGAAATTAAAGTTATTTTTCACTTTGTAGTGTTTTTTTGGAAGTCTGTTTTTTTTTTGTAAAAAAGTTTTTATTTTTCACTTTTTAGTGGTTCAGTTTGTAATTTATCTAAGTTACAATAACCCAATGTCAACTGCTCATCACGTTTTACAAAATATTGCTTTTCCCGATGCAGGGACGTTAATTGTTGAGGAGTTCTCCTAGTAAGAACTAGGATAACTGGAGCTCATGGTGAAGTCACCATTACCATTATGCATTTTGACGAGCATAAACCATATTAAAGTAATCGAATCGCAACCTGTGATATACTTAGATATAATTGAGTATTTCCGATGGCCCTCTGTGGTCTTCATCATCAGTTCCAGTTCACCGAATGGTACTTTCCGAGAGCAAATGCACGAGTTACTATAAAAAATACCGAAATCGATATAGGTGTGCCCATAAAATTTGAGGGTTCCCCTCGATTTCCATGGGATCCCATCGTCAGATGCTGACTTGATGATCATGGGACCACTTGGGAAGTATACCCTTTCGAACAGAAGAAAATCCATGAAAAAGAAAAATCCAAATCGGTCCAGCCATTTTCGAGTAATCGGGGAACATACATAAAAAAAGGTTCCGACGAATTGAGAACCTCCTCCTTTTGGAAGTCGGTTAAAAATGCTTTCCATTCTTAAAATGTTTTTTGACCGAATTGTTGATAGATGTGCATGTTACGATTCTGAACTATAAATATAATTTTAGATTCCAGTTTCTCAATAACGGTACCGAAGTAAATTTTTTTACTCTGTTATTGAGAAACTGTATATAAGGGAATACCTTAGACGAAGTATGCTTTTTAATTTTTAACTGCAAACTTTTAGTACCATCTTTAACAAGGAAAAAAAACATAATTCATCCAAGACATGTAAAAGCTCAGCTCAAAATGTATGTTTTTTTTTTCTTAGTTAAAGTGACTCCTGACCACCAATCTTGAATGTGATCTATTTGCTGATGAATGGAGTAGTATTATGTGGGTATGTCTGATGTTTTGTGAGAGAAGGTATGCTAGGGTGTCCTCTATTATATGTTAGTACTTTTATTTCTTTGTGTATCTTTCTATAATTATCTATGTTAATTAATGTAATTGGTGTTACCGTTTTAATTAACAATAAACAATAAACAAAACAAAAGTGGTTTCTATGTTAAGTCGCGCCCTTAAAACGTTGCATCTAGCTTCCAAACGCGATGTATATTAGGATGTATATTAGTAGGAGTAGATCCATATAAGAGTCCGTCCACAAGTCCAACACTCTCTGTGACTTGTGGCTAGTTCGATGGAAAGTTAAGCTACGCTTGCCGCGGTCTGTGGATGGATGATGCTTCCATATTTGTAATAGAGAAAAAAATATCTGGTGTCCCGTACAAAACTTCAATACCTACTCGACCTAAATGTACGAGACGGCTGATTATTTTTTCTCGATTACGATATTGGTCCCATGAAGAAAGTTGTTCAATTTGATGGTCTGTATCTCACTTCTCTGATACACGCTGTATGAATACCTTCCTTTTTAAAGGTATGACTCAATCTGCGTAGCCTTTTCCCAACTATGTTGGGGTCGGCTTCCAGTCTCACCGGATGCAGCTGAATACCAGTATTTTACATGGAGCGACTGCCTATCTGACCTCCACAACCCAGTTACTGGGTAATACGATACCCCTTGGTAAGTCTGGTTGTCAGACTTTCGGCCTTCTGACGACCCGTAACGACTGTCAAAGATCGACGAATGACAGCCGGGACCAATGGCTTAGCGTGCTTTCCGAGGCACGGAGGAGTCTCGGTATGTAAAGATGGTCACCCATCCACGGACCAAACCCGGCAAGCATGGCTAAACCTAGTGGATCGACCCGTGCGGCTATTATTACTTAGCCACGAGCTCCTCTTTTTTAAAGGTATGACTGTTTTACGTTATTCTTTGTAGGTGTAGACATAGCGTTCGTGAAATGGGCGCACGTGTACCACACACGTAACGACAAGCCGGATCTGTTACTGCCCGGAGTGCTGCAGGGCGCCGGGGACATGTTGCTTGCTCTGCTGGCCGAGACCGCCAATGTGGAGGATCTGGATGAGCCGGTAAGGGCGAGCCGTTTTGATGCACTGTCTTATGTAACTGACGATCTGTTTTATGCTATTTTGTGGCACTATGTTATGCAAATTTGAGGCACTATGTTATGCAATTTTGAGGCACTGTCTTATGTAATTTTGAGGCATTGTCTTATGCAATGTTGAGGCACTGTTTTATACAATTTTGAGGAACTGTCTTATGCAATTTTGAGGCACAGTCTTATGCAATTTTGAGACACCGTCTTATTCAATTTTGAGGCACTGTCTTATGTAATTTTGAGGCACTGTCTTATGCAATTTTGAGGCACTGTCTTATGCAATTTTGAGGCACTGTTTTATACAATTTTGAGGAACTGTGTTATGCAATTTTGAGGCACAGTCTTATGCAATTTTGAGACACCGTCTTATTCAATTTTGAGGCACTGTCTTATGTAATTTTGAGGCACTGTCTTATGTAATTTCGAGGCACTGTCTTATGCAATTTTGAGGCACTGTTTTATACAATTTTGAGGAACTTTCTTATGCAATTTTGAGGCACTGTCTTATGCAATTTTGAGGCACTTTTGTAATTTTGAGGCACTTCTTATGTAATTTTGAGGCACTATCCTATGTAATTTTGAGGCACTGTCTTATGCAATTTCGAGGTACTGTCTTGTGTAATTTTGATGTACAAAAAGTACTGCTTCACTGCCTAATTTGAATAAATTATTTTTGATTTTGTCCGCAGATCGAGCCCACAGCAGCCGTATACTACGATTATCTGAACCTGTTCCTAGTAACATATTCGTTCTCCGTGTCATATGTGATAGATGTGTTCATAGCGCTGCTAGGTCTGTCGAGTGTTGGCTACTACGTGTGGTTGGTTGGGGCTAGTGAGTATTTATACATTTATTACGGTTGTTTGTTTGTTTACTTAGCCTATACTGTCCCACTGTTGGGCAAAAGCTTCCCCCAAGTCCTTCCAGGAACTCTTTTCCTGCGCCACCTCGAACCAGCCCTCACTACGCGTCCAGGTCATTCCGCCATCTCTTTCTGGGCCGGCCTTCGCTACACCGTCCATCTTCAGTTACCCATGTGTGGAGACGTGGTCATCGTATATGCGGCTGACGTCACCCGGCCAATCCCATTTGAGCCTTTTTTTTTGTGGATGAGAAATCATCAAATGACTTCTCCCGCTCTGGGCGGAGCGGAAGGGCGGGTCAGACTTTTACTGACTAAAACCCACCCGTGTTCCTTCAGTTGCCTGTGGCGGGGCCACGGTATCTCTTTCGAACAACCCGTGACACCGGTGGCATTCCATTTGAGCCTGGCAGCCTTCTGTCCCGCCTTTTTACACTAAGGATACTGCGTTCCATCGCTCTTTGGCAGATTCCAAGGTGGACCTTTTGCGACTCGGCACCATAGGTTAGGACGGGCAGAGTACACATGTCGATGAGTTTGCGCTTCAGGGAGATCGGCACTTCGGCCATTGTAATAGGGTATTTAAAATCTGGAATAAAAAATCCGGAAATAATCTTGGTCAGATCATTTGAAAACAATTGTCTGAAACAGACTTTTAAGGCGCGGTATTCGCACAATATTCACAAAAATTGGTTTCTTTTCTTTCTTTCTTTTCTTGGTTTGTCGAGTATGACGTAACACAATGAAACTAGGCAACGCAAAAAATACAGTGGACAGATCAATCTGCCTAGCCTTTTCCCAACTATGTTGGGGTCGGCTTCCAGTCTAACCGGATGCAGCTGAATACCAGTATTTTACATGGAGCGACTGCCTATCTGACCTCCACAACCCAGTTCCTGGGTAATACGATACCCCTTGGTAAGACTGGTTGTCAGACTTTCGGGCTTCTGACGACCTGTAACGACTGTCAAAGATCCACGAATAACAGCCGGGACCAACAGCTTAACGTGCTTTCCGAGGCACGGAGGAATCTCGGTATGTAAAGATGGTCACCCATCCACTGACCAACCCCGGCAAGCGTAGCTTAACCTGACGGATCGACCCGTGCGGCACTTATTACTTAGCCACGAGCTCCTCAGTATTAGCCACGAGTCCATACAGTGGACAGAAAAGGGTATAAAAAAAATTTTTAACCGAATGGAATAGTAAAAAATAGTTTGATAGGTATTCCCAATAAAAAATTTGGAAATTGCTCCACAAAAATAAACTTTGTCGTCGTTGACATTCTTTTTTTTAAACATTTAATAGAATTAGAATTTTTTAAAACTTTATCCGAGCAATTATTTAATTTACTGTGGATTATTCAGAATAATAATCTAAAGAAAACCCGGAAAATAAATGTACCATTCGCAGCTTAGTCACATCTCGGCAATACAAATATTATTTTCAATTTTCAACTTTATTTCACGCCAGCTAATGGTAACAATAGATTACGTGGTTGTGTGCCGTTTAAAATCGTAGTCAGTCCGCGCCTTAAAGAAATAATCACACAGATTTACTTTTTCCCCTAAAAGAATGCTAATGAGTTCAAAACCAGCCGATATCCTTCTGCCTATGCCTTCATCATCTTCCTGCCTTTACCCCATGTTACGTGCGGTCGGCGCAACACGTTTTCTTCTTCCACTCTCCCCTGTCAACCGTCACGCTATCATTCACTCCCTTCTCTTTCATATCATTCCTCACACAATCCATCCATCTTTTCTTTGGCCTTCCTCTCCCTCTCCATCCATCAACATGTATATTCATCACTCTTTTACTCACATGCGTTTCCTCCCTCCTCAAATGCTCATACCAAGCCAAACGATGTCCTTCCAACTTTTCTGTCACTGGCGCCACTTTGAAACTTCCTATTAATATATACAGGATGTTTCTTTTAAGGTGTTAAGCCAGTGCGAGCTGATAACACAGTACCATACCTATCGATTTAACTCCCATGTATGTTCTACGATTTTTTGTATTATTCGAGTTATTTTGGATCCCACATTTCATATCAATGGTAGTGGTTAAGGATAGTAGTAGGTATATTTATAATATAATATCATAATATCCTCGGACATTTCACACAACGCCATCTAGTCCCAAGCTAAGCAACCTAATGCTTGTGTTATGGTAACGAGATGGCTGATAAACTACTTATAAATTTTTTTTTTTTTTTTTTGTAAATACATACATATTATAGATAGAAAAACACCCAGACTCGGAACAAATACTTGTAGGTCGTACAAATATTTGTTCCGTGCGGGAATCCAACCCGCGACATGCTGCGCAGCAGTCAATCGCTAAATCACTGCGCCAACCGTGTCGTCATATATTTATGTTTTTATTATCAACTGAGCTCTGCTTAAACGTAGAGGAATAGTAAATATCATGATTTACAAAAATACCTATGCAAAGATAAATATAAAATATGAAAATCACAAGATTTCAGATGCACCACTTTCAACGACCGATTTCAGCAAATAATGCGCTATTTACTACATTCTTGTTCACAGTTGACCCAAAAAAAGATACTTATATTATTTTAAAGGCATCTCGTTGAATCAGGAAAAAATAAAATACGAAAAATCGTAGAACATACATGGGGGTTAAATCGATAGGTATGATACTCTGCTATCAGCTCGCACTGGCTTGACAACTTAATAAATTTTATACTTACTACTATCCTTAACCACTACCATTGATATGAAATGAGGCATCCAAAATAACTCGAATACTACAAAAAATCGTAGAACATAAATGGGGGTTAAATCGATAGGTATGGTACTCTGCTATCAGCTCGCACTGGCTTTGCTGTGTCTAATTTTAATTGTTGGTTATTTTCAGGATGGTCGACGGTCCAGAACTTACTGTTCACGGTGCTAGGTCGCCTGGCCGCTGTAGTGGTCGGCTTGCTAGTGGTCGCTGCCTTCGTGCTCATCATGGTCGCTACCACTGTGCAGATGAGGTTAGTGTTTATTTAGTAAACTGGATGACCCGGTGAGCTTCGTACCACGTGAGACAAATAATTTTAATATTTTCGGCTGTTCCTTTGGATTTTTCCTAAACCACCCCAGTATTGGCAAAACCGCTTAAGGTGTCATTATAATCATCATTATGAACAACTTTTACTATGGGACCAAACCTGAAATCGCGAAAAAAAATAAGCTGTAAGTACCTTACATTTTGATGAGTAGTTAGGGAACAGCTGATTTTTTACTGGCAATTTCATGTTTGGTCCCATAGTAAAAGTTGTTCATATTGATAAATAAATATCCTTGGACATTTCACACAACGCCATCTAGTCACAAGCTAAGGAATCTAATGCTTGTGCTATGGTAACGAGATAGCTGATACTTATATACTTTTTTTTTTTTTTGTAAATACATACATCCTATAGATAGAAAAACACCCAGACTCGGAACAAATACTTGTAGGTCGTACAAATATTTGTTCCATGCGGGAATCGAACCCGCGACATGCTGCGCAGCAGTCAATCGCTCAATCACTGCGCCAACCGTGTCGCCAAGTGATGAGTACAATGACCCTTTAAAACCTCTGCTTTTCTCTGATAATAACCCACCCTAGCCATTCCACCGAGATCATAACACACATTCTGCATCGACACAACACACATCATCACCATAACAAACACACGATCACCATAACACACACACGTACATACAAACACACACATACACATACATACAAACACACACCCCAACAAACACGAATAATCCAAATGTCAAATAAATAAATAGTAATTTTCCGAATTCTGTAATTATGGTCTTTGTTAACTTTAGTTTAAAACACTTGTTCTGCCTGCAATTTAGTATGTGAAATTGAAGTATGTGTGGCGGCATCTACATCGCCACATACTACGCATCAATGACATGACGTCACGCAATCCTGCATCGCGCAATTAGAGTTTACCGCGCGACTAGCATATATACAACGTCCCGACATCAACCGTCGGGCAGTAGCCCACCAGACACAACACCCGTCTGGTCGGAGGATGCTCCCTTTTCTATGGAGGATGAGTGAACTTTACACCCTGTTCCTCATGCCTCTAAACTGGTGATCCCAAGCATGAACGTCAGCGCAGCCTTCGTGCAACTACATCAGCGTGACGTCATCAGCATCACTTCCTCAAGCTTTCGAGCGGCGAGTCACACAGCCAGCCAGCATCCACGGCTTCAACAGGTATCCTGACCACCAGCATGCAGCGGACACGCATTCCTGGTCATCACCTTCAGCCTCAACCCAGCGCTGTACACTCCGACTCACTGGAGCATAACGCAGCGCCACCCCGACTCACTGGGGTATCACCGCAGACAGTTCCGACTCACCGTGAACTATGCGGCACCCGGTTCCGACTCACTGGAACCACAACTGGCACTGGCAAGCATCGCAAGATACACGACTCAGCCCACTATCGACCTCCGGTCTCCGGAGGGGAGTGATGTGGCGGCATCTACATCGCCACATATGAACTACGCATCAATGACATGACGTCACGCAATCCTGCATCGCGCAATTAGAGTTTACCACGCGACTATCATATATACAACGTCCCGACATCAACCGTCGGGCAGTAGCCCACCAGACACAACACCAGTCTGGTCGGAGGATCTTCCCTTTTCTATGGAGGATGAGTGAACTTTACACCCTGTTCCTCATGCCTCTAAATATGTATGGGCTTGTACCACCGCCCTTAATACAAGCTATTTAAAAGCTTAGTAAGGGTGCTGGTTGCAACACCTAATATAGATCGTTAACTAGCATAAATCGAGTGTTCATAGTGATACATTTTAATGTTAACAGTTTTGATTAAATAAATTATTATTATTATTTATTTAAAAGATTGCCACTGTTTACACTTACACCCTGTATATATATACAGGATGTAATTTTAGTCACCGTTAACGTCTTAAGGGCTTTATGAACAACTTTTACTATGGGATCAAACAAGAAATCACGAAAAAAATCAGCTTATTTAAAAAAATACATTGAGTTTTAATTCATCTCGCTCACACATTTTATGACCGCATTAGCGTTTAGCATAACAAGAATGTTTGCCATGTTCTAGATACCTCACAGAACCATGGCTCGTGGTGCCGCTGTACTGGATGCCGTACCTCCTGGCGGCTGTGGCGACCGCGCAGGTTTTTGATGCGTGGACGCTGAAGAAGGTAAAATATTTTTTCTACTAAGTCATGTTACCACAATCAATCTGCCTAGCCTTTTCCCAACTATGTTGGTGCCGGTTGACACTTTCGGGTTTCTGACGACCCGTAAAGACTGTCAAAGATCCACGAATGACAGCCGGGACCAACGGCTTAACGTGCTTTTCGAGGCACGGAGGAGTCTCGGCACCTCGGTATGTAAAGAGGGTTACCCATACACGGGCCAACCCCGACAAGCGTAGCTTAACCTGATGGATCGACCCGTGTGGCTGTTGCTCCTCTCCTCCATGTTACCACAATAAGGTACCCATGATTGAAAGATACCCATCTTTTAATTTAAAAACACGTCTTTTTAAAAAAAAAGGTTTTATTTAAATGCTCTAAAGAGATATTTTTCTAATTTATTCTCGGCAAGCCCTTTCATTTGATACCCATATTGCAGAAGTGCATAAAAAACAACTATTCCGCCATCTTGGATGTTCCGCCATATTGGATTTAGAATGACGTCACATTATTTTTCGAGTTACTCTCAACAAGCCCTTTCATTTGATACCCATATTGTAGAAGTGCATAAAAATTACTATTCCGCCATCTTGGATATTCCGCCATATTGGATTTAGAATGACGTCACACAGTTTATCGTGTATTGTCATCCAAACTAAACGTGTATACGAAATTTCAGCTCAACGGTTGAAGATATCTGCTTCAAAATTGAGTTGCAAGATTCCACCCGAACAGACATACATCCATACATTGCAAGTTAAATAAAAGCTTTTAAAAATAAAATACGATCACCGTCACTTTTCTATATCACTGCTATGCGGTGTTGTTCCAAAGTCTTCATCTGAGGACTCTCTACTAACCTAACCTAACCATTTCAGGTTTCTTGTAGCCTTCTTGATCTGAATTAATCTTGTTGTATCGTTGTCCACAGAACGGTCTCAGCCGCTCTCTCCGCTGCCTACAAGCGATGTCAGCAACCCGCCTACTAATGTCGCTCATACTGCTGTCTCTAGCGAGTGTGCCGTCGCTCACTTCGCTCAGATATCTGTTCAGCGCGCCGCTGTTTATAATGAGCATCACGTCTTTGATATCACTCACTGTCGTCAGATATGTCGCTTTGAAAGGTAAGATATTAAACCAAATGTTTACATTTTTATATTTGTGATAGAAATAGAGGCGTAATACTTAACTAACTGATGTGTAATTTTGTTATACATGGTGCTTTTAAACTATGAAAATAATAGTCAAATGGTACAGTGGTACCCAACTGATAAGGCGCGTCGTGAATCTTCGTTCGCACAGAAAAGAAAGTATGGCCCCGAAGATTAACGAAAGAATGCTTAAAACTTACAATCAACCTTAGATCACTACTATAAGGTTCATCTCGCTAACATGGCGGCAGCTGCCGACCAATAGCGGTACAGGAAAAAGAAGCGCTGTGCGTGGAGCGTGCCGATTGGTCAATAGACTTTCCCGCGCTTTGAAAATTCATCTTCTGTGCAGGTACATCGATAAGCCATATCATTTGGGTACTTCTTTATCGTATTACCCAGTTACTGGGTTGTGGAGGTCAGATAGGCAGTCGCTCTATGTAAAATACTGGTATTCAGCTGCATTCAGTTACACTGGAAGCCGACCCCAACATAGTTGGGAAAAGGCTATGTAAATTGATTGTACGCACGGCTAGATCAAGCATTTCTAGTAAAGGGTGTCTCAGTAAGAGTGCAATTTTTCATTTTAAAATAAAAACAAGTATTTTATGACAGAGTTGTGATATTTTTATTGTATTGTAAAGAAGACATGTTCCGATTAAGTATGGAATAAAATATCCGACAAATGACCCCCACGGCTGCGATGACAGGCCATTACTCTTTTCATGAAATTTTCCATGACTTTTGCACAGAGATGTGGCTTTATCTCACCGATGACGCGTTGGATTTCCGATTTGAGCTCAGGAATTGTTTCGGTTTTATTCGCATAAACCCGAGATTTCACAAAGTTCCAAAGAAAAAAATCGCACGGCGTTAAATCGCACGATCTTGGTGGCCAGTTGACATCAGAATTTCGTGAGATAATGTGTTCTGGAAATCGTTGCTGCAATAAGTCGATTGTTGTGATGAGTTTTCACAATTATAACGCGTTGTTCTTTCGAAAAGCGCTCCATTTTTAATAATCGGAATAAACAGAGGTGACAGCTGTTAAATTTCAGAGTTGCCACTTGCATTAAAAAAAAATCCAATTTTAAAAAGTGCACTCCTACTGAGACACTCTTTATAAGCTGATCTCGCATTGTGTAGGATTTCCTTAAAATGAGAGGTCAGTGTAAACTGGAAATGTATAGCTTGATGTGTAGCAGTGTGTACACAAGAAAAATACATAAAAACAAAATGGATGATCGCAGATCTCTTCTTGCAACCTTGAATCTCACTTCCTGTACGCGATTCTTTACAGTAAGTAACAATACTTTACAATTTATTTTCTTTATCAATATTCCAGGCTGGCAACACCTCCTCCTAGAGATCTCCCTCTCTCTCCCGTCAGTAATGTTCATGTTCTCGCTCGCACTCCGCGTTGACGCACAAATGCTACCCATCATGAGTCGCTCTGCCGGTGACATGCCCGACTTCACCGTGGCGATACTTAACGCGGGGCTAGCTGTCATAGTGTCCTGTACTATTGTGAGTATATTTTATTACATTTTGATACAAGTGGATAATGTTTGTTATTGCATTCAAGGCGGAATTAACTGTTGTTTTTGAGCCGAGAACTGCAATAACAAATGTCTATCAAACGTCGTTTTTCAATACAGTTTTGAAGAAATAAAATAGCGAAAAATATTTTTGTCATGAATTTATTAGGAAACTATGATTTATTTTTTTTTTCCGCGCTTTGCTTTCGACAGGTTGAAGGAGAAGCAAAGGTATAAAGCCGATAAACAGCCTAATCTGAAAAATAGAAAATTCAAATATTTTTCAGTTTAGAACACAAATAAATGTTAATTTGGTCATAAACGTTTTTTTATTGTAATAATCATGGTTTTTGATGATATTCTGTTTATGAAGGGTTAAATATTCAAAAAATATTAAAGACGCACATCTCTTTGCCGAGATTTAAGGCCCAGATTTCCTGAAAACAATCAAAAAGGTGGTTCTTTAAAGCAGTGTATATCATAAACCGTAAATAATTTTGACATGTAAAAAAAATATGATATTTTCAAGTCTTTTTCGCATACAGTGATGGAAGCCAAAGCATAATTATACATATTTTAATGCACCAAAAAAATCTTTAAACATACCTCCTAATAATCTTTAAAATCAGTTTATCCCTTCATTAACAATTATAATTATAATTAAAAATATACCATGAAATGTCAAATTCCAAACTGCATCCAGTGATGGATTACTTTTTATTAAATAGTTAATTTCTAATTTTTTACGATTTTATTTGCATTTTTACGACATAATTCCGGTGCGCGTGAGAATCTTCTATCTCGTGCGTTAAACTAGACAGCCATAACGCCATTTCACTTACACACCGAGCTAAACCAATCTTGGAACCTGGGCCTTAAAAAAAACATTCACCTCCGAATAGAGAGGACCCAAGTGCCAAAATGAAACTGGCGCGAGACGGTTGTGAATAGAGGCGTTGAACCAATTTGGACTAAGTATAGATATAAGTTATCTGTGGCAACTTTTATTCCCGCACACGTGTTGGAAAATGAAAAATCGCACGCGTGTGAAATAAATTGCATTGTGAACCTAATCGTAGTCCGATACGAACCAGTTTTCGAGAAAGTATATTGAAAATTATTTTTATACCTGCCAATTATCTTGTCACAAATGCCTCTAAACTAGACTAAAAACCACCAAAATTTAGTTTACTCCTGTCAAACGACGATTTCCCATTCTGAAATTGACTAAAGTGACAGTCGAATGTGAAATGTATTTTGTTTCAGTCGGGTATGGAACTGCTATTCTCTCGCAAACGCCTGTGGATGGTGCTATCCTTCCTAGGAGCCATCTGTGTCGTGATCATGTTTATACCCTTCAACCCGTATGACGGAGAGGGACTCTCACTGCAGAGGCATTATTGGTTTGTGAGTATTTTTCTTAATATTACAGTAGTACCCAACTATATGGCTTATCGATGTACCTGCGCAGAAGATGAATTTTCAAAGCGCGGGAAATGCTATTGACCAATCGGCACGCTCCACGCTTTTTCCTGTACCGCTATTGGTCGGTATCTGCCGCCATGTTAGTGCACGCCGCTTGACAGCCGCCGTACTTGCGAGTGAGACGGAACTAACAGCTGTAGTGTATTATGAACCTTATTAGTAGTGATCTAAGGTTGATTGTAAGTTTTAAGCATTCTCGTTAATCTTCGGGGCCATACTTTCTTTTCTGCGCGAACGAAGATTCACGACGCGCCTTATTAGTTGGGTACTACTGTACATAGTTACTTACTTTAGTAGTTAAGGTCCAATAATTAAGACGTTTAAGGTTGATCCGCTGTGGTAGCCCGCGAAATTAAATTTTTTTTTTGGGTTTTTTGCAATTTGCAGGTCCGTGTTAGGTTGTATCTTGATCAAAATATCGTTCGTTCGACGAATCTGCACGAAATCTAACTTGAGAGATGTGTTGATGATTTTTATGGTAAAAATTATGTAAATACATTTATGTTTTATTGTCGCGTATCATACTTTGATCAAGATACAACCTCACACGGACCTGCAAATTGTAAAAAACCCAAAAAAAAAAATGAATTTCGCGGGCTACCACTGTGCATCACCCTTAACATAAACACATTATCTGAGGTAAGTGCTTTAATTCTACAAATCACACTAATATTATAAAGGCGAAAGTTTGTGAAGATGTTTTGATGTTTGTTACTCAATCGCGCAAAGACAGCTGAACGGATTTGAATGAAATTTGGCACACAGATATGTAGTTTATAACCTGGATTAACACATAGGTTACTTTTTATCCCGGTAGTAGGTTTCCGTGGTATAATTTCCGACATCCACGCGGGCGAAGCCGCGGGCAACGGTTCGGCGCGAAGATAAAGTTTTGTAAAAATATCTAAAAAGTGCACAGCCCAGTTGACGGTTGACAGACAGCTCAAAATGTCAACGACAAGACTGCGCGTCATTTGTTTTCAAGTGTATGTAGGGAAGCGCGACCGTCGACTGACCTTTGCAGATTGGAACGGCGAACGCCGCACGGAGTGAGAAGAAAACTGGTTTTAAGACCGAGTACGTTTTCGTTTATAAAATTTTTAGGTAATAAAAAAAAAAACCGACTTCCAAATATCACTACAAAGTGAAAAATAACTTTGATTTCGGAAGTCGGTGTCTTTCGTTTTTTATTTACTTTCTTTTTTTTTTGCCACCGACTTCCGAAATCAAAGTTATTTTTCACTTTGTAGTGATTTTTGGAAGTCGGTTTTTTTTTTTGTTAAAAAGTTTTTTATTTCTCGCTTTTTAGTGGGTCTGTTTATAATTTGTATAAGTTACAATAGTCTAATGTCAATTGCTCATAACATGTTACAAAATATTGCTTTTCCCGATGCTGGGACGTTAATTGTTGAGGAGTTCTGCTGGTAAGAACCAGGAGAACTCCTCAACAACCACTCACCACACGCATTGTGTGACGAGCGGAAATTGCTTAGCAACCATATTAAAGTAATCGAATCGCAACCCGTGAAATATTTATCATTGAGTAGTTCCGGTAGCCATCTGTGGTCTTCATCATCAGTTCCACTTCACCAAGTGGTGCTTTCCGAGACCAAATGCACGAGCTACTATAAAAAATACCCAAATCGTTATAGGTGTGCCTATAATATTTGAAGAGTTCCTTCGATTTCTCCAGGATCCCATCATCAGAACTGGATTTTAGCAAAAATGGGACCATTTGGGAAGTATACCCTTTCCAACAAAAAAATAATTTTTCAAATTGGTTGGCAAGCGACGGAGTTATGCGCGAACAAACATAAAAAAAAATACAAACATCAGAATTGAGAACCTCCTCCTTTTTTAGAAGTCGGTTAAAAATGGTTAACAACGTTACAAGTGGCGGTGCTTGGGAGGCCTATGTCCAACAGTGGAAGTTTTTCAGCTGAAACGATGATGTGATGATTTACAGAATAACAATAGATTTCATTAAAATTTCAATTTATCTTTCCAGCACTCAGAAATAGTCTCCCACGACATAAACAACAGCACAGTCTCGCGCACCTCGGGCGTCGTGGTCACGAAGCACGACCCCTACTCCACTGAGCGCGTGCTGCCCGCGCTCGCCCGCGCGGGGTACAACGTGAACGCGCGCACGGACGTCAGTGCGGACTGCGAGAGTCAGCTCTACTGTGGCTTGCCGCTGTTCAGGACGGGGTTTAGCCGATTTTTGTGAGTATAATATTGTATATAGAAGACTAGCTTTCTGCCCGCGGCTTCGACCGCGTGGAATTCGGTTATAGCCTATGTCCTTTCTCAAGGTCTATTCTATATCTGTACCAAATTTCGGCAAAATCGGTTCAGCCGTTTTTACGTGAAAGCGTAACAGACAGACAGACAGACAGAGTTACTTTCGCATTTATAATATTAGTATGGATAGTTCGATAGAATACTCTTTATTAAGCATACCACTTTCACCTCTTTATTATAATAATTATGAGACACCGGCACAGTTTAACAATCACACAGTTAGGAAACACCTTTGATGTCGGACGACACCTCCCCGCCCGTGCAGATACTTACGCTATCAGTCGCAAATGTACAGTGGGCTGCATCAATTGGGTACCCCAGTTGTATTAAAATTTTTATACTACTGGGGTACCCAATTGATGCAGCCGATTGTACAAGGGTTGTCAAAAAATAATATTTTATTTTATTAACTTAAGAAAACTTACAGCTAGGTTATAGATAGGTTAACATTAGTGAAAGAAGGCCAATTACAAGTTTTCACTGACAAAATTAGGATAGAACAAGAAACAGTAGACAAAAAAAATTTGATTATTATGTATTCATTTATTTATTTACAAGTACGTATGAACCTAATTACATCATATGTTGCACTCCCAGATATTTATGTAATTCTTTATTTTTAGAGGTTTTTAGTTTTCCATTATTAAAATATGTAATATATTCGCATTCGGATGAACAATCTTATCAGAAATGTTTGAGCGAAACATGAGCATGGCCGTGATTTAAATTCTACTTTGCTTAATACGTTAAATAATTTCTCTAAAATATTGTTTCCAATAAATGAACGGAAATTCTACTTGGTTTTCAAGTTCTTTACAGTAGTCAACAAAATCAGCCGGAGGTAACTGTAGCCCGCCAAAAGAATCACGAATAAACCTACTCAGAACCTTACCCTTTGCAGAACTATTACTATTAATCGATTGTAACAAAGTTAAAGGTAATCGGAAATCAGGCATTCAGAAACCGAAGGCAAGTGAAACTAGAAAGTGGGGGTTTCGTCTCAACATCGAGAATAAAATTAACCGTTCCAAAGAGATCAATTTTTTCTAAAGTTGAGGGTAGCTAAACATTTCCGACATTGAGAGTAAGCCGACGTTCGCACGGACGTAAAAATATCGCGGCGATTTTTTTCGCGCACTGGATTTTCAACGCTCTGTTAGCGCCGAGAGTTGAAAATCCAAAAGTGTGTTTTTTTGCCGCGCTGGGATGCACTCTGTTGTTGTTAGGTTGGATTCTCGAAGCTCGGCCCAACACCGAGAGTTAAAAATCCAATGCGCGATAAAATCCCGCCGCGGGTTTTAACGTCCGTGCGAACGTCGGCTTAGTCAGATTAAAGGCTAGATTTATACTGAAGACTGGTGTACAATACAGAGTTTATGTAATTTTCTCAAGAGAAATTCAGAAATATCTGTCTTCCAAAATTCATTGCTAACATTACTCTATTTATAAATTTCAGGAAAAGCGCCATGTTCGTATACACAGGCCCGCCGGCGCCGTTCTCCCCGCCACCGGCTGTCATAGTGCGCACGCGCACCTGTGCGGGAGACGAGTGCAGATACCGATTTGTTTTTACTGGTAAGTGTTATATAACATCATCATCATTATTTCAGCTGGATGATGTTCACTGCTGGACAATGGACATATCCCACAAGCATTACAAAGGTAAAGTATGGGTTTTTATTAATTACTAGCTTTTGCTCGCGGTTTCGGCCGCGCATAATCAGCCTATAATGTTCCCATCGCTGGGACACAGGACTCTTCGACAGGGAGTGGGTTGTAATCCACCACGCGGGCCCAGTGTGGTTTGGTAGATGTCACATGTCTTCAAATTTTTGGTTCTAGGACATGCTGGTTTCCTCACGATGTTTTCCTTCACCATTTTGAGAGCAGTGGTGATGAAATGCGTGAAAAAGTGTGATCGAGGTCAAGAGCAGGCCCTGTCAGCAATATAAAAAAAATATTTACACAAAGTAAAGCGCCTGTCTGGGTTCGAACCCACGACCTACGACTCGTAAGTCGGTGCCGTTACCACTGGGCCACCACTGCTCAGGCCACTCATCACCGGCCTTGCGAAGGCCGGAAATTATCCCACGGGACAGTACTACCGGGATATAAAGAATACTATGTCCTAACCCAGGTTATGGTCTACCTGTGTGGCAAATTTGATCCAAATCCGTTCAGCCATTAAATCGTCAAAGGTAACAGACAGACATGGTTTTGCATTTCATTCGTTTCAGTCCATTACGCAGTTTGGGCGTTAACCATAAACAATTTTAATGAACCTTTACTTTTGAAATGACAACAGGTGGACTAATATTTTTAACAAACTTTGATTTGATTTTCCCATCTACTATAATGTTGCACCGCCTACGAGGCAGTTCCAACAGCAGCTGTTCGCATGGAGGATGGATCTGGATCTGGATTGTCCAATAATGCGGTACTGGACCAAGCTGCGTATTGAGCGCTCCGGTTCCAGACCTAAATTTAGACTAAGATGAATTGATGATGATGTTTGATGTAAAATTGTAATTTATAATGTTTTAATTGGTGACTTTTTTAATGTTTTGTTTGTCTAATTGTAATATTTAATTTAATTAATTCTTAATGTTATTTATTTTTAATTTCACATGCACTATCGAAAGCCGTTGCGCCTCACCTTTTTCAAAACTTTTTCGGTTACACGATAATATCGTAGTTTGCAACACCCTTTCTTAGTTTGACCAATGAATGAAGGATGAGCCTTTTTTTTAATTAATTGTTTTTGTTTGACCAATGAACGAAAAATGTCGTCTAAGAAGGATGACCCTAAAATAAACAATGTCCCTTTTCTTAAACGTTTCGTAGAAAAAACTTTTTGGTTCTAACCTTTTTTTTTATAATGTGCGCTGAAGTGCTATTGGTGGACGAAAACAATGCAGGCCACTAGCCACTGGCCCGTGCATACGAAAAGCACCCTTATGGGGGTGACGGACAAAAGTCGTTGACTGTACATGGATAATATGGTTCCGAAATAAATAAAATTTAATTTAATAATCTTCTCCCCACAGCGGCCCACCACAACATGATAACACTCTGGCCTCGCGCCAACATCTCAGTATCGAGCTGGTCGCTCAACAGCTCACCTCGGGTCTGCTTCGAGCAGCTCAACAGACCCGTCTATGTGATATACCACTCCGCCGCCACTTACAACGAGCAAGGCGTCGAGTTTACTCTGGATGTTGTTTTTAAAGTGAGTGTATTTTGTATGTTATTTTCTTAATAGGTTTTTAACCGACTTCCAAAAAAGGAGGAGGTTTTCAATTCGGTTGTATGTTTTTTTTTTTGTATGTTTGTTACCTCAGTACTCCGTCATTTATGAACCGATTCGGAAAATTCTTTTTTTATTTGAAAGGGTATACTTCCAGATTGGTCCCATTTTTATCAAAATCCAGTTCTGATGATGGGATCCATGAGGAATCGAGGGAACTCCTCAAATATTATAGGCATACATATAGCGATTATGGTATTTTCATCAACAAATCAAGCGTTTGCATTCAGAAAGTATCATCTGGTGAAGTGGAACTGATGAAGAAGACCACACGGAAACTCCTCAACGATGAAAAGTATTTCACGGATAGCGATAAGATTAAAATAGTTAAGCGACTATGACGAAGCTTTAAATAAATGGTTCTGATGAAAATGGTACCATCGAACCGATCTGATGAAGAAGCCGGAAGGTAGCCATCGGAACTCAGTAATAAAACAATGTATCTTAGCCGTGTTTGGGATTATTGTAGTTGTCATGGGGTGCACTCTGGCTTGAAATGATTTAATGGTAATTATATGCCGCTTCAAATTGCGCTACTTGAGTTGTATGTTATGTGTGGCCTTGATTGTCAGAAGGCAGATTTCATAGCCTCGTTATATCTCTGTCAACTGAAACTACGCCTACCAAACTTCTGACACGACTTAGCGCGACGTATTTGCCTTTTTGCAAAGTTTTTATTTGAAATGGTATACTCCTGAGATGGTGGCATAAAAATATCTTCAAGTTCTTATGAGTGGCTTTTGAGTCAGCTTCAATAATTTAATACGTATTTTTCCTATTTAAGGCTCTTACAGACAGAGGCGATATCGCGTCGCGACGTGTCGGGACGTGTCGCGTAGCGGTGTTGCGACGCGCTAATATCGCAATATCGCTCGCGATATCGTCTCTGTCTGTAAGAGCCTTTAGTATATGTGGATGATGCTCTAATTTATTTTGCAGAGTGGTATTCAGATTTGTTTGGGTTAAGTAGGCACCACTAAAAAGAGAAAAATAAAAACTTTTTACAAAAAAAAAACAACCGACTCCCAAAAAAACACTACAAAGTGAAAAATAACTTTAATTTCGGAAGTCGGTGGTAAAAAAAAAGAAATTAAATAAAAAACCAAAGACACCGACTTCCGAAATTAAAGTTATTTTGTAGTGTTTTTTTGGGAGTCGGTTGTTTTTTTTTTGTAAAAAGTTTTTATAATTTTTTTTAGAAACCACCAAAATACGGTATCTGTATTGTTGGCGGTCTGCTAGATACCAGCAGAAACGTTTCCTTTTTCTTCGGTTCCACCAATTGAAGCCAACGTAGGAAACAGGACTGTTATTTTTAGGGTTTCGTATCTCAAAAGGAAAAAACGAAACCCTTATAGGATCACTTTGTTGTCAGTCTGTCAAGACCCTTTTTCTCAGGAACACATGGAGATATCAAGTTGAAATTAATATCAAATACGTAGGTCTGTAGTCCCTTGGAGCTCTAAAAAAATCAAGCTTCTAAGTCAACGCAATAAAAAAATACGGCCATTTTGTGACATATTTTGACACTCGCAAGTAAATCAAAACCTATAGGCTACTTCCCGTTGACCTAGAATCATGAAATTTGGCAAGAAGCAAGGTCTCACAGCACAAGTAAAGGAAAAACTCAGAAAATTGTAATTTTATCTCATAAAAAAAAATTTGGGGTTACAATCTTGTTGGTTTTTCGGATAAATTCTTTTCAACTGCGGAAGCCTTCATTGTACGTGGTCCGACGTTTTTTTTTTTCTATTAACCCCTCAAGTGTCGAATGCACCCCATGTGTGCATAAAAAAAAACCCTTTTTTTATTAGGTATATAAGCTTATATCACATATATACAGGGTGTAAGGGACAGCCCTCCGCAAACTAACAGGGTGCATTCAGCTCCTCATTTTGAATCATATTCCAACGGAAATTTACTCAGGAAAGTTTTCATTTTTTCAATATTTTTTTCAGTTACATTTTCTATATTTCAATGTAAAATTGCATTGTGTGTTCGCAGCACTCCATTTATGTAAAAAAAAAACTGCAAAAAAAACAGCAAAAAAAACCAGCAATGGATGTTGAAATACTCTAACAAACGACGCGTGTAATCAGCTGTTCACTTTCTGTCTAGCTACAGAGTTCATCGAACTCACCGCATACCTATTACCGACCCCTCCCAACCCGTAACAGACGCTTCGTTTTGTGCACAAAAACACAAACAAATCAAGTTTATTGGATTCCCTTAACGTTCCTGAAATAATTTCATGTACCGGTCATCTTAGTATGATATACTGAATTCACCCCATCAGTCTGCGGAGGGCTGTCCCTTACACCCTGTATAAATGTAAAAAACATCATCCGATGGAAAACCAATCATATCATTAGTTGTGAACCTATGGAGTTCGCAGCTAACCCCCCCTCCCCCCCGCGTGTCAAATGCACCCCAAGTGTGCAAAAGGACAAAACTTTACATAATAGGTATATAAGCTTATATCACATATATATAAATGTAAAAAAAACATCATCCGATGAAAAACGATGATTGGATGGTTGGTTTTGCGTAGATGTGACGCATATTTTCCTCCATATTATATTTTATTTTATTGTAGTTTGTGTCATGTTTACCGCAGATAAACGTTTTTTCTTTCTTTCTTTTCTTTTTTCTTTAAAACATATCAACATCAGTAGTTGTGAACCTATGGGGTTCGCAACTAACCCCCAACTATCCTCACTCGCTGGGGTTTTGGGTCTAAAATTAGCCAAACTCGGACACTTGAGGGGTTAAGCTGAGCCTTACCTTCCCAAAGGTAAGGCTCAGCTTAACCCCTCTCTTAACGTTAGTTTGCGGAGGGCTGTCCCTTACACCCTGTATATATGTGATATAGACCAACGAGAATGCACAACAAAACTGTGCTACTAAAAAAGCAACGGTTTATCACTAAATAGTATAAAACAAAGTCGCTTCCCGCTGTCTGTCCCTATGTATGCTTAGATCTTTAAAACTATGCAACGGATTTTGATGCGGTTTTTTTTAATAGATAGAGTGATTCAAGAGGAAGGTTTATATGTATAATAAATGCGGGCGACGTCGCGGGCTAAAGCTAGTAACTTATAATTATAAAGTAGCTGACTATAGCTTTGAGACGTTCTAGTCGTTGTGGGAGCTCAACGACCCGACATTCGACAGACAATAAGCAGGAACTTTGTTTATCTTCCAGGTCCCTCCCTCCCTCCAAACTCAGCCGATAGTGGATCTCTCGCACCACGCGCACAAGATCTATCATCCGGAAGACTTCACTCCGGAGTACAACTCGATACTGCAAGCGATGCCGCAATACTTCAACGTGGCGACCTTCCTTAGCTTTAGACATGATTATGTGTTCTAGACTTCTAGAACATTCAGGGACATTAATTGTGAATACGGTCCGCGAGGCCTAAGCTGAGCTTTACATTTGTGTGAGTGCATATACAAGTGTAGGTGTGACGTCCGGCATAGAGCGCGACGAGTCCTTTCAAATCAAATCAAAATTTTATTAAATTGGACAAGTAATGGTAGTAGTATAGTTTATTAGTCGGAGTAGTAATATCTTATAGCTAGTTTTAGTAAGTATTATTATTATTAGAGGTAATTTTGAATCGTGTTTGAAGCATCTTGCACAGAATATGACCAAATAAGGTACAAGTATCTCATCTGGCCATCCTCTCCACAAGATGCCTCAAAATGGGAGAATAGAAACTCTCTCTCACTGCTTTTCAGAATGCTGTTGCTACTGGCCCGGGTTCTAGTTACTAATGATGCAATTTTTTTTCTGATGATCGCATGATATCCGTCAGTTCGATTCTGTGCAAACATTTCTGACGCACTACAGAAACGGGGCAGTCTCAAGTGCATTCTAAAAATATTATTAAATAGGACGCGCAAGACATCTAGCGATCTTTTGGTGTAGCTGATCCATAAACCCCCGTGTACACACTCTGACTGTACAGCGGGAGAATCTACGTGCCAACATATTACCTCGGACCGCCAATACCCTACGCTACCTCTCAATATCTACATTATGTTACTTGGTGCCTTTGCTTGGTTTAAAACCGGTTTATACTGCTTTTTGGTGATCACTCACACAAATGCAAAGCTCAGCTTAGGCCTCGCGGACTGTACCAGCTTACACTCTACCATACACTTCACTCCGTACACCGCTGCTTAACCATTCGGGGATTAAGCGTAGTGTTATGTTAGTATACTTTATACTGTCGACACGGTTGGCGCAGTGGTTGAGCGTTTGACTGCTGCGCAGCATGTCGCGGGTTCGATTCCCGCACGGAACAATTATTTGTACGACCTACAAGTATTTGTTCCGAGTCTGGGTGTTTTTCTATCTATAATATGTATGTATTTACAAAAAAAAATGTATATAAGTAGTTTATCAGCCATCTCGTTACCATAATACAAGCATTAGGTTGCTTAGCTTGGGACTAGATGGCGTTGTGTGAAATGTCCAGGATATTATTTATTATTTATTTATTTATTTATTACTGTCACTGTACACTGGTATTATCCGCGCGCGGTCACAGTGGGATGTGACCTTGTCAAAGTAAATGACTTGCAACATATCGCACACCTAGATCTAAACTGAGACAACTCAAAACGGTCATTTTTCAGGAGACGATAAAAACGTAGGTATATCTGCAGTTTTTGTTAGGGAAGTTATACAATTTAATTTGATTCTAGATAATAAATAGCTTGTAAAATGTCACTGTATACAAACTGGGGCTAAAATTCAATAATTTTTATCGATAATCACTGTTTTTCAAACATGACTCAAAATTAACGATTTTTGAGTTGTCTCAGGTTAGATCTAGGTGTGCGATATATATAAGGGTGTATCAGAAAGGTGTGGTCAAATTTAAGGCTACAGACTGTGGCGGCATCTACATCGCCACATGCGAAGTACTTATCACACTGATGTCACGCAAAAGCCTGCATCGCGCAATCAGAGTTTACCGCGCGACTAGCGTGTATAATGTCCCATTAAAATAGATGGAGAAACTTTTAGAAATAATTTAGACCACCAAAATAAGGACAATGGTAAAAAAATAATAAGAAAAACGCATTAGATACTTAAAAGAAAAAAAATCAGCTAGCGAAAGTACACTAAAAATGTTGATTACCCAATGCAGAAACACATCCATGTCTTTGTTATCATAATTCTGATACTACAAATGTGCAGGCGCACGTGACCAAGTCATCGCCATTTATTATTTTAGGTTCAAATAAAATCACTTTAATCAGTGTTTTTTTTTTGCTTGGATATCTTTGGTGAGACGTACTGAACGCTGTGTTAAAATTTTTCCATCTATTTTAATGGGGCCTTTTATACAACGTCCCGAGTTCCCGACATCAACCGTCGGGCAGTGGCCCACCAGACACAACACCCGTCTGGTCGGAGGATCCTCCCTTTTCTATGGAGGATGAGTGAACTTTACACCCTGTTCCTCATACCTAAGACCAACAAATACCAACAAGACTTCTCCATGGGACTTATTTAGGTCGAATAGGTATTGAAGTTTTGTAGGGTTATTTTTATGTAATACTAGCTGTGCCCGCGACTCCGTCAGCGTGTAACTCCTTGTATGTTATTAAGTTAATGTATTGGACTGCTAAGCTATCGGGAGTTACACGTGTTATTGTGAGTCAACCATAAAAGATAGACATATGCTGTTGTGGGATATTTTTTAGATAATTTTATTTAGAATTTTTCCGTCATAAATGATTTATATGTAGCTTTAACCATTAAGGCTGGACACGCGTCGGAAGCTTAAAAAATGGAGCAACTTCTCCCGTTTTTCCAACATTTCCCTTCACTGCTCTGCTCCTATTGATTGTAGCGTGATGAAAAGTATACTATAACCTCCCCAGGAGTATGAAAAATAATTGTACCAAGTTTCGTTAAAATCCGTCGAGCAGTTTTTGTTTCTAGGAACATACAGACAGACAGACAGACAAAAATTTTACAGATTGCATTTTTGGCATCAGTATCGATCACTAATTACCCCCTGATAGTTATTTTGAAAATATATATCATGTACAGAATTGACCTCTCTACAGATTTATTATAAGTATAGATAATTATGAATGTTGTATAGAAAATATGTCATATTATTTATCGTTATTTCTATTTCTAAGATAAGTTATCTGACGAATGAAATATCGGTCCATAAAGCAACATTTGAAAGTTGAGGTTGTGAATAATAAATGCTCAATATTTATTTATGATTGACGTGTTTTTAGTACTTACCTACTATTAATACTTATGTAAGTATTTTTAAGATTTATTTGTTAAGTTATTTATAAGAATTGACCAGTTAATAAAATATTGATGAACTATTCTTTTGTAAAACTATTTTTATTCCATAATCACTATAATCAGCAGGAGCTCGTGGCTAAGTAATACAAATACATAACTCACAGAAACTTACATACAAAATCGTTTATTCTTCGGTTTTGCTTAAATCAAACAAGAACAGATAAAATAAAAATTATAAGCACAATCATATACTCCGTAAAATCATTAACATTTAAACATTAAATAAATTATTCTTACATTTATCGGTACCTAGATTACTATTAATAATCACCGGTAAATATGATTAATTTCTTACTTTTACCTTTTCTTTAATTAGTAATTATTAATAATGATAGACAATTATTAATAATTTTCAATAATCACACTTACCGTAACACATACAATGTAAAAGATCGTGCTTGAGATGAGCTCTACGAATGTATGGGAAAAGTTTTATGCGATTTGTATCTTTTCCAGACCCTGTGTGGCTGACACTGGCTTGGCCACCATCAGGGATTTTACTTTTGATAACACAAAGATTTAGTCGTTAATTAGTCGAAATTTGTCGCCAAATATCAGAATTTGTCGGTCACTGGTTCAAAAGTTATAAGGGGTCATTGGTGGCCGATCTGGAGAGTCTCCCCAGCTTGGCCACCTTTATATCTCAAAAACTAGGACACCTAGCGAAGATCTGTTTTCTCCCAGATTTAGTCGCTAATTAGTCGAAATTAGTCGCCAAGTCACAGATTTAGTCGGGTCTTAGTTTAGAAGATATAATGAGTTAAATTTTTAAGTATAGTTCAAGAGCTAGATTGAAGAGTTTACGATAAAATCTTTGATCTAGCTCTTGGTCTATACTTAAAAATTGAACTCATTATATCTTCTAAACTAAGACCCGACTAAATCTGTGACTTGGCGACTAATTTCGACTAATTAGCGACTAAATCTGGGAGAAAACAGATCTTCGCTAGGTGCCCTAGTTTTTGAGATATAAAGGTGGCCAAGCTGGGGAGAGTCTCCCCAGCTTGGCCACCAATGACCCCTTATAACTTTTGAACCAGTGACCGACAAATTTCGACTAATTAACGACTAAATCTTTGTGTTATCAAAAGTAAAATCCCTGATGGTGGCCAAGCCAGTGTCAGCCACACCCAGACCCTCACTTCCCCTTCTCAAAAATCCACCCTGTGAACCTTAGTTAGCGGACCTTAGTCCGCCTACACCACAAATAACTAAATACATTTAGCGCTAAACATAATTTTAAAAATAGTTCTGTCGCGGTCATCTTCAAACGGTTGAATGAAATAGAATAGAACGACGTTTTAAATTCGTTTAGCGCTAAACATACATATTTGTTGGTTTGTGGTGCAAGTGAACAAATTATATTACTCGAGATTTTTTGTATGAAGATAGTCTAGGTAGTCTTCAAATAATTATTAATTATAGGTCATGTTTCATATGTCAAGGACCACCCGCCGGTCGGCCATGATCAGGCTCAAGAGTAACTCTCTCATACATCTCGATATCGTGATCCCTACGCCTTGCTAATAACGACAGACGATTTAATTTATTTACATAAAATTCATACCATACTTCTCGATTACTCTTTACAACAAAAAAATAAACGTTCAATAGTAATGGACTTAAGTTATATAATAATATCTGTAGAAAATATAGTGTTTTGTTTTCATTGTTATAAAAATCATCATAATAATCAACAAACTCACCAAAATTATAATGTGCTCTTGGGTTTATGTGATTCATAAACGAAATAACATGAAAAGAAATCTGTAAGATGTCACCCAATATAAATATTAAAGTGGCGATGTACAAGCGACGCCATTTATTAACAGCGGTATGTACGCTCGCGTTTGAACTACGACAAAGTGAATATACAATTGTAATGTAAAGTAAACAATTTACAATCATACTTACAATAAAAATAATAAATCCTACACGGCTTGGATTGAATAATAATTTAAAAAAAAAACCAGAAGTAAAAAAAAAATGAATAAACGTTATTAGGACACAACCCAACCAAAGAGGCCACTTTTCAAATATTTCCATCGTCGCACATTGAAAACTTGTACTATGTCTACGTAGAACATGTGGCATATAACGATCAGCCAGTGATGCTTGACGGTTGCTAAGTACACTAATATATATAAACTGATACTGGCAAACCAACATCCTCGATGGATGTTCAGTGAGGAACTTTTACTGACATGTTTTGTGATTTGCATCAATGAAGACATGAAGAAGTTCGCTAAAATTGCGTTGAGGCACACATAGTTTTTGTAGTTACGGAACTTCTTTATCAAGCACCATGACGTCACTCCGTAGATCAACGTCGCCAGGGTCAGCACAAATATAATGTAGTATGAAGAAATCTCTAGATTCTCGTACAAAAATCTAGCATAGGACATCTGATGTATATATATTACAGTTACGATTGGCATATATTCACTTTGGGCACACATGTAAGTATTATTTAATTTTGAAATTTCCATACTATTATTCTTATTAATTTTTAGTTTTGATGTTGCTTCCAAAACTGACGATGAAACAATAGTTAAAACCAAACGCTACTAAACAAATTACAGACAATAAATTAGTTCTTAAACTGCATTTAGAACTAATTATTAGTTTTACTTTCCTGTTTGTTAGGATATTATTTTAGGTAGTTAACCGCATGTCCACGGTAACAATAGGCATGATGACTTACATTTGGTTGGATTAAGTATAATAAGAAAATAGGTAGAAGTTCTAACAATAGTAGGTAGATTATTAACCAAGGGGATAAAGCAGTGCCGTCTGTCGCGGGTGACGATTTAAATCGCGAGCGTAACGAAGGACTCGAGGTTTACTCCCGAGCGTAGCGAGGGTGTTAAAAACTTAAATCACGAGCGAAGCGAGGGATTTAAGACGAGTCCTGAGTGTAGCGAGGGATTTAAGTTCACCCAAGACTAAGACAGCTTTATCACCGAGGAAAATACTCTACTTTTCGTACCATTTGCGAAAAAATTAACACAATAATAATATGAGATAAGCATTTTAGAACATTAACTTATTAATAAAAATAAGTTAAAATAAACTTAACGTTTATGTATTTGAAGAAAACAAAAACGCGGCAAATTCCTGGACTAATATTTTTTTGTCGGAAAAGCAAAGGCATCAAGCTCATACGGCCTCGTCGGCTTTCGTAATTTTATTTAATAATCATAACTGCATAATAAATGCGTATTGCTTTTTCAAAAAGATGTATAATGCTTTATATAATATACAAACTCAATGGTGTAAACACAGATTTTATAATACGTCATTGATAGAATGTCACTTTTATTACTTTATATCTTTATATAGTGTATTATCTATGGTCACTTTTTTGAGCAGGTGGTACCATGGACCTAATATACTATATAAACAGGACTGAGCTCTCCAAAAATCGTATCATACAAAAATTAACCTTAGGTATTGTACTTTAGGTTTACTTTTGATAGGATATCTTAGGCGAGGCAAAACGAGCCGAGAGAGAGAGCCCGACATGAGTAATTTGTCCCTTTTGCTCAATTGCCAACAGATAAAAATGATAAAGATGGTAGAAAAATTTCACCAACTGCAAGTAGGTAAAATAAGTTACGTATATTTTTTTTTAGCATTTAGATTAGTTTTAAATCATTTTATTTATAGGTTTACAATCTGTATATCATAGTCAATAATTTTATAAGTAAGCTCCATGAGTAAAATAATCAAAATAATATCATTTTGATTATTGTTTGGTAGCTATCATATAATTACTCTGGTAACACTGAAATCTGACATCAATGGTTTCATGGCGGTTTTTTTCAATTTAGATAGCGAAAATGGTGAGAAAGTGTTGCATCAAGAAATGTAAAAGTGAATGTTATGCTGGTTGTGGCATTTAATTTCACAGGTAAGGAACTTGTAAGGAATAACAAAGATTTAAATAAATCTCGATAAAAGACCTAAAATTGTTACTAAATAATAACAATTTTGAGTCTAAGTAGTGTAACCATGCTCTAAACGTTTTGTAGACAGAAGACTTAGCGTCTTCTGTCTACAAAAGCTATAAGTATTAGTGTATTTCTGATTAAAACTACTAATATTAGGCGCATAATATATAGGGTGACTGGTAATTAGTGACCGATACCTAAACACATGATTGTGCTCATGATAACAAACAACTTTTACTATGGGACCAAACCTGAAATCGCGAAAAAAAAACAGCTGCCCCATACATTCAGGTTCGCATAACTCGTCAAAATGTAGGGAGCAGCTGATTTTTTTTTTTGCCATTTCAGGTTTGGTCCCATAGTAAAAGTTGTTTGTTATCATGAGCACAATCATGTGTTTAGGTATCGGTCACTAATTACCAGTCACCCTATATACAATTTGTACTTGTGTATCGCATGATTGAAATAGCATTATTTTTAAGTTTTTTACAGCTTTCCATCCAAAGAAGAAATTCAACAAATATGGTTGGATGTAATTCCAGAATCATTTTAGTTCCCTTTGCTTCAATTACATACTTACCCAAACCAGCTCTGTAGAGTAAACGAAAAAAGAGCAAGAAAGTACCATGGTCCCAGAACGAGATTCTACATGCCTACTTCATCATAAGCCACGTATCAAATTACGTGATCAAATTTGATGATTCGCCACAAGACGAGTCTCACCAATATTGTAGTCCTTCCTTCTTGCCTCAAAACATGGGTAGGTACACGATTCAACACCGACATAGAACACAATAATGTTCAGTTTCATAAAGGAGCTTTCGAAAAAGGTCTATTTCTTTACATTATTTAATCACAATATGTTTGTAATACAAACAATAATTTGAAATCACTTATGGTCAACCGGACGCAAATTATCTCTGTATAAACGAATTTTCCTGTTTGTCATAAAAATGTTTGGTCACCCTATTAGAAGGAGATAAACTGCCTCAATGTGACGTATCTCTCTCTGCTCGTGTTTGTGGTATGAGAGCTCAGTCCAGTTTGTATATTAGGTCCATGGGTGGTACGAAAATATAATTCTGATAATTATGTTTTCCTAGACGGTAAATATGTGACCCGCACAGCGAACAATGTACCTACCTAGTGAAGTATAACCATAGAAATATAAGAAACTTCTTTCTTAGTTATATCTATGAGTATAACCCATCAAAAACATAAATGTGAAAATGGGAACTAAGTTCAATAAAAAGAATATGCTTGGTTGTCGACTTCTTAAAAATATCGCTCAATACATTGCAGAACCACTTTCATACATCATCAACTTATCATTAGAACAAGGCTGCTTTCCAGACAAACTCAAGATATCTGTAATAAAACCACTACATAAAAAAGGCTCTAAAACTGATAAAAATAACTACCGACCTATTGCGCTTATACCAATCCTATCGAAGGTCTTTGAAAAAGTTATGTACAAAAGACTTCTCTCTTTCTTTGATAAGTATAATGTTCTTGCTAAAGAACAATACGGGTTTAGGAAGAACAAATCAACTTCTCTAGCAGCATTTACCTTAGTCAAATCAATTTTAAACAGCATTAACGCGAAAGTTACAACATCAGCTCTGTTCTTAGACCTAAGCAAAGCTTTCGATTTTGTTCATCACTCAATTCTACTCGATAAATTGAATAAAATCGGTATTAGAGGTCCAGCCTTAGAATGGTTCAAATCATATTTATCGAATAGAAGGCAAATCACGAGGATCACTAAATTCGAAGATAAAGCTAACAGTATCTCCAATTTCGATTCCCAACCTAGATATAATTACTTTGGTGTACCGCAGGGAAGCATTTTAGGGCCACCGTTATTCCTCGTGTATGTTAACGATCTCCCTCAAGCAGTAGAACATGATTGTGTCCTTTTTGCTGATGACACGACGGTAATTATAGATTGTAAGAACTTTGAAAACTACGAGTCAGACATAAATAAAACCTTGAACAACATCATCACATGGTTAGATAACAATGCCTTAAAAGTTAACGTAGAAAAAACTAAAATATTAAATTACAAAACGCAAAAGAGTAAATGCCTCCAACTTAGAATATCTCATAGGAACCAATTAGTCGAACAAGTACATACAACTAAATTTCTGGGAATAACACTCGATGAACACTTCACTTGGAAAGAACATATTGACGAAATATGCATGAAAATAAATAGATTTGTTTATGCTTTAAGAAAAGTTAAAGATGAGACATCCAGACCAACTGCGATGACGGTGTATCACGCCTATATCTGTTCCGTTATTCGGTATGGTATCATTGTTTGGGGAAATTCTTCGGAAATCTCTAGAATACTAATAGCTCAAAAAAAAATGTATTCGTGCAATCTTTAACATGGACTGGTCTGAATCATGTAGACCAGTGTTTAAATCACACAAGCTTCTTACCGTTCCTTGTATTTACATTTACGAAGTCGCAAAATTTGTTAAAATTAACTCTAAACTCTTTGAAGCGAAAAACAATTTTAACAAACGAAAGGTCACACAGTATTTATTGAAAATCCCTGTACCCAGGATAGAACTATTCAGGCGCAGTTGTGTGTATATGGCGCCACTTATATATAACTCACTACCTAACTGGATAACAGAACTACCTTACAAAAAATTCTGCGTGGTTTTGAAAAAATGGTTGATATCGCATAGTTTTTATTCAATCGGCGAATTTCTCAACAAAAAAACATGTCAGTCCTACCACTTCAGGAATGCATTGTAGTCACTTAGTTATTTGAAGTCACTTTTAGTTATTTATTTTTAAGTTACTTTGGTATTTACCTTGTCGCTAGCTACTAGCTACATACCTTACTATTTATAAATATGTACCTAGTGTGTAATTTTAATTCGGATTGATACCTATTGACTTCAATAAATTGTTATTTTCGTTCATAGATTTATAACGTTATAACTCGAATTTATTACCTATCAACTGTTATTTATTTTTCTATAATTTTATTGTATGTTAACTAACATTAACATCCATTAAATATTTGCATGCCAAAACTGCGGCGGAATGTGTCTTTGCACTTTTTATATGTAACATCTTTTGTACCACCACATTTTATGCAAATAAATGATTTTGATTTTTGATTTTGATTTTGATTTTGCCGACAAAAGAATTGAGATCTGAATGGGTGCCAAGTTCAATATTAAGAATATGCGTGGTTGTCGACTTTGCCGACAAAAGAATTGAGATCTAAATGGGTACCAAGTTCAGGTTCTGGTGAGTTGCGAATCTGGTTAGTTGAGAATCTGGTGAGTTGAGAATCTGGTGATTTGCTCATGAGGGGTTATACTACCCATAGTACCGTAAAATGGGGTTACTTTGATACTACGGGTTTACTTTGATAACCACTTTCGACTTATGAAAAACTAATTTTATTTGGTCTATGAATAAAGTTTTCTTGGTGTACCGGTTACTGGGCATTTTAAAGGTAAGAAAAACTTTTGATGCCTCCAATAATCTATACCCATAGTCTTTTTCATAAGACCAAAGTTGTTATCAAAGTAAACCCGTAGTATCAAAGTAACCCCATTTTACCGGTAGGTATTTCCACTGTAATGTATTCATATTCCATAGTATAAAAACTATATACCTAAATAAAAAGAGAAGTCCTCACTGACTGATTGACTGACTCATCAGCGCCCAGCCCAAACCCTTGGACCTAGGAAGCTGAAATTTTGCACAGAGGTTCCCTTTTTATTGTGTGACAAGGAATAAGGAAGGAATTCCCGGTAGTATTTTCCCGTGGGACATTTACCGACATCCACGCGGGCGAAGCCGCTGGCATAAGCTAGTTATAAAATAAAGTATAAGCTTATATACCTATTATGTAAAGGTTTTTCCTTTTGCACACATGGGGTGCATTCGACACTTGAGTCATTGTACTCATCATTATGAACAACTTTTACTATGGGATCAAACTTGAAATCGCGAAAAAAAAAACTGATGTTACCTACATTTCGACGAATTATGCGAACTTACTATATAAATTTACTGAACAGCTGATTTTTATCGCGATTTCAGGTTTGGTACCATAGTAACAGTTGTTCATAATGATGAGTACAATGACCCCTTAAAATATTGCCACTGTTTAAAATATTACACTTAGGCTGTAAAATAAAGTCACCCATCCAGCGACCGACTTTGGAAAGCGTTGCACCCTTGATTGATGGAAAGTTTAGCTGTTAATTAACCACAAACACATTAGTTATTACCAGTATTGAGTTATTATTAGGAGCTTTATACTTTGTAAAATATCAGGTAAGTATGTAAGTATTTTTAACAGTATCTAACAGGTTGTCCTTATTATTTTTCCCTATGTGGCTTATTATATCGTTTCTAAGAACGTTGTGTGGGTTTTTACACTACCTACCTACCTACCTCATTAAAGTTCCAATATTTTATTTATCAGAATCCGTAATTAGAGCACATATTTATAGTACGTTTACTAATTAGATAAACTTGTTTAATTTATTCATTTATTTATTTATAAACAATAATGCCGAGGCATTCAAAATATAAAATCATATCATAAAAAAATATATATATAATATAAAAAATATCAGTCTTTACCTATGAAATTGCTATGAAATCTTTTATACTATTTAGAATTCCAAATTTAAATTAAGAGTGTAAGTGTAAACAAAAAAAAATCAGCTGTTCCCTACATTTTGACGAAATAGGCGAACATATATGTACTGAACAGCTGATTTTTTTTCGCGATTTCAGGTTTGGTCCCATAGCAAAAGTTGTTCATAACGATGAGTACAATGACCCGTTAAAAAATTGCCACTGTTTACACTTACACTGTATAAAAGATACTTACCTATTTAAAAAAAAATTGTTGCTCATTTGTTTTCCCGCCGTTCGTGATTTTTCTTTGATATCGATGTTTCTGTAACCATGGAAAAATCGAAATAGTGCGCTATTTTCGAATACGAGTTCCGTCGTGGCACCAACGCAGCACACACAGCACGCAATATTAACGACGTGTATGGACAACGTACCGCAAGTGAACGCACGGTCACGCACGGTACGTTTTTGGTTTGATCGCTTCCATTCGCGAAATTGAGTAATTCATCAACTCGTCCCACATGTTTACGGCCCATTTGGGACGACTTGACGAAAATCAAAATAAATAATATTTTCATTCTGCAAGTCGTCCACGTTTCTTTTTGTGTGGAAATTTAAACTTTATCAACGTTTGGTACAGTTATTAAGAAAAGATATAACAATATTTTTTTAAGAATTTTTAGTACTTACTATACTTTACTTTTTTTTTAAATTATTGTACCGTGTTTTTTTTTTCTGAACTGAATAAAGTTTTTTTTTTCTGAACTGAATAAAGTTTTTTTTTCTTTTTTTCTTTTTTTTTTACTTTCGTTTTGTTCATAGATTATTTAATAGGTATTATAAAAGTCAGTACCAAGTAAAACATTTTTTTCTAGATATGTTTAATTTTACACGCAAACGCACAAGTTCAAGTGTTATATGCGAATGGTAGACATGTTAAGTTTCGGTTATTATCAGGTTAATAAACAATGGTCACGTGCATAGAAGTATAAAAAACAGTGGTTGCTTTTGAAGTAAATGACAGGACACCCTATGAATAGAATGAAGGTACAAAAAAATATTTTTCAATACACTTCCTCGAAAACTGGTTCATATCGCACTACGATTAGGTTCACAATGCAATGTATGTCGCACGCGTGCGATTTTTTATTTTCCCGCACGTGTGCGGGAATGCCACAGATAATTTATACCTATACTTAGTCCAAATTGGTTCAATGGCTCTATTCACAACTCTCTATTCGGAGGTGAATGTTTTTTTTAATCTCGGCAAAGAGATATGCGTCTTTAAGGGCGAGCGCGCATTGCGGTGCGTTTTTCTCCCGCATAATCTGTGAAGTATGGAATATCTTTGAAGTGCGCGCACTGCGGTCATGCGTTTTGTTACTGTAGGCCCCGCCCAGTGCGGCAGAACTAACGGAAACGCACCGCAGTGCGCGCTCGCTCTAAGGCGTTAATATTTTTTGAATATTTAAATAATGTTTCTATATAGAATATTATCAAAAACCATGATTATTACAATAAAAAAAACGTTTATGAACAAGTTAACATTTATTTGTGTTCTAAACTCAAAAATATTTGAATTTTCTATTTTTCATATTAGGCTGTTTATCGGCTTTATACCTTTGCTTCTCTTTCAATCTGGCGAAAGCAAAGCGCGGAAAAAAAAGAAAATTTAAATCATAGTTCCCTATTTCTATTTATGACAAAATTATTTTCCGTTATTTTATGTGTTTTTAGGGTTCCGTACCAAAATGGTAAAAAAGAAACCCTTATGGTGTGACTCAGTCTGTCTGTCTGTCTGTCTGTCTGTCACAGCTTCATATCTCAGGAACTACTAATGCTATCAACTTGAAAGAATCAAGGCAATGTCCATAGATTAATTTGTACAAAAAAAAGTGTTCATTTAGAGAGTTCAAAACATTTTCCAATGTTGAGAATACATTGTGGGGAGTAGATTGATATACTTATCATATTTTTAAAAACCCGGATACTTAAAATATTTTGAAAGGAAATTATCAGTTTTTCGTTGACCATTTTGTATTTATAAAAAAAAAACGAAGTGACAAGTGACACTACCGGATGACCGGATCTATCAAACTGACAGACAAGTCAGATGTGTTTTCTTGTTTACAGTTGAAAAAGTACATTGAAATCCGTTGAAATCATTATTTGTGACATTTTCCATAAAACGATGATGACTTGCGTGACGACACCAACCCTAAAGATACCTAAAGATTATGTCTACCGGTGGAAGACGTCAAATTAATATCAAGCTTGTGTAAATATTGATGTACGAACCTTAATCTGTTGAAAGTGTAATAAGTTCATATGAAGTGATATAAATAACACCAGTTTAGGTCTACTTAATAAAAAAAACAACATCTTGATATTTGTCTTTATTCCTCTTCTACAAAAAACATGATTTTAAATGCTGAGCTGGTAGTAAAATGTTATCCTGTACCTTGCCCATCCCAAATACCAAACAACTGTTATTACATGGGCACAACAACCGATCGTTCGGCGACCAACTATGCAATTACAGCTAACTCTAGGATGCGGTGCGTTAGACTCAAGTATACGACGGGAATGGTGAAGATTTAGGTCACAGTTGATACACCTCATGGTCCAATTCGTAAATCAAAATCCAGTGTCGAGAATATAAGCACAAAGTCAAAGATAAGCGTGAGATTCAAAAGTCCGTGGTAGAAGCCGAGAGTTTTCAGGGTAAAGCAGAGATCAAATGTCCAACAGAGTAACAAAAATCCGTTAAAGAAAGCGAAAATTACATCTAAGCAAGAATACACGCAACACAGTCGACGATCAAAGATAGTCTGGCGCATAGGTAATATACTATATAAAGTACTAGTCTGGCGATCTGGCGATGGTCTGCCCACAGAGTACTTTGAATATATGGGTCTGCCTCAAAGAGTATAACTAATAAATAGGGCGAATGGTGCCGTCTTACGGTATTTTTATGCAAACATTCGCAATAGCGCCGTCTACAATTTATATCCGAGCTAACCAGTCTATAGCTAGATAATAGGTACCAAACCTAAAATCCCAAAAAAAAAAATCAGCTGTTCCGTACTTCGATCAATAAATTGATCGAAGGTTCCGTACATCAAACTCGACAAAATATAGGGAGCAGCTGATTTTTTTTTATACGTCCATGATTGTAGGTACTGGATGGAACATTAGTTGACGCAACCGCATATCAACGGTAACAAAACCATTTTCAGCGGAACTGGCTTAATATAATAGGTTTCACAGAGGACAGGATCTGCTTTTACTAGTTTTGTTACCATTGATATGCGGTTGACTTACTGTCAATACATGTATGTAGGCTAGTGTTTCATAGAAAAATGAAACAAGGAAATTGAGCCACACGCAGGTCAAATATTGTGCATATTTAATTTTCAAAAAACTACATAGGTACAGTTAGGTTCTTACTGAATGACAAAGAGACCATAGTTATAAAACTATTAGGTACCTAAGATCTATGTTCTGTGTTTGGGTTTGGTTTCTGAACTTAGTTCTTCGAGTGGACCATCGTGAGCCATGGCGGCCGTGGGTGGTTATTCCAACCAGCCCACCTCCCTCCAGAAGTTGATCACGTCTCCTGATCTGTTCCAAACATCTTTGAAAGATCTGGTTGTCCCGAAGGTTTCTGTTCTAATCTGGGTGACGCCTTTGAATAAATTCAAAGAACACATGCGTAACGGTTTATGTTTATTGTTTATGTATCTTTGAGTAAAATTATTATAATCATTTTATTAAAGATTCAATATTTTTATTCTTATGACACATAAGACAGTGACAAACAGGATGACATGACATAATTTATAAAGAAATAAATAAAGTCGAAGCAAAGAGGCCACATATATAACATAGAAAAAGACCAGTAGGTACATAAATAATATCTTATTTAGTTTAATGTTTAAAATTATTAAAATATGCTCAATTTTATTATTAAAATGTAAAATAAATATTATTACGGTATTTGGCGTAAGTGTTTAATCCGTGTTTAATCTATGGTCTAGCGGGTCTTACACTGGCAGCCGCCGTTTCGTTCTGAAATAATGAGCTCTTCGTTAAACTATTTGCTTTTAACATTATATTTTTTATCATAGGGTTATAAAATATTGTAGATGCCAGAAGATACTCTTTAGGCACCCAAGAGTATAAAAATTTAATTCCAACTTCTCTACAAATCTTTATTTTTTTGTACAAATCATGCCATCATTCTTTGGAATTGTTTTATTTGAGGCATGAGGAACAGGGTGTAAAGTTCACTCATCCTCTATTGAAAAGGAAGGATCCTCCGACCAGACGGGTGTTGTGTCTGGTGGGCTACTGCCCGACGGTTGATGTCGGGACGTTGTATATATGCTAATCGCGTGCTAAAATCTAATTGCGCGATGCAGGTTTTGCGTGACGTCATGTCATTGACGCGTAGTTCATATGTGGCGATGTAGATGCCGCCACATCACTCCCCTCCGGAGACCGGAGGTCGATAGTGGGCTGAGTCGTGTATCTTGCGATGCTTGCCAGTGCCAGTTGTGGTTCCAGTGAGTCGGAACCGGGTGCCGCATAGTTCACGGTGAGTCGGAACTGTCTGCGGTGATACCCCAGTGAGTCGGGGTGGCGCTGCGTTATGCTCCAGTGAGTCGGAGTGTACAGCGCTGGGTTGAGGCTGAAGGTGATGACCAGGAATGCGCGTCCGCTGCATGCTGGTGGTCAGGATACCTGTTGAAGCCGTGGATGCTGGCTGGCTGTGTGACTCGCCACTCGAAAGCTTGAGGAAGTGATAAAAAGAAAGACTCTTTCTATTGGTGAAACTATGTTATAGGCAGACAAAATATATTCAATTAAAATACAAAAGTTTTAATGGTTAACGGTGTTGGTGATTTAATCTTTTCTGTATGTGACAATGTTGTGATGATTAAATATTTTATAACAAATTCTTTTTTTTTTATTTCCACACTAACACTTTTGCTACTGATTGTACCTTTTCTCATTTTGACAGCAACGTGGGACGACTTGCAGAATGAAAATATTATTTATTTTGATTTTCGTCAAGTCGTCCCAAATGGGCCGTAGGCACGTGGGACGAGCTGATGAATTACTCGCGAAATTTAGATCTCAAGAATGAGCCCCGGGGAAAATTTCAAACCCAACGAGGCGGCGAAAGAAGCCTTAAAAAGAATTCATCGATTCCCGTCCTTAGGATTTCTATAGCAGAGGCATCAACGAACTTTCATTAAAATCGCAAAAGTGCACCAAAAATGTTTCTTTTAAAAAATTTATTTGATTTTTTTCTATGTAAAACGGCAATTTCTAGGTAAACAAACACCTAATATACAGGTGTTTCTTTTAGGGTATCGATTTAACCCCCATGTATGTTCTACGATTTTTTGTAGTTTTCGAGTTATTTTCGATCCCTCATTTTATATCAATGGTAGTGGTTAAGGATAGTAGTAGGTATACTATTTATGTTTTAGAGGAATAGTAAATATCAGGATTGACAAAAACATGCAAAGATAATAAATAATAACATACGAAAATCACAAGATTTCAGATATACCTCTTTCAACGATCGATTTCAGAAATTATTCCCCTATTTAGTACACGCAAAAGTTTAAAAAAATGTAATAAATAGGCCATTATTTAATACATTCTTTTTAAACTTTCGCGATTTGATTTTTAAACGTCGGGAAACAAGTAGGTACCTGTTTACCTCGTAAAAATGAATATCACGATAAGACCCGTAGTGCTATTCTGTAAACATCTCACCGTGATAACATAAGTGAAGTGAGCGGCCGTCATTCTAGGGATTGACACTATTGACAGCAGTAGTGTAACTACAGGGTGGCAAGTCGGCAAAATGCCACGGGCCCCCAGCCGGAAGGGGCCCCCGGTCAGAGGAGAATCCCAACTCCCAACATTTATTTTTGCTTATTATTGTATTTTGTCTTTGACATATCTTGGGACCTTGGGGTCCCGGACATTTGGAAGGCGTACGAGGAAGGCCCTTAGACAATTTTAAATTAAATGATGAGAAGGCACCAGCCGACGATTATCCCAGTATGCACTATGCAAATGCACGTAAGGACAACCCCCGGTTGGTGCAGGACTATTGCAGAACATGGAAACCAAATATATTGGGCTATGGGTTTGGGTGCCTATAGTGGATTGGGTACCTTGAACTATGGTAGAACTATGTCCCCTGCCTGACCAATGTTGTATAATATACACAGATATTTGGCAGGGAGTGACTTATACACTCAATAATGGGCCCCCGAAAACGGTCGCTAGCACATAGTGACGTAGCGCCAAGGGGGCAACATGTCCTGAGGCGCTTGTGAGGAGTGGAGAGGTATCCCACGGCTATCAGGACAATCCCGGAACTACGGTCAAGATCCCTACCAGCATCTTACTGGAATACTTCCTTCCTCCGAGCACGTTTGCTCTTGCGAATCTCCACTCAAACCGGCCAATAAAGGCAGGAAAGAGGTGAGAGCTCTGATCCTCGTCAGTGTTGACTCCAGCCGGCCAATAAAGGCAAGCGAGAGGTGAGGAACAATACTTCTCCCGGGAGATAGGGTCCGTGGGGTCGCTACTGCCCAACAGCTCGACACATGCTGCCCTGCGGGTTTCTGTATCTCTCTTGGTCTGGCTCCTCAGCCTAGACCTGAGGGCTTAGTGCGAGTTTTTAAACTTACTCGATCACGTTAACGTAAACGTCAGTTTGTACTGAAAATGAATAAGCGCCGTCTGGTGACTGTAATGGGAAACACAATTATTCCATACAAATTGACGTACGTCAACGTTAACGTAAACGCGATCGAGTAAGTATAAAAACTCGCACTAAGGCCACTGTTCCGGCAAAGTAAACTCTACCGGCACAGACCTAAAATTCGGAGCGCGCAAGCTCCACCACAACGTGACAAAGATACTGCGGTGGGGTTATTATTAGTTATTTTAATTTAGCAAAAAAAATTAGTTTTGTCTTTAATTTATATAAGTTACTCTCTCACTTAGTTGCATACACAAGTAAAAAAAATCCGGTCAAGAGCGAGTCGGACTCGCGCACCGAGGGTTCCGTACCATCATTTATATTTAATTTTTGTTGATGACTTCGGAAAAAGTGCTATTTAGAGACATCGTTTTATTTTTCCTGTAATCTTTACATAAACTTCTATAACATCGAAAAATTTCAGATTTTTCTCTTTGCAAACTTCGGAGATTAGGGGTATTTTTTTTAGCATTTTTCATTAAAAGTCGAAAACTATGGCTAAGCTTAAAAAAAAATATTTGAGAATGTGCAAACAGCGCTCTTTTATATAATACCCCACATGCCCACATCAAATTTTTAAGACCCCCTTTCAGTCCCTGTTGCAAAAAAAAAAAACATTATATTTTTATTTATTTTTTTCTTATTTGTAAAATAGTTGGACAAACGTCCTATATAACTGTTCCAAATTTCAAGTTGATAGCATTAGTAGTTCTTGAGATATACAGCTGTAACAGACAGACAGAGTCGCACCATAAGGGTTCCTTTTTACCATTTTGGTACGGAACCCTAAAAAATACTATTATTGTTGGTTCAGCTTCTTATTTATTTATTTTTATTTTATTTAACAATTTATGTACACACAAATAAACAGACAAACATAAAGGAACAGAAAATACGTACAAAGGTGATGCTTATTTCAAAAGAAATCTCTTCCAGCATACCTGCGATAGGACAGAGGATAAAAAGAGATGTAGACAAAGTGTGTAAGAGTAGAAGAGAAAATAAGATACATAAAATCCAAAATAAAACATATAATATATACTTAAATACATACATACTTCTAAAATAACTAATAACTATGACGAAGTGGAAAGATAGTGTTCTTTCACTCTTCTTTTAAAAACTGCAATAGTTTGGCAGTCCCTAATGTCAGGCGGAAGTGAATTCCACAACCGAACCGCGTGGACAGTGAAGGAGTAGGAGTAGAAGTCGGTGGAATGGGGAGGAGATTTAAGGAGGTTTCTAAGATGCGACCTGCAAGGCACATCAAAAGGACGGGCGTAGGAAAAGCGTTCCCGCAGATAGGAAGGGGTTTTAGGGTTGTGAAGGATGTTAAATAGCAGACATAATATCCGAGAGTTCCTGCGAAGTCGAATAGGGAGCCACTTGAGTATCTTGCGAAAGTTAGAAACGTGGTCATACTTTTTGAGGTTAAAAACAAAACGAATACAAATATTTTGCAAACGCTCAAGTTTATTCAAAAGCTCCTCAGTGGCATCCAAATAACAGGCATCAGCGTAGTCAATAATGGGCTGAATGAGAGTTTGAGCAAGGGAGATTTTGGTATTCAAGGGCAAGAAGCTCTGGAGGCATTTCAAGGAATGGAACGTGTAGTGCACTTTACGACTGACTTGAGCAACATGGGCAGTCCACGATAAGTAGGAGTCCATGATTACCCCCAGGTTTTTAACGGTATTTGCGTATTCAATCTGAACTCCATTCAGACAGAGTGGAGACAGCGACGCAACATCGAGCCTATTCCGCATGTACCTGCCGCCAATAATTATAGCCTGGGATTTCCTAGGGTTGATTTGCAGTCCAAAGGACCGTGACCACTCACTAATCAAATCCAGGTCACTATTCATGGCACACACGGCAGCTTCCGCATCTTCCCTCAAGAAATGGTTGTAAAGCTGCAGATCGTCGGCATAGAGATGGAAGTAGGAAGAGATGACCCTGGTGACACAGTTAATGAAAATGGAAAAGAGAAGAGGAGAGAGAACGCCACCCTGAGGCACCGCCTCAGTAAGAAAGCACCAGTCAGAAGAAGACTCGTCGAGACGAACCCGCTGCGACCGGCCTTTGAGATAGGAGTCGAACCAACTGATAGTACTAGAAGAGAAATTGAGAGATTTAAGGATTCCTACCAGAATGTCGAAATCAACAGAGTTAAAGGCACTACTAAAGTCCAAAAGTACAAGTAAGGTAAGAGATTTGTGATCCATAGCCCTGCGGATGTCATCAGTAACCTTCAAAAGAGCTGTGACTGTGCTATGACCAGGTCGAAAACCAGATTGAAAAGCACTAAGAAGGTCATTCGCAGCTAAAAAGGCAGAAAGTTGCTGGTGAACAATGTGCTCAAGAACTTTAGAGAGATAAGGGAGGATAGAAATAGGTCGGAAATCAGATGGTGAGACAGGGCTGGGAATTTTGGGCAAGGGGATAACATGAGCTTGTTTCCAGGCCTCAGGAACAGTACAAGAAAACAAGGAGAAATTGAAAATGTGAGTCAAGATTGGAAGTAATGTGGGGAGAATAGGAGAAATCATTCTAGAGCAAAGATTATCATTACCAACTGCAGAGGAAGAGATGGCAGAAATAGATTTTTTGACCTCATTTTCACTCACAGGACTAAATTCGAAAGAAGAACACTGCGGCACTGGCAAACAGGAAAGTTTATATAAAGAAGCTGATTTGACGTGCGGATCCAAAGTAACAGGGGGAAGTGAGAAATGTTTGTTAAGAGCACACACGTCAATGTCATTACTGGAAACAACTGGAGACTTACCAATGCCGACAGTTTTCAAAAACTTCCAGACTTCAGCAGAGTTACGGTTGTCAAGAGAATTATGGAAGTAGCGTCTCTTTGCATCTCTACACATACGACTGCAGCGATTACGCCACACCTTGTACGCAATCAGGTTGCGCTCGGAAGGACAGCGTTTCAACCTCCTTTTGGATCTGTCCCTACTCGCCATCGCGTCCTTAATAGCAGGTGTAAGCCAAGGAGCCGGAACGTATTTTACTTTGACTCGACGGATAGGGGCATGACGATCGTATAAGCTGAGTATTGTGCTGTTGAAAATGTGAACCATATCGTCGATACAAGAGCTCTCCAAAACGTCAGTCCAGTCGATGCTACCAGCATCACGCAGCAATGCCTCCAGGTCAATGCCCTTATAGTTCCTAAGGAAAATGTAACGCGGCTTGCGCTTAGGAGGGCGAATCCTATAAGACATAAAGATTAGGTCATGGTAAGAAAAACAAGCGGTGAGCTGTCCGTGGACAGATACATTAATAGGATTAGAAACAATCATCAGGTCCAAAAGAGAAGGGGTGCAGTTAGGAAAATTATGAGTAGCAGAAAGAGGCAGAATACTAAGGTTAAAAGAAGATAAGAGAGATTGAAGTTTGTGAGTACGACTGTCATTTTTAAGAAGGCAAGTATTAAAATCGCCCATCAAGACTACGTGGTCATAAGAGGGACAAAAATCATTTAATAGCGAATCAAAAGAGTCAAAGTAATCAATAGTGAGGTTAGGACTGTACATCACCCCAAGAAGCATTTTAACGTGATGCAAGGAAACTTCGAGAAACAGATGCTCAGCTGACCCCGAGTAGGAAGATGGTGATGTGCTGATAATCTTGTAGGGAATATCAGTACGCAAGTAAATGGCAACACCACCACCGCCCTTCCCAGTTCTATCATTACGGATAAGAACAAAGCCAGGAAGGGCGTAATTAACTGATAAAAGAGAGGGTTTGAGGAAGGACTCTGAGATCAGCAAAGCATCTATATGAGCACAGTTAATGGAAGCCAGAAGATCAGAGTAATGGCAAGGTACACTCTGGGCATTGATGTGTGCTATGTTAAGATTGTTGGGGAGGTGGGAAAGCAAAGTAGAAATTTGATCACCAAGAGTAAGAGGAGAGGAAGAACCACTCGCCGCACTAAGGAAACTGCTAGAAGAGGAAGAACAAGAGAAAAAATCATCATCAAGGTCTACATCGATCATAGTTTGCAAAAATAATAATACTTATATATGACTAAAACAAAAATAAAATAAAAATATATACCAAAAAAATAATAATAATAATATCAAAACTACTTATGTAAACTACAAACAAACAAAATAATAATAGTAACTAAATACGCTCAACTAATAAAAGCACCTAATCGCTGTTGTTGGAAGAGATTTTAACACAACAATTATAAACAAAGTAAGGAAGTAAAACAGTAAGATATCACAAGACACAAAAATAAAAAATAATTAAAAGTTAACGACCGAGAATGTCAGCCACAACGTTCGGATAACAAACACAGTGTGCAACGAAACGTAACGTAACTTCTTTTTAAGTGGGGGCCCATCCGTCGACTTTGCCACGGTCCTCGAAGGGTATAGTTACGCCACTGATTGACAGATCACTTTAAGATCACTTCACCTACGTTTTCACGGTGAGATATTTACAGAATAGCACGGCCGTTCTCGATAATATTTTATAATAGTACATTCTTGTTCAAAGTTGACCCAAAAAAAGATATAATTTTTTAAAGGCATCATCTCGTTGAATCAGGAAAAATATCGAAAAAAATTTTTAAATCGATAGGTATGATACTCTGTTATCAGCTCGCACTGGCTTGACACCTTAAAAGAAACACCCTGTATATGTCGCAGCCAACTGGTTTAAGCCGTTTGGTCAACCGCCTAGCCTTTCCACTAAACGAAGCGCCGCCGTTCAACTAGCGGCCTGAATAATATTGAGACATTAAATAAATCAGCTTAAAAATAATGCCAACTAAAATTAAAAATAATCCCAACTAAAATTAAAATAATGCCCACTAAAATTAAAAATAATCCCAACTAAAATTAAAAATAAAACCCACTAAAATTAAAAATAATCCCAACTAAAATTAAAAATAATGCCAACTAAAATTAAAAATAATACCAACTAGCGCCACTATTGAGAATAAAATCACAAGTTTGGAGATATGGAAAGAACTATGGGCAACTTTGTATGGAGTCTGGGCTAAACTCTCAACAGTGATAAAACTTACGCCATGTGAAAGCTTTTGGGGTATTAGTTATAAACATACTATGGCAGCCAAGTTGAAATCGAGCGCGAACACCATGTTCGCGCTTTGGAACTTTTTTTATTTTTTATGAATGGTAAAATGAATTATATGAGCCCAAACCACAGATTAATACAGATGGGACACTCCGCAAACTCATATAAATAAAAGGCGACTCTTGCTACGACACAATAAAGTGCAATTCAGGTCTCATTATGCTTATTACCTACAGTTATATTCAACTACAAGTTGCCTCTCTTTCTATCGCGTAACTCTTATACCTTCTGACCTACTGAATTAGCCCCGCGGACGGGGCCCGCCGCGTACTTGTAGCTTCCTAAACTGCGGAGTGTCCCATCTGTATTAATCTATGACAGTGATGAAACTTATGCCATGTGAAACTTTTTGGGGTATTATTTATTTAGCCAAGTTGAAATCGAGCGCGAACATGGTGTTTTGGAACTTTTTTTATTTTTTATGTATGATAAAATGAATTATATGTGCCCAAAACTCGAGGATTTTACTAGTAGCTATAAAAGATTTCTACTATCCACCTCTTGGCTCCATCACCAGACCCTCGATTATTGTCTGTATAATAGATACTCAAAAAAGTGTCGATAAAAATCTAAGTAGACCAAAATAAATATTAACCAATGTACATAGTTATTAACATACAAACATGTTGTTTTTTATTTAAAATAATAGAACACAATATTAGTACCTACTACTGGCAATACATACATTTTTAACCGACGAAAAGAAGGAGGAGGTTCTCAATTCGACACGGATCACTGTATGTTTTTTTTTTTTCGTTTTTTGCCACCGACTTTCGAAATTAAAGTTATTTTTCACTTTGTAGTGTGTTGGAGACTGGGACGACTGCAAACATTGATTCCTGGATCAGACGGAGTTTCTCAAGTTGCTGATGTGAAGACCCACGGGAGTCGTACGACGTCCTTTGGTTCCACTCTGCCCTCCGCCTTCTTCAGATGAAATAAAGGGTTGAAAACTGAAAGTTTCAACGGCGGGAGGATGTTGGCGCCTACTGCTATATTCATAGCAACAAACAAGCTTCGTGCATATGAGTCAGGAGTTTAATTTTTTTCCTTAGTTTTTTAAGTTCTCTCCTAAGGCTCTTTGAACTATCTCGGTTAGCTCAGTAGGGTGTTATTCCATGTGCCACGTAATCTGCGAAAGAATCTGCCAAGAAGTTCTAATAGGAGGCTTTTCTGCATGCCAAGGTATCAGAGCAACGGTGTGTAAGTGAAATGACGTTATGGCTATCTAGTTTGACCCACGAGATAGAAGACTCTCACGCGGACCGAAATTATGTCGTAAAAGTGCAAATAAAATCGTGTAAAATTAGAAATTAACTATTTAGGGCTTGTCCGTCGCAAAAAGCGCGGTCACTGTCGGACTGCATAGAAAATAAAGAGAATCGCGATGACACAACGCTTGCAAAATATGAACGTTCATTCCCCACGACACCACTGAAAACGACACCACTGGTGGTGTCGTCGGGAATGACAGAAACTACTATTGACGACACCACTGACTGTAGTAGGAATTAAACTAAAAAATGACAAGAAATCATTCCTTATTAGTTTGTAAAAAACTGTATAAATTTATGAACACTTATAATGAAAACTGTAATCATAATCAAAATAATAATCATTTTATTTGTTAGAACATGGTTGGTATGTTGTTAATAAATGGTCTTAAATTAACATAATGATATTGTCTCATCACATTCTACCACATGGGCGTACAAATGTCAAACATATTCTATTGCATTTGTCTTAAATTGTTATTAATAATATTTTTCATAAATAAAGTTCAAATTCAAAAAGGGATGTCAGATTAGAAATTAAATAATATAAATAATAATTGAATTAAATTAATATGTCAGTGTCATTCATTTAATCATTCAAATTATAATAGCATTTATTACATAAAAATACTACTGTACGAGTAATAATATGGTAACAACTCGAAAAAATAGACAGAAATAGACCTGGGTTTAGGTTTTTTTTCCTTAGTTCTACAAACTAAAATAGATTTCAGGACACATGAAATCACTTCTTATGTATTGTAGATTACTGTGTATTTTTTTCTATCAGAAAGATGCTGTACTGTTACTGTAAAAGATGGTTACAAAGTTACTTAGTTTCGCCGTATTTTAGGAAGGAGCAGCCTTAATAAAAAATAATCCATCACTGGATGCAGTTTGGCATTTGACATATTTTTAATTACTTATAATTATAATTGCTAATAATCTTTTATTATCTACGTTTTTGTAGGTTATCATTTGTTTGTTGGTCTTCTATGTTTACATCTATCTCGTCTAATTGTGTACCTATTGTCTTCTCTCTCTTGGGTATTCGTCTGCATGATAGATGTGTCAGTATTATTTTTACTAATGAGTTGGACTCGACATTGTTTACACTTCGCGCGGGTGCATAATAACTCCTTCCTTTTTAGCCGACTTTAAAAAAAAAGAGAAGGTTATCAATTCGTCGCGTACCTATATACCTATTTTTTTTATGTATGTACTAACCAATTTCTACGTCAATTGTGAACCGATTTTGAAAATTCTTTTTTATTCGGTAGGGTATGCTCTTGAGGTGGTCCCACTGTCACCAAGTCAGAATTTGATGAGGGAATCCCATGGAAATCAAGGGAAACCCTCAAATTTTATAGGCACACCTATAGTGATTTGGGTATTTTTTATATTAACTTGTGCCTTTGCTCTCGAAAAGCACCATTTCGTGAAGTGGAACTGATGATGAAGACCACATATTGCCACCGGAACTACTCAATAATAAGTAAGTATTTCACGGGTTGCGATTCGATTACCAATTTATGCTCGTCGGTCACAATGCATATGGTGAAGCTCCAGTTTTCCTGGTTCTTACTAGGAGAACTCCTCAACAATTAGCGTACCTGCACCGGGAAAAGCAATATTTTGTAAAAAGATGATGAGCAGTTGATATTAGGCTATTGTAACTTAGATAAATTACAAACTGACTCACAAATAAGTACAAAAAAAAACAATCGACTTCCAAAAAATAAACTACAAAGTGAAAAATAACTTTAATTTCGGAAGTCGGTGGCAAAAAACTAAAATACAGATACAAAGACACCGGCTTCCAAGATTAAAGTAATTTTTCACTTTGCAGTTTTTTTTTTGGAAGTCGGTTGTTTGTTTTTTTTTTTGTAAAAAGTTTTTAATACTTAAAACTATTTTTGTGACGCCACTTGCGCCGCACGTGTTCGGGTCGGCGTCACGATATTGGCTACCTATCGATGCAGGTGGTTTCACAAAAATAGTTTTAAAAACGACTAGTAATTAGCATGTAAATGTGCACGTCAAACTCGACCGTTTTAAACGAACACTCGTATCGTCGCTAATCTAAGTTACGTAACTGATTCGCAGAAAATTTTACAGGGCAAGCTATTTTTCTTTCTTTTTAGGGTTCCGTACCTCAAAAGGAAAAAACCGGTCAAGTGCGAGTCGGACTCGCGTACGAAGGGTTCCGTACCATATTATATGTTTAACAATCGCAAAGATAACTTTTTACTTATTTTATAATGATACTGTGAATTACAATGTTATTTTTTGCAGTTGCAGAAAATCACCCATGTTTAAAGAAAATACCTTACGAATCGCCGTTTTCAGTATTGATGATTAAATACAGTATTTATGGTACCTACATGGTATAAAGAAGTTTCAAATTCCTAATTTGTTGAATTGTTGCGCTAGAGCTCGTACAAAAATGGTCTAAAATTTACAACTTTTGCGGCCGCCATTTCTTAATTTTAGAAGATAAAAAAAAAATATGTTTGTACTATACTCGATGAGTTCTAGACGATGACACCCCACATGCTAGATTAAACTTGATAGTATAAGAGTTTTAAATAAATAAATTAAAAAAGAAAAAAAAAAATTTTTCAAAATGAAAAGTTTATTGTATGGGGACCGACCCTTAAATTTTTAAATTTGCTTTATTTTTATTATTTGTTGTTATAGCCGTAATAGACAGCGGAGGCTTAGTAAGTTTGTACTGGACTGTACGTGGTTGTCTGATTTCATGGATTTTAATTTTCTTGCGCGAAACCCTAATTATTTTTCTAAAATAAAAATAGCCTAAGTTATTCCTTAAAACATCAGCTATATGCCGTCAAAATCGGTGAAAATTCGTTTGGCAAGTTTCCTAACTTGTACATTTTTTTAATCGGACTGCGCTTTAAAATTCTTCTATACAAACTTTAACATCCCTAAACCTCATTTGAGGCGTAGTTTTGAAAAACTAATAATGACAAACATTATTACTTACTTATGCAAGTATTTGTTCTAAGTTTCAAGTTCATTAACCAAATTAATAAGATTTTTCATATAAACTGTATCTCTGTTTTCACGAACACAGAGTCCGAGACTCTCACCCTCCCCTATCGTCCCCCTCGCCGCCTCCTCTCACCCCCGTCTCACCCCCTCATCCTTCCCATCTCCCTCTCCCTCTCACCCTCTCACCACACCCCTTTCCCGCTAACCTCCCCCTCCCCCCTCTCACACTCCTTCACCACTTTGCCTCACCCTACACTCACCAATTCCGCCCCTCCCACTCTTCTCCCTGTCCACACCCTCCTATACCTCTCCCCGTCTCCCCCTCCCTCCATCATCCTCCCCCTCTCCTTCCTCACCACCCCTACCCAACCTCTCCCTCTCACCTTCCCCCTTCCCTCCTCACCACACCCTTTCCTTCCCCCTTTCCCTCCTTACCACACCTCCCCTTCCCCCTCCCCCTCTACCCTTCCCTCTGTGGGAAAAACTATTAATGACAAACTTTATTACCTGCTTAGGCAAGTATTTGGGCCAAGTTTTAAGTTAATTAACCGAATGAATAAGATTTTCCATATAAACTATATTCCCTGTTTTCACCCCCACCAGGGTGGAAAAAAAAAAATCCTTTGGATATTTCCGTAGCTTGACTGAAAGATTATTTACACCAATTTTCGAGTTAATCAAGCCCCGCAGTAAAACCTGCCCTGTAAAATTGACTATCCCTTTTCACCCCTTTGGGGTTAAATTTTCGAAAAACCCCGATACATGTTATTCTTAATTTTTGGTCTCAAGTATAAATACTGAGTTTCGAGTTAATCGGACCGCGCGTTAAAATTCCTCCATACAAACTTTGTCACCTCCCAATACCTCCTTAGGGGGTAGTTTAGGAAAACTAAAAGTGGCAAACTTTATAATTTACTTAGATGAATATTCATGCCAAGTTTCAAGTCTATTAACTCAAGGAATAAGATTTTTCATACAAACTTTAGGGCCCCGTTTCACCCCCTTAGAGGGTTAATTTTGAAAAATCCTTTCTTAGTGCACCCTTAGACCTCATAAAAAACCTAAGTGTCAAATTTGGAATCTCTAGACCCAGCGGTTTGGGCTGTGCGTAGATATGTCAGTCAGTCAGTCAGTCAATCAGTCAGTCAGTCAGTTTCTTCTTTTATATATTTAAATATAAATAAGCACTTTACCTACCATTAATATTTGCATCCCAAAATAAGGCAAAATGTGTCATCGCACAAGAATATTTTGTATTACCGCATTCAATCAATCAATCAATCTGCCTAGCCTTTTCCCAACTATGTTGGGGTCGGCTTCCAGTCTAACCGGATGCAGCTGAATACCAGTATTTTACATGGAGCGACTGCCTATCTGACCTCCACAACCCAGTTACTGGGTAATACGATATCCCTTGGTAAGACTGGTTGTCAGACTTTCGGGCTTCTGACGACCCGTAACGACTATCAAAGATCCATGAATAACAGCAGGGACCAACGGCTTAACGTGCTTTCCGAGGCATGGAGGAATCTCGGTATGTAAAGATGGTCACCCATTCACTGACCAACCCCGGCAAGCGTAGCTTAACCTGACGGATCGACCCGTGCGGCTGTTATTACTTAGCCACGAGCTCCTCATTATAGCAAATAAATGACTTTGAATGTTGATATTAAAAAAACTAAAATAAAACTGCACTCAGTTCTTTCAACGTAATTCATTGAGCTAGGTGCATGTTGGCGCGCACGGGCTATATATAAGCACCTTCCCACGTTGCGAAACCGTTGTTTTTCTGCCATTATCATTTTGTATTTCAACGGGAGAACAGCTTTCCAATTTTATTGTTATTCCAATACAATTTATTTTAAAAAATTAAAATAAATTGTGATAATTTTAATATAGAAAACAAACGCAATGAGTGACCCCGATAAGATAAGAAACAGAGGATTAGCTGAGGTATGTATTTTATTTTAATTTTAAACTTTTTCTCGCAAGTTTTATAAAATTTTCTATGCCACAAAAATTTAAATAATCCTTATTAAATACCTTTACTAACTTTGATATATAATTAGACCCACTACTTAATCAGGTAGCTACCTAATTAAAAATTCGTTTTATTTTTTTTAGCTTACCTACACAAAGTTCTTAACATACACTAGTACCTACTTAGCATGGTATGAAATTCTCACTACAATACAGCACTAAATGCGTAAAGGTGTTTTCTGTATGGCACCACGTATATTTAAGGCTTGTCCTACCTAAAATACGGCGAAAATAAGTAACTTTGTTTCCATTTTTAGGGTTCCGTACCTCAAAAGGAAAAAACGGAACCCTTATAGGATCACTCGTGTGTCTGTCTGTCTGTCTGTCCGTCTGTCACAGCCAATTTGCTCCGAATCTAATGGACCGATTAAGTTCAAATTTGGTACACATATGAATTTCTGTGACCCAAACACGTACAGCTAAAGTAAATATATGAATTTTGAATATGAGAGTCAGTTTTAGGGGGAAAATAAGAAGATAAAAAAAAAAAGTTTTGTAAACTGTACCGAGTGACATATCAAATGAAAGGGCTTACTATGAGGGTCTCAAATATATTTTTTTTATAATTTTAAAATTTATTGTTTTAAAGTTATTTAAGAAAATAGACGAAAATTGACCATTCCCCCCCCCTTATCTCCGAAACTACTGAGCCTAAAATTTTGAAAAAAATATGTAAATTAGTTCTATACCTGTAGATTACAGGAAAACCTATAAGAAGTATGTGGTCTTAAAATAACATGGTAAATCTATATATATAAAAAAATCAAAGTCCTGACTGAGTCACTGACTGATATACCAACGCACAGCCCAAACCAATGGACCTAGAGACTTGAAATTTTGCACATAAATACCTTATATAGTGTAAACATCCACAAAGGAAGGATTTTTGGAAAATCCATCCCTAAGGGGGTAAAACAGGGGATGAAAGTTTGTATGAAAAATCCTATCCCTTGAGTTAATAGACTTGAAACTTAGCACGAATATTCATCTAAGTAAATTATAAAGTTTATCATTTTTAGTTTTCCTAAACTACCCCCTAAGGAGGGATTGGGGGTGTCAAAGTTTGTATGGAGGAACTTTAACACGCGGTCCGATTAACTCAAAACTCAGTTTTTATACTTGAGACCAAAAATTAAGACTAACGTGTATTAGGGTTTTCCAAAAATCTACCCCTAAGCGGTGAAAAGTTAATTTTATAGCGGAGGATTTTATTGGGGGCTTGATTAACTCTAAAATTGGTGTAAATAATGTTTGAGTCAAGTTATGGAAACATACCAGACGATTTTTGAAATTCTTTAGTATCTGTGTTCGTGAAAACAGAGATGCAGTTTATATGAAAAATCTTATTAATTTGGGTAATGAACCTGAAACTTAGCACAAATACTTGCGTAAGTAAGTAATAATGTTTGTCATTATTAGTTTTTCAAAACTACGCCTCAAATTAGGTTTAGGGATGTTAAAGTTTGTATAGAAGAATTTTAAAGCGCAGTCCGATTAAAAAAATGGTAGTTTGAGTCAAGTTAGGAAACTTGCCAAACGAATTTTCACCGATTGTGACGGCATATAGCTGATGTTTTAAGGAGTAACTTAGGCTATTTTTATTTTAGAAAAATAATTAGGGTTCCGCGCAAGAAAATTAAAATCAGACAACCACGTACAGCCCAGTACAAACTTACTAAGCTTCCGCTGTCTATTACGGCCATAACAACAAATAATAAAAATAAAGCAAAGTTAAAAATTTAAGGGGTCGGTCCCCATACAATAAACTTTTCATTTTGAAAAAAAAAATAAAAATTTTAATCTAGCATGTGGGGTGTCATGTCATTATTTCATCACCGCTGCTCTCAAAACGGTGAAAGAAAACATCGTGAGGAAACCGGCATGTCCTAGAACCAAAAATTCGAAGACATATGACATCTACCAACCCGCACTGGGCCCGCGTGGTGGATTACGGCCCACTCCCTCTCACCGAGAGGAGGCCTGTGTCCCAGCAATGGGAACATTATAGGCTGATTATGTGTTATGTGGGGTGTCATCGTCTAGAACTCATTGAGTAGAGTACAAACATATTTTTTTTATCTTTTAAAATTAAGAAATAGGGGGCCGTAAAAGTTGTAAATTTTAGACCATTTTTGTACGAGCTCTAGCGCAACAATTCAACAAATTAGGAATTTGAAACTTCTTTATACCATGTAAGTACCATGAATACTGTATTTAATCAACAATACTGAAAACGGCGATTCATAAGGTATTTTGTTTAAACATGGGTGATTTTCTGCAACTGCAAAAAATAACCTTGTAATTCACAGTATCATTATAAAATAAGTGAAAAGTTATCTTTGCGATTGTTAAACATATAATATGGTACGGAACCCTTCGTGCGCGAGTCCGACTCGCACTTGACCGGTTTTTACAGTAACTATTAGCACCTTCTTGATAGATAAAAATAATAATCTAGAATACATAAGAAGTGACTTCATGTGTCCTGAAATCTATTTTAGTTTGTAGAACTAGAGAAAAAAAGCGGTCAAGAGCGAGTCGGACTCGCGCACCGAGGGTTCCGTTCCAATTTCTGAAAAAGTGTGCTATTTAGAGACATCGTTTTATTTTTCCTGTAATCTTTACATAAACTTCTATCACATAGAATAATTTCAGATTTTTCTCTTTGCAAACTTCGAAGATAAGGGGGGGGGGGGGGGGAACGGTATTCTTTTTTACATTTTTCATCAGAAATCGAAAACTCTGCGGCCTAAAAAACAGAAAAAAAATGTTTAAGAATGTGCAAACAGCGTTCTTTTATATGATACCCCACATGCCCTAGTCATTAGTCATTAGTCATTTATTCATGAACAAATAAATTGTATCTGAATTTACACATAAAATTACTAATTAATTAATTAAATTAAATTACACAATTACAGCATAACACTAAAATAATTTACATTTGAATTTTATAAATTACACAATTTCAAAATAAAAAATACGTTTCTTCAATATCAATTCGGCATGTAAATAAAACAATATGGTTAACAAATTTAATATAATAACATTTAAAAAAACAAATTAAAATAAACAAAAACCGGTCAAGTGCGAGTCGGACTCGCGTACGAAGGATTCCGTACCATATTATATGTTTAACAATCGCAAAGATAACTTTTTACTTATTTTATAATGATACTGTGAATTACAATGTTATTTATTGCAGTTGCAGAAAATCACCCATGTTTAAAGAAAATACCTTATGAATCGCCGTTTTCAGTATTGTTGATTAAATACAGTATTTATGGTACCTACATGGTATAAAGAAGTTTCAAATTCCTAATTTGTTGAATTGTTGCGCTAGAGCTCGTACAAAAATGGTCTAAAATTTACAACTTTTGCGGCCGCCATTTCTTAATTTTAGAAGATAAAAAAAAAATATGTTTGTACTATACTCTATGAGTTCTAGACGATGACACCCCACATGCTAGATTAAACTTGATAGTATAAGAGTTTTAAATAAATAAATTAAAAAAGAAAAAAAAAAATTTCAAAATGAAAAGTTTATTGTATGGGGACCGACCCTTAAATTTTTAACTTTGCTTTATTTTTATTATTTGTTGTTATAGCCGTAATAGACAGCGGAGGCTTAGTAAGTTTGTACTGGACTGTACGTGTTTGTCTGATTTCATGGATTTTAATTTTCTTGCGCGAAACCCTAATTATTTTTCTAAAATAAAAATAGCCTAAGTTATTCCTTAAAACATCAGCTATATGCCGTCAAAATCGGTGAAAATTCGTTTGGCAAGTTTCCTAACTTGACTCAACCATTTTTTTAATCGGACTGCGCTTTAAAATTCTTCTATACAAACTTTAACATCCCTAAACCTCATTTGAGGCGTAGTTTTGAAAAACTAATAATTACAAACATTATTACTTACTTATGCAAGTATTTGTGCTAAGTTTCAAGTTCATTAACCAAATTAATAAGATTTTTCATATAAACTGTATCTCTGTTTTCACGAACACAGATAAAGAATTTCAAAAATCGTCTGGTATGTTTCAATAACTTGACTCAAACATTATTTACACCAATTTTAGAGTTAATCAAGCTCCCAATAAAATCCTACGCTATAAAATTAACTTTGCACCCCTAAGGGGTAAATTTTTGGAAAACCCTAATACACGTTAGTCTTAATTTTTGGTCTCAAGTATAAAAACTGAGTTTTGAGTTAATCGGACCGCGTCTTAAAATTCCTCCATACAAACTTTGACACCCCCAATCCCTCCTTAGGGGGTAGTTTAGGAAAACTAAAAATGATAAACTTTATAATTTACTTAGATGAATATTAACTCAAGGGATAGGATTTTTCATACAAACTTTCATCCCCTATTTTACCCCCTTAGGGATGTAATTTCCAAAAATCCTTCCATAGTGGATGTTTACACTATATAAGGTATTTATGTGCAAAATTTCAAGTCTCTAGCTCCATTGGTTTGGGCTGTGCGTTGATATATTAGTCAGTGACTCAGTCAGGACTTTGATTTTTTTATATATATAGATTTACCATATTATTTTAAGACCACAGACTTCTTATAAGTTTTCCTGTAATCTACAGGTATAGAACTATTTAATATATTTTTTTCAAAATTTTAGGCTCAGTAGTTTCGGAGAAAAAAAGAGGGAATGGTCAGTTTTCGTCTATTTTCTTAAATAACTTTTAAAAATTATATTTTAAAATTATAATAAAAATATATATGAGACCCTCATAGTAAGCCCTTTCATTTGATATGTCACACGGTACAGTTTACAAAACTTTTTTTTTAATTTTCTTATTTTCCCCCTAAAAATGACTCTCATATTCAAAATTCATATATTTACTTTAGCTGTACGTGTTTGGGTCACAGAAATCCATATGTGTACCAAATTTTAACTTAATCGGTCCATTAGATTCGGAGCAAATTGGCTGTGACAGACGGACAGACGGACAGATAGACAGACAGACACACGAGTGATCCTGTAAGGGTTCCGTTTTTTCCTTTTGAGGTACGGAACCCTAAAAACGAAAAAAAAATGAGTAAAAATAAATTAGCATAGAATATTCAATTAATTAATAACAAATAATAATGAACAAAATCCAATAAAATTAACAACCTATGATTATCGCAATAAAATAAAATACAATTCAATAAAAATTAAAGCTCTTCTACAGCATACAGACACTTATTCAGTAGGAAATTTTTTAGTTTTATTTTGAAAGCGCTACTGTAGACAGCACTTTTTATGTCTAAAGGCAGCCTGTTAAATAATTTTACAGACTGGTATCGTGGACTGTGTTTAACAATTCTTTAATATTATTTAAATTATAATTTAAATAATATTAAAGAATAATTAGTAAAATGTTTATTCTTTAAGTCCAGTCTACGGGTGCCTCTGCCGTTCATCTACTGTCTCATAGTCCTGCATGTTTTTGGCCGTATTACATAAAATTACCAGTACATAAAGACTTGGTACTGTAAGTATGGCTAAATTGATAAAATGTTGTCGGCCTTTCCCATTGTTAGATGCGGACCATGGTACGAATTGCACGTTTTTGTAGTATGAAAGCTCTTCTGCTATTATATTCATAGCTATTTCCCCAAAAAAGTATGCTATATCTAATTTTGGACTCTAGTAGCGCAAAATATACAATTTTTAGCTGCTCTATGCCGATTTCATTTCTCAGAGCTCTCAGAGCGTAACATGCAGACGATACCGATGCATCAATTGCTTTTAATTCTGGTTTCCAGTTTAACAGTTGGTCAATATGTATACCTAAAAACTTTACATCGTCAACGAGCTCAATTTCGACTTCATTTAAGGCAACATTTAAATTGTCTTTGTTGCGGGCTGTAGTTTTAAATAACATAATTTGAGTCTTTTTACTATTAATAAATAATTTATTTGCCGTGAACCACACATGAAATGCTTGTAACGTAGCATTGAGTCTTTCTGTCAACTCTACCATGTCATTAGCTGCCACTATGGCATTTGTGTCATCCGCGAAAATTACTAGTAGCCCCACTTTGATTTTTTAAGACAGTACATACATACTTTCAGTCCCTGTTGCAATAAAAATATAAATATTTTAATTTCTTTCTTATTTGCATAATAGTTGGGTAAACGTCATCTAAAACTATTCTAAATTTCAAGTTGATAGCATTAGTAGTTCTTGAGATATCCAGCTGTGACAGACAGACAGACAGACAGACAGACTGACTGAGTGACACCATAAGGGTTCCTTTTTTACCATTTTGGTACGGAACCCTAATAATACGGAATGATTTCATGTGATTACTTTTTTAGTCCAATACCTAGATTTTTTGTAAATCGGTAATTACTTCATATTTTGCAAGCGTTGTGTCATCGCGCTTCTCTTTCTTTTCTATGCAGTCCGACAGTGACCGCGCTTTTTACGGCGGGCAAGCCTTAACCATCTACCACAAACACTCAGCGATATAACTTTTAAGTGCCTACTAACATAAATAAAAAAAAAACTAAAAGAGTATTTAGCAGCAAAATGTTTATATTTATTGCTGAGTTTCTAATAGAGAAAACATAATAATAATTCTAATGTCTTTGACATTAAATTAATAATTCTAATGTAATTTATTGTAATCTAGGGGCGAAGTAGGCTTCTTGTCGGTCCTGTCATTACAGGAATGCATTATTGTAGACTGGACGTAGATTATTGAATGTTATTAAAATCCGTGATTGGTGTAGATATAATTTTATTGTTAAGTTTTATGTTGTGCCAAACGTGTATTTTCTTCTTTTTTATTGGCTGTGGAAATTGAAGTTTGTTTGTAAGTTGTAAATAATATAATAATAAATGTAAACAATTCGGAACATGAAATTATAAGTAGGTAGGTACCTATTTATAATTTCATGTTCCGAATTATTTGTTTTTCAACAGTTGGTAGTAGATATTGCTTATTTAAATATGCACTTTACCTACCATTCATATTTGCATGGCAAAATATGGCAAAATGAGTTATCGCACAAGAATATTTATCTTTGTATTACCGCATTTTTATCAATTAAATGACTTTGACTTTGAAGGTTCTGTTATTATTGTAAGTAGGTATTACTGCCCGTGCGCATTAAGAGGAAACGTGGGTGCTCTTTTCTCCATACAAAAAGATACAAACGCTCTCACCTGTTTTCTTTCTGGTTAATGACCATAAAGCAATGATTTTTTACAGAAATATAAATATCAGTTAATTGTATGCCCCTATGTTTTCCTTTTTGATAATATATTATTTTTATAGGAACTAGAACCCTCCAAAAATGCTCAAAATTCCCTATTCAGACCGCTGTCAACAGACGCCTAGTGTACCAATTTGACAACTATTAACGAAAAAAGAAAAACATAGGGGCATAGTATATATCCTTCTTATTCAGTTTATAAAATATCTTTTAAATTGGTCCAATATTGGAGGAGGAAATAGGCGAGAGCCAAACCTCGAAATGTGACTTTTTACATAGGCTATTTAGTCGGATCTGCAGTTGTCCTTATCGCACGAATTCGAGGGCGGAGCGCTCGCAGAGCGACAGCAATACCTTCTTAAAATACCTAACTGGCCACCCGCCTTTCCTCTTAACATGGCCCCTGCACCCTGATTGCGTAACACATTATCAATCGGAGATGATTTCATTTTGACAGTACAACAACATTCATTGCGTTATTTACGTTGTCGTGCAGACAAATCTTCGTCATCCTGCCAAAACCGATTGTCTGTGGCACTTTAGAAGAAAATGGTTTTGAAAAACTGTCATTATAGAAATATACGAAAGTCTAGTATTTTTTTCTGTGATCTTTTTAGGATTCCGTACCTCAAAAGGAAAAAACGGTTTGTACTTATTTTCCCCGCTTTTGGGGGGAAAATAAGTACAATTAAAAAAAAAGTTTTGTAAAACTGTACCGTGTGACATACCAAATGAAAGGTCTTACTGTGAGGGTCTCAAATATATTTTTTTTATAATTTTAAAATAAAATGTTTTGAAGTTATTTAAGAAAATAGACGAAAATTGACCATTCCCCTACCCCCCTTATCTCCAACACTACTGAGCCTAAAATTTTGAAAAAAATACATAAAATAGTTCTTTACCTACAGATTACAGGAAAACCTATCAGAAGTTTATAGTCTTATAAATCTATATATATAAAATTCAAAGTCCTGACTGACTCATTGACTGATAATAATTTATTTATTTATTTATTTAAAACTCTTATACTATCATTACAGGTTACAAACCTAATGCGATAGCTAAGACTACTTGTAATAATTATTAACTATTTACAATAACCTTACATTATTAACAATTACACCCTAGTACATTAATACAAAATTACTGATACTAAAACGATACCACTTAACCTTATACAAAATTAACTTAGTTAAATATGTTTTACAGTCAGAAATTAAAAAGTAAACAATAAAAGAAACAATAAACATAAAATGAACAATAAACCTAAAATTACACTAATTAATGCTTTCGTAACATATTATATTTAAAGTTACCTTTGCAAGTTCACTAAAGTAACACGAAAAAATGTCCAACCTATTCTGAACTTCGTTAACAGTACGAATTGCTCGCGTGAGAGGTGCTTTAGCCAGCAGGTTAGTTCTGGCAGTTGGCACAGCCAGCAGCGGCGGGCGCCGCCGCCTCCACACGTAGCGGTCTGGAACAGAGAACCGCAAGCACTGAAGTACTCCTGGGTTGTGCTCCTTGCCCCGGAGTAATTTTATTAAATAGACGACAAGAGTGAACTGCCGTCGCACCCTCAATTCATTGTACCCGACCACGCCCAGTACAAACAGGGTGGGGTACATCAGCGGGTACAATGGATAAACCCCGTAATAATGAACGCACAGTTCAAACCACTGGACCTAGAGACATGAAATTTTGCACATAGATACCTTATATAGTGTAAACATCCATTAAGTAAGAATTTTTTGAAATTCCATCCCTAAGGGAATAAAATAGGGGATGAAAGTTTGTATGAAAAATCTTATCTCTTGAGTTATTAGACTTGAAACTTAGCACGAATATTCATCTAATCTATAAAATTAATCATTTTTAGTTTTCCTAAACTACCCCCTTTTTTGTGGATGGGAAATCATCAAATGACTTCTCCCGCTCTGGGTGGAGCGGAAGGGCGTGTCATACTTTTACTGACTAAAATCCACCCGTGTTCCTTCAGTTGCCTATGGCAGGGCCACGGTATCTCTTTCGAACAACCCGCGACCCCAGAAGACGGGATTGGTGGGTGTCAAAGTTTGTATGGAGGAATTTTAACACGCGGTCCGATTTACTCAAAACTCAGTTTTTGTACTTGAGACCAAAAATGAAGATTAACTAACGTGTAAGTATCAGGGTTTTCCAAAAATGTACCCCTAAGGGGTGAAAAGGGGTAGTAAATTTTACAGAGGAGGATTTTATTGAACTCGAAAATTGTAAATAATGTTTGAGCCAAGTTATGGAAATATTCCAGACGATTTTTGAAATTCTACCCCTGTGGGCGTGAAAACAGGGATACAGTTTATATGAAAAATCTTATTAATTTGGTTAATGAACTTGAAACTTAGCACAAATACTTGCATAAGTAAGTAATAAAGTTTTCATTATTAGTTTTTCAAAACTACCCCTCAAAGGGGGTTTAGGGATGTTAAAGTTTGTATGGAAGAATTTTAAAGCGCAGTCCGATTAACTTGAAACTCAGTATTTATACTTTTGATGTAAATTATACAATAATAAGAAAATTAAAACCCATGAAATCAGACATCCACGCGGGCGAAGCCGCGGGCAGTCTAGCTAGTCTCTCAATATTGTGCGTACAAACTTACTAAGCCTCCGCTGTCCGTCCTTCCGTCTGTCACAGGGCTGTATCTCATGAACCTTAATAGGTAGACAGTTGAAATTTTCACAGATTGTGTATTTCTATTACGACTATAACAACAAATAATAAAAATAAAGTAAAGTTAAAATTAAAGGGGGCGGTCCCCATACAAAAAAGGAGGAGCTGGGGAACAAAAGCGGACTTGTCCACTGTACTCGAATTTTTTATTTTTATTTTTTTGCACTCTTTAAGCTCATATCTATCGAACCCCGGAGTATTGTGTATCAAAAGCGGTCCGATCTTAGAGAAAAAAATTGTTAAAAATGATGATTTCGTTCAAAAGCGGACTTGTCCTGTTAGAAATTTATTAAAATTCTAAGGGATTTTTTCTCCAATCAAAACCGGACAAAAACGTAAGGAGAATTGCCGTTAGTACGAAAAATGTCAAACAAAACCGGACAAGTCTAAAAAAAATCATTGTTTTTTTGTTATGATATCCCTAAATCAGTTGTGGCAACACTGCTAAATTAAAAAAAAGATAATCAGCTGTGTGACGGTCATTGCTTTCGTAATTTTGAGAAGAATTTTCCTAGAAAACCGACAAAATTATGGACGGAATCGAAGAAATAGTGGCCAATATAAATGACGGCTCACGTAAACGAAAAAAAACAGGACGGCAAGCGCAAAACAACAGGGAATCGAAGTGAGTGTAAAATTATACCTACCGGTGCGTGTTTGTTATTATTCTAACCTATGATGAATTTAAAATTGCTATTATTTTGTTTTAGGTACGCAGATAAAGACCCCCTTGCTTTGAATTTCGTGTCTGCGTGTGAACATAACAAGGGAAAATTTAAGTGCCAGACTTTGACATTAAACGAAATTGTTTACAACCGCAAACTACTATATGAAAAAATTGGCAAAAAATTACAGGATATACAGACTTTCAATCATAACCGGAGTTGTCCACCTTTTGTAATCAAAACCGGACTTGTCCATTACAAAAAAAATAAAAAAAAATTGAAAACGCATAGTTTTATGACCAACAAGCAGGCTATTAGTTATGTTGTATTAAATACTAATTATACTGAAATGCACAAAATTACAGCCCATATGCATATACCTATTTCAGTTTTTTTGCTCTAGTGTAAAATTTGATTAATTGGACAAGTCCGCTTTTGTTCCCCAGCTCCTCGTTTCATTTTGAAAAAAAAATAATTAACCTGTGTGTGGTGTGTATTGTGTAGAACTCATCGAGTAGAATACAAAGATATTTTTTTTTATCTTCTAAAATGAAGAAATAGGGGGCCGTAAAAGTTGTCAATTTTGTACCATTTTTGTACGAGCTCTATTAATTATATAATGTACCTTATACTGTACTTAATCAAGAAATATTAAAAACGGCGATTCATAAGGTATTTTGTTTAAATAAGGGAAATTTTCTGCAACTGCAAAAAATAACCTTGTAATTCACACTATCATTATGAAATACAAAGTTATCTTTGCGATTGTTAAACATATAATATGGTACGGAACCCTTTGTGTGCGAGTCCGTCTCGCACTTGGCCGGTTTTTTCTTTACAAGTAAATCGTTGTAGTTAATAAAGTAATTCCCGACCCAATTTGTAACATTTGGCGACCGTGATAATGGATAAGGCAAAGGATTCTGGGAAATAATAGTACGTACGGTTAAAGAAATGCTAAGGAGTGTGCTTGGTAGGGCAGCGCTTGACTGTTGACTGCGTGAAACCGAAGCGATGATTAACTCTCGGCCGCTAACCTATATAGCAGACAAAGAGCAGACACTACCGAAAATTTAGCTCCGTTGACTCCTTCAATGTAGGAAAAGAAGGGAAAGATGTCCTGGATATGGGTCATATTGATGGTCAGCTCTTGACTGGACGTTGGCGTTATATTAAAAGTGTATGTGGCGATCTGAAGCAGCGTTTTCGCAGCGAATACCTGGCTCTACTTACTCAGAAATCAAAAACTAATATTATTAATCCGGTTGAAATCGGGGACATAGTTTTGATAGGGTCTGATGATATAAAGAGGGCTAAATGGCCATTAGGTATTGTTGTTGAGACGTTACAAGGGGTGGATGGTCATAGGCGTGTAGCGCGAGTTAGAACCGCAAGAGACGAGTTAATCAGGCCTCTGCAGCGCCTATTCCCTTTAGAGGTTCGTCATAGGGCTGTGCCAGCCACTGAACCTGCACAGCAGCTGCCCACTAAAATGCATGTCACTCGTTCCGGTCGGCTGGTGAAACTGCCCACTAGGTATTTATAAATTTAAAGATTTTATTTTACTTCATTATTCCCAAATAGTGTTTTAGTTTTATTTACATTTCTTCCGCTTTCTCGCGGGGCGGAGGATATTTTGGAATTGTCTGTGGCACTTTTTAGAAGAAAATGGTTTTGAAAAACTGTCATCATAGAAATATACGAAAGTCTAGTATTTTTTTCTGTGATCTTTTTTCTTTACAAGTAAATCGTTGTAGTTAATAAAGTAATTCCCGACCCAATTTGTATCACCGATTATCTGCCAATCGATTCAGTTTTTTCAGTTCTGCGTCTGCTAATATCTGTTAAACGCAGAAACCCACTAGTTGCAGAGATAGGTACTCAGTGCTGATAAAGGGTAATTTAACCGCTTCTGTAAAAAGTCGCCAGACAAAAACGATTAAATTTTTTTAACGATAGGTTTTTCGATATTACGCTTGCTAAATAATATTAAACTCTTTTAATTGATTTTCTCATTTATGCACTGGAGCAGGTCCACAGATGATTTATTCTGCCAGAGTATTTCAAATGCCGTTATCCGGTTTTGGAAAAATATTTACATAGTGAAAACTTTAATAACATACGTCAGCAAAAAATAAATTATTAACTTTAACTCATTTTGGCCCGCGCCCTTAGCATGCAAGATGAAATAATGTTTTTGTGAAAAAAATAATTATATGCATTTAATTAATTTCGGGTACAGTTACTACGTGTTCTAATATATAAACGTCTTTGCAGCTATACCTATAGTTGCCAGGGACTCGCGTTGGCGCCCGGCGCAGTTAGTTCGTTCATTCATTCATTCATTAGGGTTCCGTGCCAAAATGGTAAAATAGGAACCCTTATGGTGTCACTCAGTCTGTCTGTCTGTCTGTCACAGCTGGATATCTCAAGAACTACTAATGCTATCAACTTGAAATTTGGAATAGTTTTAGATGACATTTACCCAACTATTTTTCAAATAAGAAAGAAGTAAAAATTTTTTTTTTTTTTTTGTAACAGGTACTGAAAGGGGGTCTTAAAAATTGTACAAAGTTGGGGCTACTAGGGCACGAGAATGTGCAAACATTTTTTTATTATTTTAGGCCGCATAGTTTTCGACTTTTGACGATAAATGTAAAAAAAAAAAATACCGTTCCGCCCCCCTAATCTCCGAAGTTTGCAAAGATAAAAACCTGAAATTATTGTATGTGATAGAAGTTTATGTAAAGATTACAGGACAAATAAAATGATGTCTCTAAATAGCATACTTTTTCAGAAATCGGAACGGAACCCTCGGTGCACGAGTCCGACTCGCTCTTGACCGGTTTTTTTATCATTACGACGCGACACATTCCACCTCGAATAAGAGGTTATAAGTACCTACTATGTGGTTCCGCTTTATACTCTCCTTGCAGAAATGCATACACTCAATCATACACTACGTTGATCTAGCAGATTTTATATTCGTAATGCTTCATACATTGTAAGATACACCTCGAGTATGGTGGCGGAGGGGGGCGGAGTCGCGAAAGGAGCACCATGTTAGGAATCTCATGAGTAGTACTAATAACCTCATGTTCGAGGTGGATCTAGCAATGTATGAAGCAATGCGAAGATAAAATCGAGTGGATTAACTAATGTATGCATTTCTGCAAGGAGTTTTTTCAGCTCTCTACGTTTAGCGGTTTACGCGGTGCTTTGTCAGTCAGTCAATCAGGCGTTCTCTTTATGTTATAATATAAGTAGGTATATAAGTCATCACGAACCGTCTCGTGCGCAGGTTTGTTGACTTCCAGCCTCCCGAAGCCTTCCGGCTTTAGCACCATACGAGTAGACCACATACATACGCTGCGGCAGGTTATACAGAAGACCGAAGACGATAACGTGCCTCTCTGCTTAGCGTTTGTTGACTGCGAGAAAGGCTTCGATTCGATCGAGACACGGGCTGTAAGCTGCTCTCTGTTTAACGGTGCCAGATCGACTAGATGGGTATATTGAAGTGCTGAAGTATTTGTACGAAAAAACCACTTGTCATTGTATCAGTGCGATTCCAGGACCGGACCTCGAAACCTATCCTTCTGCGGCGAGGGGTGAGACAGGAAGATGTTATCTGTCCCAAACTATTCACCGCTGCACTGGAGGATGTCTTCAAGATTCTGGACTGAAAAGGGCTAGGCATCAACATCAATGTGAGTACGTCACTCACCTTCGGTTTGCCGACGATATAGTAGTCATGGCGGAGACTATGGAGGACCTCAGTGCAATGCTCGATGACCTCAGTAGAGCTTTCGAAAGAGTGCGTCTTAAAATTAACATGGATAAGACAAAGGTCATGTCAAATGCTCGCACCCACTCTCTCATGAAGATCGGAGACACTACACTCAGAATTGTGGACGAGTATGTTTACTTAGGCCAAACTGTCCAGTTACGTAGGTCCAACTTCGAGAAATAGGTCAATCGCCGAATCCGACTCGGCTGGGCAGCGTTCGGGAAGCTTCGCAATGTCTTCTCTTCTCACATACCACAGTGTCTCAAGACGAAAGTCATTGACCAGGGCGTGTTGCCAGTGATGACGAACGGCACTAAACCGTGGTCGCTCACAATGGACCTTATTAGAAGTCTAAAAGTCACCTAAAGGGCAATGTCTATGCTTGGAGTTTCCTTAAGTGATCGAGCCAGAAATGAAGAGATCATCAGGAAAACCAAGGCAACCGACAGCCCGGAGAATTGCCGAACTTAAGTGGCAGTGGGCAGGGCACATTGCTTGTAGAACAGATGGCCGATGGGGCCAATAGGTTCAGGAGTGGAGGCCGTGAATCGGCAGACGTAACGTTAGAAGGCCTCCCACAAGGGGGACCGATGACCTTGTAAAAACCGCAGGAATCCGCTGGATGCGGTAAGCATAAAACTGGTCGAAGTGGTGGTGCTTGGGGAGCCATCAGTGGGTTACAAAGTAGCATAATTATGTGTTAATCCTGTGCCTTATCTACCTACCAACCAACTTTCATCTAAATCCGTTTTCATAGGTATGGTACTCTGCTATCAGCTCGCACTGGCTTGACACCTTAAAAGAAACAACCTGTATAATTTAATGTGTTCTGCTAGAGCAAGATTGTTATTCATAAGTTCATTACAATAGGTAGGTAGATACATAGGTAGGAAAAAATTACAATAGGTAAGTAGGTAGGACTGTTGATTGCTGCGTACTAGATCAGGGTTCACTTTTTGTGGAATGAATTTTGATTGCATTATAAATAACATCCGGAAACCTTTAGTCTAGGTAGCTATTTATTTTTTTCCCTTTTTTACGTCACAACGACTCGAGGTCTGACTGATCTTAAAAACGTCGATCACGCTTCGAGATCTACCTTATCTATTGTTGTTAATTCGATATAATAATATTAACCCCACTTGTGAAAATTTCTCAAGGTGACTTTCTGTAAAGTCACCTTGAGCAATATTCTTCGAAGTCGAGCAATTTGCACAGGTGCACAATTCCTGTTAGGTACATAAGTACCTAACAATAGTTGTCGTACTTTAATTTACTTACGTAACTACATCATTATATTTATTCAGTAAAAGGTCAAAGAATCGCTTATTTCAACTTATTATTGACTATACTACATACATACAAATAAAATTCTATTCTATTCTATTCTACTAGCTTTTGTCCGCGGCTTCGCCCGCGTGGATGTCGGAAAATATTTCACGGGAGCGTACTACCGGGAATTCCTTGCTTATTCCTTGTCTACATTCTAAAGGAAACCTCTGTGCAAAATTTCAGCTTTCTAGGTCTAAGGGTTTGGGCTGGGCGTTGATGAGTGAGTCAATCAGTCAGTCAGTCAGGACTTCTCTTTTTATTTATATATAACTAGCTTTTGCCCGCGGCTTCGCCCGCTTGGATATCGGAAAATATCCCACGGGAACGTACTACCGAGATTAAAAGTATCCTAAGGCCGACGTTCACACGGACGTAAAAATATTGCGGTGGGATTTTATCGCGCACTGGATTTTCAACTCTCGGTTTTGAGCCGATCCAACCTAACAACAACAGAGCGCATCCCAGCGCGACGAAAACACTGTTGGATTTTTAACTCTTCGCGCTAAGCAGAGCGTTGAAAATGCAGTGCGCTAAAAAAATCGCCGCGATATTTTTACGCCCGTGCGAACGTCGACTAGACAATAATTTTCTTCTCGCACTGCTTATATAGTACTCGAAAAGCGGCGCGCAGATTCATAACTGATTCAATCTGCCTAGCCTTTTCCCAACTATGTTGGGGTCGGCTTCCAGTCTAACCGGATGCAGCTGAATACCAGTATTTTACATGGAGCGACTGCCTATCTGACCTCCACAACCCAGTAACTGGGTAATGCGATACCCCTTGGTAAGACTGGTTGTCAGACTTTCGGGCTTCTGACGACCCGTAACGACTGTCAAAGATCCACGAATGACAGCCGGGACCAACGGCTTAACGTGCTTTCCGAGGCACGGAGAAGTCTCGGTATGTAAAGATAGGTCACCCATCCACGGACCAACCCCGGCAAGCGTAGCTTAACCTGATGGATCGACCCGTGCGGCTGTTATTACTTAGCCACGAGCTCCAGATTCATAACTGATTGCTGGAGGATAATAAATCTTAAAACCAAACAATAGTAAACGGAAAATTACCAACATGCATGCCTTTGAAAGCAACTTTAAAGCGAAAATATAAATCCTCTTTATTCCTTACCGTGGGAATTAAAAAAATATTAAGATTAAATGTTACTTCAAGATGCGAATTACCCAATCTCTTAAAAAGAGGTAATTTTTCATAAATCAAACCCATAAATTTGAATTTTCATATCCCTGGATTCTCATAAAACTTTCACCCCCTGTATGATTATTCTTTAAGACAAAAAGTAGGCTATGTCATTCCCCAGGATGCCATCTTAGTCTTGCCAAATTTTATCGATATTCGTGCAGTTTTGTGAATTTTAAAATAATACCATATTTTACGCCCTTAGGGGATGATTTTTCAAAAATTCTGGACCACATATTTCTTTATTTCCTACCAAAAGCATTAAATTTAATTTTCATAGCCCTAACTTAAGAAATGCTGGGTTTCCCTTACAAACTTTCATCCCCCATATCACCCCCCGTAGGATAATTTAGGCTGAGTCCTTCCCCAGGATGCCATCTGTAGCCTTGCCAAATTGTATCGATATCCGTGCAGTTTTGTAGATTTTAAAATAACCCCTATTTTACACTCTTAGGGGATGATTTTCCAAAAACACTGGACCACATATTTCTTATTCATATGCCTAACTTAAGAAATGCTGGGTTTCCCATACAAACTTTCACCCCCCGTATGGTTATTTTTGAGACAAAAAGTAGCATTTACGTCCTTCCCTAGGATACCACCCTAAAGCCTTGCCAAATTTTATCAAAATCTGTTCGGCGGTTTAGACGTGAAAAGGTAGACACAGACAGGTGGTACAGACAGACAGACAGAGTTACTTTCGAATTTATAATATCAGTATGGATAATTGTTATTTTCCTCGCTAGAGAGCTCCGATAAACGTGTGCGATCTCTGCTAATCCCGCCCGCTATGTCCCTGCATTTTTAACCGACTTCTAAAAAAGGAGGAGGTTCTCAATTCGGTTGTATATTTTTGTATGTTTGTTACCTCAGTACTCCGTCATTTATGAACCGATTCGGAAAATTCTTTTCTTATTTGAAAGATTCAGATTGGTCCCATTTTTATCAAAATCCGTTTCTGATACTGGGATCCATGAGGAATCGAGGGAACTCCTCAAATATTATAGGTATACCTACATATAGCGATTTTGGTATTTTCATCAACAAACAACTAAAAATTGGAACTGATAAAGAAGACCACAGATGGCCACGGGAACTCCTCAACGACGATAAGTACCTATTTCACGGGTGGCGATAAGATATCTCGATTAAAATAGCTAAGCGACTATGACGAAATGATTCTGATGAAAATGGTACCATCGAACCGATCTGATGAAGAAGCCGGAAGGTAGGCATCGGAACTCAGTAATAAAACAATGTATCCTAGCCGTGTTTGGGCTTATTGGAATTGTCATAAGGTGCACTATGGCTATAAATGATTTAATGGTAACTATATGCCGCTTCAAAATGCGCTTCTTGAGTTGTATGTTATGTGTGGCCTTGATTGTCAGAACGCAGATTTCGTAGCCTCGTTATCTGTCAACTAAAACCACGCCTACCAAACTCTGACACTACTCTATCGCGACGTGTTTGCCTTTTTGCAAAGTTTTTATTTGAAATGGTACATACTCCTGAGACTGTCTCATCAAAATATCTTCAAGTTCTGATGAGTGGCTTTTGAGTTAGATTCAATAATTTAATACCTATTTTTCCCATTTAGTCTATGTGGATGATGCTCTAATTTATTTTGCAGAGTGGTATTCAGATTTGTGTGGTACCACTAAAAAGTGAAAAATAAAAACTTAAAAAAAAAACAACCTACATCCAAAAAAACACTACATAGTGAAAAATAACTTTAATTTCGGAAGTCGGTGGCAAAAATACTAAAATAAATAAAAAACCAAAGACACCGACTTCCGAAATTAAAGTTATTTTTCACTTTGTAGTGTTTTTTTGGAAGTCGGTTGTTTTTTTTTTGTAAAAAGTTTTTAAATCTGTAATATCTTCGAAAATATTCATTTAAATTACATGCTGTTAAGGGCCATATTGATCTATAGTAAATGCACAATGTATTTAAGGTACTTAATTGGATAAGCATTAATGCTGTATTGTTTAAAATCGCTTCGTAAATAAGCCATTATTTCTCGTAAAAAGTAAAGGATAAAAAATGGTTATTGTGGGTTATCCCTGAGAGATAGACATATACCATCCAAGACTTTTTTGCAGACCTTTACATGGTGTACAATACTGTAGTACATTATTTTGATCTATCTCGTAGGGTTCAGCCAGCGTTTGCAATGTAAGCGCAAAAAAATGTGTTTATTTACGACATCACATTAGAATCCTCTAAAATTATCAGTGTTTCTCTACTATATTATGCATGTATTATACATATAAACCTTCCTGTTGAATCACTCTATCTATTAAAAGAAACCGCATCAAAATCCGTTGCGTGGTTTTAAAGATCTAAGCATACATAGGGACAGACAGACAGCGGAGCGACTTTGTTTTATAATATGTAGTGATAATATAGATAAGATACAACAACACACACAACCAATACAATACAATATACTTTCGATTTTAAGCAGGCATCTATAACATATTACCGTAGTATAGATACGTAACTAGTGGAACAATTGGCAGTTAATTCCAGATGAGCTTTTATTGTTTGATATTGTCATAGATTTGCCAAGACTAATGAAATCAGACCAGACACAGAGGAGTCTTCTGGCGGCCCTCGCCGGGTACCGGCGGTGAGACGTGGCCTGTGCTGCTGCAGCCGCCGCCGCCACCCGTTAACTGAAGAGTTGGCTTTAATGTCTGCGACCACGACTGTGCCCACAGCTGTACACACACAGACTATTCTAAGTCAGGCCGAAACAAATTCAGAGGTCACAGTCTCTTTTAAAGTCCAAACATAATCTTGGTCAGATCATGTGAAGACCATGTAGATTGGTGTCTGAAATGGTCTTTTGAGGAAAGAACCATACAGATTGAGTGGACCTGTCCAGTCAGTGCATGCATTTCTCAGTAATCGTGCAGCTCAACTTAAAACTTAAGGTGCTCAACGAGTCGACGAACAGTACATACCAAAGAAAAGACACTTGGGTAGGACGCATAAATTACTCAAACTGCCCCCCAGGATACCCCCTAATAAACCCCCCCTAAAGCCCCGGCCCCCCACGATAGCGGACCGAGGGGATATTTATTTCCCGTCTCGAATAACGAAAACAACTCTGATTCTGATAATGTATTTGAAGGCGTCCAAGATGATAGAGGGCGGAGCAATCTCGATAGAATAATCAGTAATTAAATAAAAAAAGTAAGATAAATTATGAAATAAAAGTCATGACCACAAATGACTAAAGTTTAGACATGGTGGTCCAAATAGTGACGTCAAAAAGAAAAATCTAAATCCTTCATACCCACCCAGGTATATTCAAAAATACCCCATGTATGTTCCGCGATTTTTTGTTGTTTTCGAGTTATTTTTGTTTTTGTAATTATTTAGTTTTCTGCCGGTGCAGCTCCAGAAATTCGTAGATATCTTTTTTGTAGTGTGTATTTTTTTTTGACATGAATGTAACATTTAAGACGATAATGTCACAACAAACCTAAAAAATACCCTCTACCAATACCTCTACCAATGTCTACCAATCACTAAAGTAGGTATACCAATGATTAAACAAGTAGGTATATAGGTATACCAAGTTGTTGGTCAAGAAGTCGGTGTCTTGGGATCTGTATTTTAGTTTTTTTTGCCACCGACTTCCAAAGTTAGTTATTTCTTAATTTTGAGTTAATTTAATTTTAAAGTCCATTTAAATTTTTCAAATTGATTTTTTATTTCATAATTTTTTGTTTTAATTAAAAACTGGAATATTTGTTTGTAATAAGTAGTTAATAGTTTTATTGTAAATATTGCACTAGAACTTGACCAAGGCTTTGAGATATTTTCCCTTTGACACCACAACCGTAGCCAGGCCGTCATAATTATACGTCTGGACACTTAATCCAGGGGGTATGGGTTACGCGGGGGTCGTGCGGTCCATGGCCCTTTACGGAGCACCGGTGTGGGCGCGTTCCCTAAGGCTGGGGCCAGCCGGCAGGTTGAACGCGTCCCAGAGGGTCATGGCCATCCGGCTAGTCCGGGGATACCGCACGGTCTCCCGGGAGGCGGCGAGCCTCCTTGCCGGATTGCCGCCGTGGGATCTGGAGGCAAAGGTCCTCGCGCACGTGTGGGAGTGGCGCGAGGAGGCGAAGCGCCGGGGCGTAACTCCACTGCCGCGAGAAATCACGGTACAGCGGACAGAGCTCCGGCGGGATCTCATGGCGACATGGAGAGCGCGACTGTCGCAACCCAGCGCTGGGCACGCCACAATTGCGGCGATAAGTCCCCTCTTTGAGGAGTGGTTAGAGAGGCGCCACGGCGTCCTCACTTTCCGCCTGACGCAGGTCCTCACCGGACACGGTTGTTTCGGGAGGTTCCTGTTTCGCATAAGGCGGGAGGAAACGCCCGGGTGTTACCATTGTGTGGATCGCCCGGAGGACACGGTGGAGCATACAGTGGTGGTCTGCCCGGCTTGGGCAGAGCACCGCCGTGTTCTCACGGAGGCGATCGGCGGCGGCGATCTCTCGCGTCCGAGCCTGGTCCAGGCCATGGTGCGGAGCGAGAGTGCATGGGAGGCCGTCACCTCCTTCTGCGAAGCAGTGATGCTCGCGAAGGAGGAGGCGGAACGCGTGAGGGAGAGGAAGCCTCACGCCCTCAGTCGCCGCAGGAGACGCCCTGGGCGGCGGGAATCGCGGGGCGATTTCCGGCCACCGTAGGCGCGGGCCTGCGGACGGTGAGCAGCGGGTAGCTCGCCGTCCGGTAAGGACCAGGTCGACGGCGCGTTGTGTTCCACGCGCGCCTCAAAGAGATGTCAGCAAGTGACGGGGTCCAATAGGGCCGACGCCGCTGGGGTCGCGGATTGTTTGAAGAAGTTACCGCGGCCCTGGCATAGGCAACTGAAGGAACACGGGTGGGTTTTAGTCAGTAAAAGTCTGACACGCCCTTCCGCTCCACCCAGAGCGGGAGAAGTTATTTGATGATTTCCCACCCTCAAAAAAAAAAAAAAAAGGGGTATGGGTTGGGCCGAGAACCGGCTTGTAGATAAACGGTCTCTCCCAGGGCAAAAAAATGGTGGATAAAGAGCTGAAGTTAGATACCAGCTCTGGATCTCTTGTGGCGGCATCTACATCGCCACATATGAACTACGCAATGACATGACGTCACGCAAACCTGCATAGCGCAATTAGAGTTTACCACGCGATTAGCATATATACAACGTCCCGACATCAACCGTCGGGCAGTAGCCCACCAGACACAACACCCGTCTGGTCGGAAGATCCTCCCTTTTCTATGGAGGATGAGTGAACTTTACACCCTGTTCGTCATACCTCTAAACTCTAATAGAATCGAAAAATAAGGAGAAGTAGGTACATTCCGTTTTCCTCGAACTAGGGATTCACATTGTGCGTTTCATAATTCGTATAATTGATACAAAAACTACGTTTTGCAATTAATAAATAAATAAATATAAAATATCCTTGGACATTTCACACAACGCTATCTAGTCCCAAGCTAAGCAATCTAATGCTTGTGTTATGGTAACGAGATGGCTGATAAACTACTTATATACATTTTTTTTTTGTAAATACATACATATTATAGATAGAAAAACACCCAGACTCGGAACAAATACTTGTAGGTCGTACAAACATTTGTTCCGTGCGGGAATCGAACCCGCGACATGCTGCGCAGCAGTCAATCGCTCAACCATTGCGCCAACCGTGTCGTCAAATTGCAACGTCAATTGCAACGATTACACTCGATAAGTAATCGTTGCAAATTCGGATTATAACACCTGGCTACAATTGTTATCGGCACGATTAAAAGGCTGATGACCGCGGGCAGGGAGTGGCACTGTTGGTCCGGAGTGACATAGTGCACTCCCTTCTTCCCACTCCAAACACGTGTAATTTAGAGTGTATAGATGTCCAGGTAATAAATAACTCCAAAGAAAAATTTGGCAAGATCACTATCTAGCAGACGGAGATTAGGTGACTGGTAAGTAGTACTCTACTTACCAGACACCTAATCCCGCTCTGCTAGATAGTGATCTAGACTTATTAATAGGTGCAAATTACAAATCTCTGATAATGGGTGACCTAAATTCCAAGCACCCTTACTGGAATTGCACTACCTATAATCCACATGGCAAAATCCTCTTTGATCACATGGTAGCTAATGATTATGAGATACTAGCACCTTCTTCTCCTACCCTAGTACACTACCAAAGCTCTCATGAACCTTCTACTCCAGATGTTATATTAGCCAACAATACTCATTATGTAAGTGATCCTCAAGTTCTCCCAAAACTTTCGTGAAATCACTTGCCAGTACACTTCACTGTAGGTGGAAAGTATAGCACCGAATCTCAAACAGCATTTAACTTTGCCAAAGCTGACTGGAAATATTTCAGATCCCATTCAGACAACAATATCACACTAAAGTTATCTAGTACAATTTTAGACTCAATGCCCTCTATTGACGCTGCTGTAGAGCACTTCACTGACAGTGTGTTAAAAGCACGGAAGGCGATTGTTCCTACCATCGAAATAAACAAGGGCCGTTTAAAATTGCCTAGGCGCATTATGAGCCAAATCAAACATAAAAATTACATTCGCAGAAAGGCATTGAATGAGTACAATCCTTGCCTCAGGCGCCAACTGTTCTTTAAAGTTAACCAGCTACAAAACTCAATTAAGTCAGTATACAGACCTTAAATATCCGTATTTGGTGTGATAAGCTCTCCAAAGTTGATGACCCTAGTAATGATGTTTGGCGTCTAGCTCGGTCAATCAACCATAACCCCTGCAATATCCCTGCACTAAAAATCAGAGGCGATCAAATGACGACCTCAGTATCGGAGCAGTGCGAAGCTCTTGCTGATGCATTTGATGGTAATATGAATCTCACTCATCAATGAACCACCGATTTTGAAACTGAAGTAGCCGTCAAGGAATCTATGGCGTCATTAAATTCCAAAGCCATAAGCAGTCACTCCCTTCTCGTTAGACCTATGGAAGTCCTAAAAATCATACAAAAATTAAAACCCCGCAAAGCTCCTGGTCTGGACGGTCTCAGAAAACCTGTCTCAAAAGGCCCTGGTCTACCTTATATAAATAATTAATGGTTGTCTGAAAATAGGTTACTTCCCTGCATCCTGGAAAATGGCAAAAATAATCGCGCTCAAAAAACCTGGCAAAAATGGCAGCATCCCTGCAAATTATCGTCCCATAAGGCTTCTCCCGTGCCTGGGCAAGTTATTTGAGTCAGTCTCTCATTCTTACCCGTCTGTTAAAATTTACAGAACACTTACCTGAGAAAATGGGATTTTGCAAGGCACATTCCACTCAGCAGTTGGCCAGGGTATCGGAGCACATCGCACATGACCTGAATGAAGGCAAATCGACGGGAATGGTGGTGCTAGATGTTGAAAAAGAGGTTTCATGAAAATACGCTTGATAGTTTTTGCGTAATTCTCAATTTTTTATCCGCGTTAGACATAACTACACAACTACAAATTAATTACACCATGTAATATAAACACAATCTAAAATATTCACATAATGTTAAGAGGGCTGTCCAATTTTGTCACCTGTCTCGCTCACACGGGATCAAATTTTTAACATAACTATTTAAAAATTTGGTGCCTTCTTAGTCATTTGGAAAAAAAAAATTAAAGTAGCTGACCCGACAGACGTTGTCCTGTGCCAATTTCAATAATTAAAAATTCTCAAATTTTCCAATTTTCCCGGCAACTTTTCCAATTTTTCTCACCGTTTAAACCTTCCCTGGACTACGACAAACACATCAAAACCAAAATCAGCTAAATCGGCGCAGCCGTTCTCGAGTTTTAGCCAGACAAACGAACACGTGTAGATTCACGTGTCACGACCAGATTTAAACATCGGTTATTATGAACGTGACATATTTTTTTGTGTTTAATATCATTGGCTAGCACTTAAGTCATAAGTCACAAGTCATAAGTCACAACGTGCGTCAAAACTAAACGCCCTGCGTAGTCATGTATCACGACCAGATTTAAACATCGGTTATTATGAACGTGTCATATTTTTTTTTGTTTAATATAATTTCCTATCACTTAAGTCATAAGTCACAACGTGCGTCAAAACTAAACGCGCTGTGTAGTCATGTGTCACGACCAGATTTAAACATCGGTTATTATGAACGTGTCATATTTTTTTTTTGTTTAATATAATTTCCTATCACTTAAGTCATAAGTCACAACGTGCGTCAAAACTAAACGCGCTGTGTAGTCATGTGTCACGACCAGATTTAAACATTGGTTATTATGAACGTGACATAATTTTCTTGTGTTTAATAATATTTCCTATCACTGAATTCATAAGTCACAAGTCATAAGTCACAACGTGCGTCAAAACTAAACGCGCTGTGTAGCCATGTGTCACGACCAGATTTTAAACGTCAGTTACTATGAATGTAACATAATTTTCTTGTGTTTAATAACATTGGCTATCACTTAACTCATAAGTCATAACGTGCGTCAAAACTAAACGCCCTGCGTAGTCATGTATCATGACCAGATTTTAAACGTCGGTTACTATGAACGTAACATAATTTTCTTGTGTTTAATATCATTGCCTATCACTTAAGTCATAAGTCATAACGCGGGTCACAACTAAACGCGCTGTGTAGTCATGTATCACGACCTGAGGGGCAATTCTCGTATTTTTAACAACGTTCGCAATATCATCTCAAGACTCAATCTGTCAAAAATTGTATAGCGTTTACCTACATTTTTGACATTTGATTGACGCTGGCATGAGATTGTGAACGTTTTTAGGTACGAGAATTGCCCCTCAGATTTTAAACGTCGGTTACTATGAACGTAACATAATTTTCTTGTGATTAATATCATTGCCTATCACTAACATTGGCTATCACTTAACTCATAAGTCATAACGCGGGTCACAACTAAACGCGCTGTGTAGTAGTCATGTGTCACAACCAGATTTTAAACGTCGGCTAATAGGAACGGAACATTAATTATCTTGTGTTTAATATCATTGCCTATCACTTAAGTCATAAGTCATAAGTCACAACGTGCATCAAAACAAAGCGCGCTGTGTAGTCATGTGTTACAACCAGATTTTAAACGTCGGTTACTATGAACGGAACACAATTATCTTGTGTTTAATATCATTGCCTATCACTTAAGTCATAAGTCATAAGTCACAACGTGCATCAAAACAAAGCGCGCTGTGTAGTCATGTGTTACAACCAGATTTTAAACGTCGGTTACTATGAACGGAACACAATTATCTTGTGTTTAATATCATTGCCTATCACTTAAGTCATAGGTCATAACGCGCGTCAAAACAAAGCGCGCTGTGTAGTCATGTGTTACAACCAGATTTTAAACGTCGGTTACTATGAACGGAACACAATTATCTTGTGTTTAATATCATTGCCTATCACTTAAGTCATAAGTCATAACGCGGGTTACAACTAAACGCGCCGTGTAGTCATGTGTCACAACCAGATTTTAAACGTCGGCTAATAACAACGGAACATTAATTATCTTGTGTTTAATATCATTGCCTATCACTTAAGTCATAAGTCACAACGTGCATCAAAACAAAGCGCGCTGTGTAGTCATGTGTTACAACCAGATTTTAAACGTCGGTTACTATGAACGGAACACAATTATCTTGTGTTTAATATCATTGCCTATCACTTAAGTCATAGGTCATAACGCGCGTCAAAACAAAGCGCGCTGTGTAGTCATGTGTCACAACCAGATTTTAAACGTCGGTTACTATGAACGGAACACAATTATCTTGTGTTTAATATCATTGCCTATCACTTAAGTCATAGGTCATAACGCGCGTCAAAACAAAGCGCGCTGTGTAGTCATGTGTCACAACCAGATTTTAAACGGTTACTATAAACGAATATTATTTAAGTCATTTATTTCATATATTGTTGCACGATACGGGCAAGTGAATTGCCGCTCAGAAATGGTATAGGTGTAAACAGCATGTACAATAAAATCGCATTCAATTCTAACATGACAATTTTCTGTCCTTCAAACATGAGCGGACGAAACAAGACGTTCAATAAAATTTTATTTAATACTTGGCAGTGCAATTACGGTTACTACTTGAATCAATTGTACAAGGACGTACAACTCTTGGTTTAGACGAGGCAAAACTTGCAGGCAATAATCACCTTGCAATTTTATGGCCTTGCTGTAGTTGCAGGCGATTTTATTGAATAGCAAAACGTGCATTCAATTATTGTATTGTGTTATTGCCATTTTATGGAATCGCATGCTTGTAAGCATTTGTGTGAAATTCTTGAATGGCAATAAAATTGAACGTGCTTTGTGGCATGCGATTTTTGCTCTTGAACGTTCCAGAAACTTGGACCCTATAAACGGAGCTTAAGAAATTGTGAGACTAGTCTTAGATTTTAGTAAAACATTATTTTATATTTTTAACAGTGTAAGCAATTGTTGGTTAACCATTCTAGAAAATAAAAAAAATATCTATCATAAACTAGCTGACCTGACAGACGTTGTCCTGTCCCAATTCAGTTTCCCGAATTTTCCAACTTTTCCAATTTTTCTCACCGTTTAAACCTTTCCTGGACTACGCTAAAAAAAAAATCTGCTAAATCAGCCCAGCCGTTCTCGAGTTTTAGCCAGACAATCGAACAGCAATTGATTTTTATATTTATAGATTATAGATATCAAAGAACTTAAAAATTCTTAGCTAGTACTGTATGTAAATTCTTCGTACAGTAAGCTAAAAATACAACATACGTAACCACCGTAGCAACCGTCTACGCGGCTACGACGGTGCTACGAGTGTCTACGAACGGCGCGGCGCAGCCCAGCCGCAGCTCAACATTTCAAAACCTTGGGCAAGTTCTAGTGCAATATTAACAGCAAAACTATTAACTACTTATTACAAACAAATATTCCAGTATTTACATAAAACTAAAAATCACGAAATAAAAAGTACCTAATTAAAAACAAAATTGACTTCAAAAAGAAATCAACTCAAAATTATGAAATAACTTTAATTTCGGAAGTCGGTGGCAAAAAACTAAAATATAGATTCCAAGATAATGACTTCCGAAATTAAAGTATTTCATAACTTTAAAGTCCATTTAATTTATTTTTAAGTATAATCCTATGCTGATATCGCCGTCCCCGGAGATTAAAATATTATCTGCCACTGTCTTAGTTTTAGTGTTATGTCATTTTTGGGATCTGAGGGTGCTAATACATCTGCTCAATTTTTTTCGTAATTTTTAGGGTTCCGTACCTTTTTTTTTTTTTTTTTTTTTTGAGGTTGGGAAATCATCAAATAACTTCTCCCGCTCTGGGTGGAGCGGGAGGGCGTGTCAGACTTTTACTGACTAAAACCCACCCGTGTTCCTTCAGTTGCCTATGCCAAGGCCGCGGTAACCCCTTCGGACAACCCGCGACCCCAGCGGCGTCGGCCCTATTGGGCCCCGTCACTTGCTGACATCTCTTTGAGGCGCACGTGGAACACAACGCGCCGTCGACTCGGGCCTGGTCCTTACCGGACGGCGAGCTACCCGCTGCTCACCGTCCGCAGGCCCGCGCCTACGGTGGCCGGAAATCGCCCCGCGATTCCCGCCGCCCGGGACGTCTCCTGCGGCGACTGAGGGCGTGAGGCTGCCTCTCCCTCACGCGTTCCGCCTCCTCCTTCGCGAGCATCACTGCTTCGCAGAAGGAGGTGACGGCCTCCCATGCACTCTCGCTCCGCACCATGGCCTGGACCAGGCTCGGACGCGAGAGATCGCCGCCGCCGATCGCCTCCGTGAGAACACGGCGGTGCTCTGCCCAAGCCGGGCAGACCTCCACTGTATGCTCCACCGTGTCCTCCGGGCGATCCACACAATGGAAACACCCGGGCGTTTCCTCCCGCCTTATGCGAAACAGGAACCTCCCGAAACAACCGTGTCCGGTGAGGACCTGCGTCAGGCGGAAGGTGAGGACGCCGTGGCGCCTCTCTAACCACTCCTCAAAGAGGGGACTTATCGCCGCAATTGTGGCGTGCCCAGCGCTGGGTTGCGACAGTCGCGCTCTCCATGCCGCCATGAGATCCCGCCGGAGCTCTGTCCGCTGTACCGTGATTTCTCGCGGCAGCGGAGTTACGCCCCGGCGCTTCGCCTCCTCGCGCCACTCCCACACGTGCGCGAGGACCTTTGCCTCCAGATCCCACGGCGGCAATCCGGCAAGGAGGCTCGCCGCCTCCCGGGAGACCGTGCGGTATCCCCGGACTAGCCGGATGGCCATGACCCTCTGGGACGCGTTCAACCTGCCGGCTGGCCCCAGCCTTAGGGAACGCGCCCACACCGGTGCTCCGTAAAGGGCCATGGACCGCACGACCCCCGCGTAGAGCCTCCGGCAGGAGGCGTTTGGACCCCCCAGATTGGGCAGGAGCCGCCTCAAGGCAGCCCCAGCCCGTGCCAGTCTGGGAGCCAAACGTCGGAAGTGCTCCACGAAGTTCCACCGGCTGTCGAGGACGAGTCCCAGGTACTTCATCGTCGACCCGACTCCGATGTGAACCCCTCCCACCGTTATTTCGGAACCCGACGGTGGCGCATTCCGAGGACCATGAAAACACATGGCCTCGGACTTGTGCAGGGCCACCTCGAGTCCCAACTGCCGGATCCTCTCCACGACTATCGCAACCCCGCGTGTCGCTAAGTCCGCCGCCGCCTGGTGCGACCTCCCTTGCGCCAGGACCAGCGTGTCGTCAGCGTAACATACTACGCTGACGCCGCCAGGGACGTCGGCGCGCAGCACCCAGTCGTAACCGATGTCCCACAAATGCGGCCCCAGGACCGATCCCTGTGGGACACCGCACGACATCTCTCGCCGGTTCCACTCTCCCTGATGACCGGGGTATATGACGGCCCTGTCCGTCAGATAGGCCTCGACCACTCGACAGAGGTAGGTCGGCATCCGGTGATACCGGAATGCCTCCCTGATGCAACTCCAGGGCAGGGTATTAAAGGCGTTGGCGATGTCTAGGGACACCGCCAAGACGACCCCACCCCGGGCCACTGCATCCCCCGTCGTGAGGGCTCGCACGCGCATGATGGCGTCCACCGTAGAGCGCCCCTTGCGGAAGCCAAACTGGCTCTCCGCCAAATCCGGCCCCTCCTGCACCAGCCACCCGACGAGGCGGTCTGCAATAACTCTTTCAAAAAGCTTGCCCACCTCGTCGAGCAGCACGATGGGCCGGTAAGCGGACGGAGAGTCCGCAGGGCGCCCCGGCTTCTTAATGAGGACCAGTTTCCCCGTCTTCCAGCGAAGTGGAAACTGGCCCCTCTCCAAGCATGCGCTTAGGAGCCCCCCTAGTCGAGGCCCGAGAGCCCCAAAGGCCAGAACCCAGGCTCTTCCAGGTAAGCCGTCGGGTCCTGGGGCGGTATTTTTGGCACTGAGCCTACGTACCGCCGCTCTCAACTCTACCTCGGTCACTTCCGGAGCAACATCGTCGTCGTCGGTCTCTTGGTCCGCAGCGGGCACCGCATGAGGCGGAGCCATAGGCGGGGGAGTATGTTCCCCTCGCGAAGGGAACAGAGCGCTCACCACGTCCTCCACGAGCTCGGGCCGGAGACTCTGCGTCAGCGGGGGCGCCCATGGGCGGAGTTTCTCCCGCACCATCTTATAGGGGCGCCCCCATGGGTCTCTGTTCAGAGTCTCCAGCGACTCCTCGCGGCCCAGATCCCTGGACCGCAAGATCTCCGCTCGGAGGGCGGTCTTCGCCGCTCTGTACCCCTCGTACAGCTCCGCCTGAATGGCTTTCGTATCCGGAGGGCGGATACGGAGCCTGCGGTGCCTGGTGTACCGGTGCCGCGCGGCAACACACGCCTCGCGCAGAGCCGTCAGCTCCGGCGACCACCAATACACCTGGCGAAAGGCGCGACTGGGCTGGACCCGGGGCATTGCCACGTCGCAGACTTCGGACATGGCCTCCCGGAACCACTCCGCCTCGTCGTTGATGTCGGCAGGCCTGTCCGGTGGTGACACCCAGGCCTGCACGATCGAGGCTTCCAGGAGGAGCTCCCGGTCCAGCTTCTTCAGCGCCCACCGCGGACCACTCGGGGCCTGTTGGACCGGCGCGCTCGAGGTATGGGCGGAGACATCAAACCGGATATACCGGTGATCGGAATAGGTCTCCACCCCCTCCATGACGCGCCAGTCAACCACGTGTGGCAACAGAGCGGGGCTGGCGAACGAGATGTCCACCACCGATTCGCCCCGCATCCGCACACACGTGGGGACAGAACCCCGGTTTAGGACGACCAGGCCTGTTTCCAGAGCCCAGTCCTCCACCATCCTGCCCCGTGTGTCCGTATACCGGGAACCCCAAGCCACATTCTTGGCGTTGAAGTCCCCGAGGACAAGCACGGGAAGGGAACGAAACCCGACGACGACGGTCTTCAACTCCGCAAGGGAGTTGTGGAACTCGGCGAGAGTTCGGCTCGGGGAGAAGTATGTCCCCACCACGACAATCCCCCCGAACCGTGCTGCAACGCAGCCCTGTCCCTTCTTGACGGCTTCAAGGGACAGGGTACCGGCGGCGGCCGACGAAATGAGGGTCACTGAGCCGCTCAGGTCCTCCACCCAGTAATCACTGGGCGGGACAAAGTACGGCTCAGCGACCACGGCGATGTTAATCGACCACTGCGCCATGCTCTGGAGCAACAGATCCTGAGCGGCGGCGCAGTGGTTGATGTTCGCCTGGAGGAGGCGTAATGGGGCCACTACTGGCATTCCATTTCAGCCCCCTCCTGAGCCCCCTGTGAGGGCTCCGCCGCAGTGGGTACGGCGGCGACGGCAGTGGGGGCGGCAGCGACGGCGCCTGTGGCGGCTGCGGCGGTGACGGCGGTAGAGGGGGCGGAGGGCTTGCCCTTGCCCCGGGCTTTCGTGGGTGGACCACAGCCCTTGCTTCCAGCCCGGTGATCGGCCGGCTTGCCAGCTGCCGCACATAGGTATCAGTGCGGCGTGGCATTGCACGAGCCGGCCTTGTGACCGGGCTGACCACAACGGAAGCAATTACTGCTGCGGTCCACCTCCGAGGTGCATTTAGCTCCCACGTGGTTGCCCACTTGGCAACGGAAGCACCTCAGAGGTCTGGGTTCCAGCAGTTTTACCCGCGTGGAATCCCAGCCCACCTGGAATCTTGGGCCCTCCCCAACGATTTTGTTGGCCGCCGATACGGGGCAGCTCACCGTAACGGCTCGCAACCCCGTGGAGTCTGGACGGATGGTGCCTACCTTCACCTGCTCAAAGGCGCACCCCCCAGTCTTGACCACGGCGGCCACAACTTCCTCCTCCGTCACGGAGTCGTCCAGACCCAGGATGCGCATGTCAGCGCACTTGGCGGGTCTGGACACTCGGGCTTCGTCCGCATCTAAGGACGCCCTGAGCTTTTCAGCCAGAGCGTCAGCGGTTGGGCCACTGGCCGCACCGGGGATCTCGAGCATACGAGCCCCAGTCGCCGTGACCCTAATACGCATGCCCTTAGTGACCCCGATCTCCTCCAGGTTCACCGCCGCCCGCGCCTTGGTGAGCACGTCGCGGTAGGACACGCCCTTCTTCTCCGCTTCCGGCTGTAGTGTGATCACTACAGCTGCGGACTTTGGGGCGCGCAACCTCGCCGCGACGCTTCGCTCCTTGCGCCGACGCCGCCTCTCCTTCCGCTTGGCCGCCCTTGCCGCCTTGCCCTCCTTCTTCTTCTCCCCGGCTACCTGCCATTCGGCGTCAGCCGGAGGAGATTTAGAAGGCGGGGGCGGCCGCGTCGTCGTCGCCGCCACAGCCGGGGCCTTCTCAGGCGCCTTAGCGGGCGCCTTCGCAGGCGCCTTCGCAGGCGCCTTTGCAGCGGCGGCCCCGCCCTTCGCCTGCCCCGCTGACCCAGGTTTGGGCGTGGCAGCCGTGGCGGCGTACGATGCCGCCTTTGGCTGGCCCGAGGCCTGCCGGCTCGCCGCTAGCGGGGGCCGGAGGACAATGCCCTCCAGGACCGAGAACCGGCTGTTGAAGGCAGCCAGCTCCTTCCGCACCAGGGTCAGTAGCCTCTCCTCTGCGGGCCCGAGCCCGCTCTGCCCCTGCTGCGCCCCCTCTTGCGGCACCTTCTGAGGGCCGGCATCGCGGAGCCTGGCCAGGTCCGCTCGGAGCTCCTCATTCTCCTTTCGGAGAAGCTCCATGGCGGCTGTCAAGCGGGCGACCTCCGCCCGCATTTCCGACATACCGTCCGGCGGAGGCCCTTGGAGCAGGACCTCCGCTGCCGCCATAATGGAGGCCTTGGCTGCAGGTATGGCCTTGTCTTTGGAAGATTGTTTCTTCTTCAAGGACACACACTTGACTGCAGCAGCCACGACCTCCTCAAACCTGGCCCGCTCCGAGTTGGGGCCACCAGTGGCGTCCGACTCATCGCCAGACGCCTCGATGGCGCTCCCCTCGGCCGACCCGACTGAGCCGTCCACCGGTACGGTATTTGCCCGGCCCTTGCTCTTTTTCCGGGTCCACCCTAGGCCCCAGCGAGCATACTTAGGGGCCGAGCCCTTTCCGCCATCCGACGAAGACTCCTGGCCCTCCCCCGGATTCAACTCCACATTCCGCTTCAGGAAGGCACTCCTCCTACCAGCGGCCGCCACCAATACGCACTCCGGGCTCTTAAAAGAGCCCTTCGCGCCCTTCGCTCCCGATGCGGCGTCGGACTCCGACCCCGCATCGCTCCTCTCCTTCTCCTCTTCTCGTCTTTGGGTTTTGTTCAAATTTTCCATTTTTGTTCCCACGAGTATTTTACTTTGTGTACCTGCTCAAAACTGTGTGGTTCGCACTAGCGACTAATTAAGCTACCCATTAATCAAGCTACCAACCTCCCTCACGGTGCGCCGCCGCTTGGAGGTTTGGGGTAATTTTTTATAGAGGTTTTCTTCCTCGCGGTCCGGGCGGTTAAGCCAAGACCCTCGACCCCCGTCAAAAGTCAGAGACATGACCTTGAACGATCTTCGGGGCTACGAGACTAACGGTGGCAGAAGGAAATGACGAAATGAAAATGGAAATGATGATGGGCATGATGATGGTGGGTGATGGGATGGGAATGATGATGTGGTGAATGATGAATGGTATATGGTGGCGGGGATGATGATGATTGATGGTGGATGATGGGATGGGAATGATGATGTGGTGAATGGTGAATGGTGTATGGTGGCGGGGATGATGATGATTGATGGTGGATGAATGGCTTCCTTCTGCCTGCCCGGCGGCAGGGTTAGTGCACACCGAGCCCGTTCTTACTCCGCCGCTGTGCGTCTCTGCTTAGAGCAGAGGGACACACGTTGGAGCGTTCCTCCGACAGGATATTAGCATACGGGCAACGAAACCCCTTAGGCACTTGTGCCTAAGGGGAACCATTGCCCGCATCCCAGGGTGCACCGTCCCGAAGACTGGCCTTCCCCACGGACGTATCCGAAGGGAATTCCAGCCCACGGGAACTCGGGGAGGTTTCCTGTCACCGCACCCTATAAGGGTTCCGTTTTTTTTTTTTTTTTTTTTTTTTTTTTTTTTTTTTTTTTTTTTTTTTTTTTTTGAGGGTTCCGTACCTCAAAAGGAAAAAACGGAACCCTTATAGGATCACTCGTGTGTCTGTCTGTCCGTCTGTCACAGCCAATTTGCTCCGAATCTTATGGACCGATTAAGTTCAAATTTGGTACACATATGGATTTTTGTGACCCAAACACGTACAGCTAAAGTAAATATATGAATTTTGAATATGAGAGTCATTTTTAGGGGGAAAATAAGAAAATTTAAAAAAAAGTTTTGTAAACTGTACCGTGTGACATATCAAATAAAAGGGCTTACTATGAGGGTCTCAAATATATTTTTCTTATAATTTTAAAATATATTGTTTTAAAGTTATTTAAGAAAATTGACGAAAATTGACCATTCCCCCCCCCTTATCTCCGAAACTGCTGAGTCTAAAATTTTGAAAAAAATATATTAAATAGTTCTATACCTGTAGATTACAGGAAAACCTATAAGAAGTCTGTGGTCTTAAAATAACACGGTAAATCTATATATATAAAAAAATCAAAGTCCTGACTGAGTCACTGACTAATATATCAACGCACAGCCCAAACCAATTGACCTAGAGACTTGAAATTTTGCACATAGATACCTTATATGGTAGTGTTAACATCCACTAAGGAAGGATTTTTGGTTAATTTTATAGCGGAGGATTTTATTGGGGGCTTGATTAACTCTAAAATTGGTGTAAATAATATTTGAGTCAAGTTATGGAAACATACCAGACGATTTTTGAAATTCTTTATCTGTGTTCGTGAAAACAGAGATACAGTTTATATGAAAAATCTTATTAATTTGGTTAATGAACTTGATACTTACCACAAATACTTGCATAAGTAAGTAATAATGTTTGTCATTATTAGTTTTTCAAAACTACGCCTCGAATGAGGTTTAGGGATGTTAAAGTTTGTATAGAAGAATTTTAAAGCGCAGTCCGATTAAAAAAATGGTACTTTGCGTCAAGTTAGGAAACTTGCCAAACGAATTTTCACCGATTTTGACGGCATATAGCTGATGTTTTAAGGAGTAACTTAGGCTATTTTTATTTTAGAAAAATAATTAGCGTTACGCGCAAGAAAATTAAAATCCATGAAATCAGACAACCACGTACAGTCCAGTACAAACTTACTAAGCCTCCGCTGTCTATTACGGCTATAACAACAAAATATAATAAAAATAAAGCAAAATATAAAGGGGTCGGTCCCCATACAATAAACTTTTCATTTTGAAAAAATAAAATAAAAATTTTAATCTAGCATATGCGGTTTCATCGTCTAGAACTCATTGAGTAGAGTACAAACATATTTTTTTTAAATCTTTTAAAATTAAGAAATAGGGGGCCGCAAAAGTTGTAAATTTTAGACCATTTTTGTACGAGCTCTAGCGCAACAATTCAACAAAATAGGAATTTGAAACTTCTTTATACCATGTAGGTACCATGAATACTGTATTTAATCAACAATACTGAAAACGGCGATTCATAAGGTATTTTGTTTAAACATGGGTGATTTTCTGCAACTGCAAAATAACCTTGTAATAATTCACAGTATACAATAAGTAAAAAGTTATCTTTGCGATTGTTAAACATATAATATGGTACGGAACCCTTCGTGCGCGAGTCCGATTCGCACTTGACCGGTTTTTTTTTCATCAATCCCATTGTCTGGGGTGTCGTTGGAGAGGGCGTTCAGTTGTTTTTTGATATGTGAAAAAATAAGGAAAACTATCACATTATCACATATCAGATTCTGACTTGGTGACTGTTACGACGGGTGACCAGGTATTATAAATAAATAAGACGACCAGACTATTTTATGTATCGTGTATTCAGCCATTACATGACGAGCGATCGGAATCGGTGACAAGACAACAGGATCCGGAAATACCACAGATAATACATATTTTATAAAGACTGATACACATACGTAACATCTCCCTTATTAAGAAAAGAAAATGGAATCATTACGTGGAACATGGTACGTAAGTATACTCTTTTTTTTTTTTTTTTTTTTTAAAACATTAACAAAATTCTTATATACTAGTAGACTAAGTGGAACGGAACATCTCTAAGAAGTGACAAGTTGACTTGACTGACATTTACATTGCGACAGTTCTGACAGTGACGTCTATCAAATTGACTTAACTAAGTTTTGACAGCTACTAACAAAACAAAATTAGGTTAGACAATGCTTGTACAACAATACATTTAGTAAATTAAATTAAAACTAAGTACAAATTAAGAACTTAATCTAGACCAATTTTCAAAATCTTCGGGGCTTTATTATTGCTCTACCGAATGAAGAATAAGTTGTGTGTTGAGTTTGTTTATTTGGTGTATGTGATGTGTTTGTTTTTGTTTCAGATTCTTGGACAGGATTACTTGTACAAGGAGATTGATAATTAGATGGAGATGACGACGGCAGTATATTGGAAGGCGACGGTGGATCAGTGTCTAGTGGAACTGATGGGGATTGAAGTGAACTTCTTCTACTAGGAGCGGACTCAGTTGGTGAATGTTTTGGCTGTAGGATATGTTGGCGATTACGGCGAAAAGTACCTTCCGGGGAGACAATAGTATATGATCTAGGCTGTGGACCTATGTCTGACACAGTACCAGGTGTCCAAATACTGTCTGGCTGTTTCTGGAAGTAAATTTTATCACCAATGTTTAGGGAAGACAACGGTTTAGTATGTTTATTATAATAAATCTGTGATTTGTTCACTTTTATTTGAGTTTTATTTGTTAGAGACCTGTAGTTAGGTATTTTAGGTTTCAGAGTTTGTTCTAAGACTGGAAGTTTAGTTCTGAGTGTCCTGGACATTAGTAATTGGGCAGGCGAATACATATTTTCTTTAGGTGTATTCCTATACTGTAATAATCCTAGATGAGGGTCTGTATTATCAGTAAGACATTTCTTTAATATGTTTTTAACCGTGGCTATGGTTCTTTCTACAAGACCATTAGACCGTGGATAATAGGGACTTGATGTAATATGTTGTATTTGCCAATCTAAAGCAAAATGATTAAACTCTTTTGAGTTAAATGGGGGACCATTGTCTGAAATTAGAATGTTGGGTATTCCATGTCTGGAAAATATAGACTTTAGGTGACTAATGACAATTTTACTAGTAGAACCACCTGCTAGCTTTACAAGCTCGACATATTGGGAAAAATAATCTACGACTATGACATACTTGTTTGAATTGAAATCAAATAGATCAACTCCGACTTTATTCCAAGGGATTGGTTTTACCTCATGGGGCTGTAGTGACTCTTTGGAATTGCTGCGTCTGTTAGTGAGACAGTTATGACAATTATTAACATATTTTTCTATATCAGAGTACATATTGGGCCAGTATACTAGATTTCTTGCCAATCTTTGGCAACTATGAATACCTTGGTGACCTTCATGTATCTGTTTCAAAATGTCTTTTCTCATGGCTACTGGTATAATGACACTGTTGTTTTTGAAGACAATACCATTAATTATATGTATATCGGTTTTTAAAGGAAAATAAGGCCTAAGTATGTCTGGAAGCAATTTTTTATGTTCAGGCCAACCTGTTATGCAATATTTACTTAAGAGTGACAATTCATTGTCTTGGGAAGTCTGTTCTTGAATAGATTTAAGTTTATTTGGACTAACTGACAGTGATCTAATGACCAAATTGACATGTAAATCTAGATCAGAATCTAGATCATGTAATGACTGTTCTGGTAAAGCTGCTCTAGACAGAGTATCAGCTACATAAAGATATTTACCTGGTTTGTAAGTTACGTTCAGGTCATATGGTTGTAATCTTAGCATTATTCTTTGAAGACGGGGTGGAATGTTATAAATTGGTTTTTTATACAGCGATACTATTGGTTTGTGATCTGTTTCAACTAAAGTGTGGCGACCATAGACATATTGGTGAAACTTTGTACAACCAAATAGGATTGCTAACAGCTCTTTCTCAATCTGAGAGTATGACTGTTGACATGAGCTTAATGAAGCTGAAGCATATGCTATGGGGTGTTTATCATGGCAAATCACTGCACCCATGGCATCTTTAGACGAATCAACTGACAGTGTAATTGGTTTATTTTGATCATAATATGTCAAGACAGGGGCTTTTGTTATACATTCCTTTAATTCATTAAATTCTACATTATGTCTCTCTTGCCAAGACCATTCATTATCTTTAGACAGAAGTGTTCTTAAATTAGAAGTTTTATCTGACAAATTCTCTATGTATGAGCCTAAGTATGTAACCATACCTAAAAACCTTTGTAATTCTGTGACATTTGTTGGTGGTGGCATACTGCAAATGGCTTTCACTTTGTTTTCATCAACTCTCACACCATCTTTAGAAAAGATGTGTCCTAGGTACTTGACTTCACTTTTACATATATTAGACTTGTCTTTATTAAATTTTATTCCTATTTCTCTAGCTCTATCTAAGACTTGTTTTAACCTAAAATCATGTTCTTGTTTAGTTTGACCGTAAATTAGGAAATCATCCATCATGATTTTGACTCCTGGAATATCACTGAATCTATTTGTCATGATGGAATGAAACAGTTCTGGGGCTGCATTTATCCCGAAGGGAAGTCTTAGGAATCTATATCTACCTTGAGGTGTGATGAATGTACATAGTTTTGAGGAAGCTTCATCTAACTTTAGCATATAAAAACCTTTGTTTGCATCTAGGGTAGTGAAATATTGTGAACCAGAGAGGCTGGATTTAATTTCATCAATAATTGGAAATTGATAATGAGGACGCATAATGGCTTTATTAAGTTTTCTTGGATCAATGCACAGGCGTAGTTTACCATTTTTCTTTGATGCAATTACAATTGAGCTTACCCATTCAGTAGGTTCCTCGACTTTGACTATAATTTGATTTTTTTCTAACATGGCTAATTCTTCTTTTAATTGTTCTAAGAGACTGAATGGAATTCTACGACAGGCATCTATAGACGGTACAGCATCAGGCTTCATTGACAAATGACATTCATAATCTTTAAGACAACCTATTCCTGAGAAGAGATCTTTATATTTGTCAAGCTGTGATACATTGAGTGACTCATGAAATTGGACATTATGGACTCTTTTAACTAATTTTAAATTCTCACAACTGTTGCGACCAATAATATTCCTACAGGGTATATCTATAATGTGGAAATTAACATTGTATAGTTTGTTGTTATGTGTGACAGACAGAATGCATTGACCTACAGTCGGTAATACTTCACCGCTAAAGGTTGATAGTTTGTGACTACTTTTCTTTAAACTACTCAATGGCAAATTAAGTTTTTTATAAGAGTTAAATGATAAAATGTTAGTGTCAGCACCTGTATCAAGTAAAAAGTCTACATTCTTACTATTTATGGACAAAGTTGTATGATAAGGGTTTTTTTGGCTGACAGAAATCTCATTAGTGAAAAGACTATTTAGAAAATAAGTATCAGTACCCGTACTTTCTTCTTCTTCTTCTATGGATCTCACATGTTTGCTGCGGCAACACTTGGCAAAGTGATTGGGCTTGTGGCAGTTGTTACAGATGACTCCTATGGCTGGACATTTTGTTCGGTGGACTTGACCACATCTGGAACAATTCTTGGTTGACTGTTTGGATTGAGGTTCTTGACTGGACGATGCTTTACTTGATTGACGACTTTGACTTGTTTGAGACTGATGACTTTGACTTTCTTGACGGCTATGACTTCTTTGACGACTGTGACTTCTTTGACTGTGACTTTTTTGATTGCGACTCTCTTGACTACGATGTGTTTGGCGACTGGCAACGACACTTACTTCTTGGCTTGATAAAGCTTTAGCCTGTAACCTAGTATTTCTTAGTGTTTTAGCGAGACTGACGGCGGCATCAAATGTTGATGGTTTCTCGATCAGGATACGTTCTCTGATGTACGAGCAAGATGAATTTAAGTTCCATGAGAATATGTCCTTTACTATATCATCGGCAAGACCTTCAAAATTGCATTGGATGCTTAGATTCTTGAGATCCGTGGCATATGTCTCAATTTCTTCATCTGGACCTTGTTTTCTGTTGAACAGCTTATGTCTTTCGACGGAAATATTGACACGTGGTGTGAAGTAGTCTTCAAATTTGGCGAGTAAATCCTTATAGGTGATCTTGTCAATTTGTATGTTAAACGAGTAAAATATCTGAAGAGCGTCTGGGCCTATGATTTGTAGTAAAATGGCTACCTTTCGTTTGTCTGGTTGTTCTTCTAAATTGTTGGCTATCATGTAAATCTCTAGACTTGTGTTGAAATTTCTCCAAGCCAATGGCATGTTCGAGTTGTTGATATCTAAGCTGAAATTACTCGGCGGCAGGGGATAACTTGTATTATTTGCGTTTTTATTTTCCGGCATTTTAGGGCTGGACCACGCGGCGACGTTTTACTCGAAATTTTTTTTTGACTGTTTGCGGCACTTACTTTTGTGGTTTTTTGTGACTTCTTTTTCTTCTGTACCTTCTGACACCATGTTACGACGGGTGACCAGGTATTATAAATAAATAAGACGACCAGACTATTTTATGTATCGTGTATTCAGCCATTACATGACGAGCGATCGGAATCGGTGACAAGACAACAGGATCCGGAAATACCACAGATAATACATATTTTATAAAGACTGATACACATACGTAACAGTGACTCGAGAGTATACCATTTCAAACAAAAAAAGAATTTTGCAAATCCGTCTATATATGACGAAGTTATGCTCGAACATAAATAAAAAAAATAAAAAAACATCCGAATTGATAACCTCCTCCGTTTTTTGGAAGTCGGTTAATAAAATGGCTTGCTTTGTTTAATTTTGGAAATACTTTATATTGGACCAATTGCGAATTGGACCAACTGCGAATTGGACCAACCGCGAATTGGACCAATCGCGAATAAGGTGAATTGGACCAATCGCGAATTGGACCAATCGCGCCTAAAGGATTATAAGTAGGCTATAGTCGACCAACTTACATTTTGCAGTTGCAATGTATGGCAGAACATGTTTTTCAACTACAATGTTAAGTTTATTCTTGGGATAAACTCATCCCCACCGACCGAGACATGGTCTTTAATTACTTACCTACATTTTGATTTAAAATGGAACGAGTCATGTTCCATTTTAAATCAAAATGTAAGGTTGGTAGGTGGCGTTCCTAATACCTACAACAAAATTCACTTCCAGGGTTTTTTCCACTGAAATAAGCTGAAGGTTTAATATTATATGTATATCACACCAATATTATAAAGGCGAAAGTTTGTGAGTGTGTGTGTTTGTACGTTTGTTACTTCTTCACGCTCAAACGGCGGGACCGATTTGGATGCAATTTGGTATGTAGATAGCTTAAATCAAATCAAATCAAATCAAATTATTTATTTTTGCAGAAAACACTGTTACAATGGTCTTATTAAATGTATGTTTCAAGTGATTCTACCGTACGTAAGGCATGCAAAATGTATACAGTCATGGTTTATCATATAAAATTAGATATAGAAAATAAAAAAAAATAAATAAATAAAAAACATTTGTTTAAATTAATGGAATGTCCTAAATAAAGTTATATTAATACAATTTAATTATTTATTTAATAATAATAATAATAATTAAAATACTTCAATGTCATTCCTATTATTACAATACATTAACAGATTAATTATTTAGAGATACATGCATAATATTATTCTACGAGTATTACTTGATTTCACTGTGAGATCTTGAGTTTGGAAAAATTATCATTTAAGTAGTCGTTCAAGTTATAGTAACATTTATTAACTAAAAGGCTCTTTAGATTTTTCTTAAATAAGGCAGTATTCATTGCCCTTATTTCTTTTGGTAACTTATTAAAAATTACAGGAGCCATGTGAAAAACACTTTTGTACATTAATGTGGTACAGGTTCGGCGCACATAGAGGCGAAATGCGTCACGTTGTTGCCTATTACTGACTTCTGAGGCCAATCTAAATAAGTTTTGATTGACCTTAACAAACATTGAGACCTCATAAATATATAGGCTAGGGAGAGTTAGAATTTTGTACTCCTGGAAAAACGGTTTACAGGTTTCAATTTTTTGAAGTCCAAACATAGCCCTTAAGCACCGTTTTTGCGCTTTAAAAATTAAGTCAATGTCAGTCGAATTTCCCCAAAAAATTACACCATACCTCAGGACTGGAGCAACTAATCCATGATAGGCAGTTAACAAGGTATTGATATTTGAAATCTCTTTTAATTCATGTAGGGCATAAACGGATTTATTAATTCTTTTGCATAGAGTTTCAATCTGAGATTTCCATTTTAATTTGTTATCCACAGTAAGACCAAGAAATTTTGTTGTTTGCACTTCAGATACAGGTTCACCCTTATAGTTAATCGGGGGCATAATTGCATTCACGCGCTGATTAAAGTGGATTATTTTAGTTTTCCCTATATTTGCCTTCAGATTATTAATGTCTAGCCATTTAATGATTTCATTTAGGGTACTGCTAATATCATTCTCATAAGATGTTCTGTCATTACACTTAATTGCAACGGTGCAGTCATCAGCAAAGAGTGTCATGGGGTTTGAATTCGCATTTGGAAGGTCATTAATGTAAATTATAAAGAGTAATGGACCCAATACACTTCCTTGCGGGACACCATATAGTATTTTACGTCCCTTTGATAGGTATGTATCCTCCATCTTAGTTCTAGTGTTAAGTCTGTTGATTTGTGTATACTGAGTGCGGTTTTTGAGGTAACTTTCAATTAGTTTTAAAATGTTGCCTCTTATGCCATATGTCTCTATAATAAGATGTCATGTGCCACGTAATCAAATGCTTGAGTCATATCCATAAAGATGGCGCAGGTGGGTATTCGCTTGTCAACATTGGACGTTATAATTTCCAAGAAATCATATATAGCAAGATTGATACTTTTGTTCTGTCTAAATCCTTTTTGTTCTTTAGCTAAAATGTTATGGGTTTCAAAATATTTAACAAATTCATTAGATATATATTTTTTTAAAAATTTTGAGAAAATTGATATTAATAATTATTCATGTTTTCTTTACTCTCCTTTTTATGTATCGGTTTAATAATTGCAACTTTTAATTTTTCAGGGTATACACCAGTTTCAATAGACAGGTTTAAAATGTAACTAAAAATACAAGACCCACCCCTTTTTGTATTAGTACTAGAGTAACATATATATATACCACTTATACCCTGGATTAACACAATCGCAGGACGCCGCTAGTTACCTATAATAATAAGCCATTTATTTAGGACAGAATAAAAGTGTTAGTAACAATTTTCTTAAATCTATGTTACTAAGTAAGTAGGTACCTAATACAAGAAGAAAGTAACATTTTTTATTTTAGAAAAATAATTAGGTTTCCGCGCAAATTAAAATCCATGAAATCAGACAACCACGTACAGTCCAGTACAAACTTACTAAGCCTCCGCTGTCTATTACGGCTATAACAACAAATAATAAAAATAAAGCAAAATATAAGGTGTCGGTCCCCATACAATAAACTTTTCAGTTTTGAAAAAAAAAAAAAAAATTAATCTAGCTTGTGGGGTGTCATCGTCTAGAACTCATTGAGTAGAGTACAAACATATTTTTTTTAAATCTTTTAAAATTTTAATACAAGAAGAAAGTAACATTTTTTAGGGTTCCGTACCTCAAAAGGAAAAAACGGAACCCTTATAGGATCACTTGTTTGTCCGTCTGTCTGTCTGTCAGTCTGTCAAGAAAGTTTTTCTCAGGAACGCGTGAAGGTATCAAGTTGAAATTATTATCAAATACGTAAGTCTATGGTTTCTTGGAGTCCTAAAAAGATCAAAGTTCTAAGTGAACGCAATAAAAAAATACGGTCATTTATGCGACATTTTTTGATACTCGCTAGTAAATCAAAACCTATAGGGTACTTCCCGTCGCATGAAATTTGGCAAGAAGCAAGGTCTCACAACACAAGTAAAGGAAAAAGTCCGAAAATTGTTAATTTGTAATTCTATCACATAAAAAAATATTTTCAAAGTTGTCAGTCTGTCAACACCCTTTTTCTCAGGAAGGCATAGATTTATCAAGTTGAAATTAATATCAAATACGTAGGTCTATTGAAGTCCTAAAAACCTCAAGCTTCTAAGTCAACGCAATAAAAAAATACGGGTATTTTGCGACACCTTTTTGATACTCCCAACTTTTTTGGGCTCCAATGTTAAGTTTGTTTTTGGGATAAATTCTTTTTAACTACGGAACCCTTCACTGTCCGACACGCACTTGGCCGGTTTTGTTATTATAGTTTCACCGTGACTATTTCCATCCAGTGTATGGGACAGTTATGATGGGATGCCACCATTTTCAGAATTCTTTGGAATAGTGTCGCCACTTTCTTACGCACCGCGCACGTGAAAACCGTCATCGCGCGCATTTGCGACGCATTACAATGCCGCGGCAACCCCAACAGCATTCTGAAAGCATCGACTTTCGCACGGACGTAAAAATATCGCGGCGATTTTGTTTCGCGCACTGGATTTTCAACGTTCTGCTTAGCGCCGAGAGTTGAAAATCCAACAGTGTGTTTTTTCGACGCGCTGGGATGCACTCTGTTGTTGTTAGGTTGGATTCTCGAAGCTCGGCTCAACCCCGAGTGTTGAAAATACTTGTACTGCACTCTCAGGACGTTGTAGGCTCGCTCCTGATCGCCAACGTCCTGCGTTTTCTTTCTACAGGGAAACCCATCTTACTTAAGAGGAAATAGGGGCGAAAAATTAGGTATTTTAAGAAGGTATTGCTGTCGCTCTGCGAGCGCTCCACCATCGAATTCGTGCGATAAGGACAACTGCAGATTCGACTAAATAGCCTGTGTAAAAAGTCACATTTCAAGGTTTGGCTCTCGCCTATTTCCTCCTCCAATATTGGACCAATTTAAAAGATATTTCATAAACTGAATAAGAAGGATATATACTATGCCCCTATGTTTTTTCTTTTTTCGTTAATAGTTGTCAAATTGGTACACTAGGCGTCTGTTGACAGCGGTCTGAATAGGCAATTTTGAGCATTTTTTGAGGGTTCTAGTTCTTATAAAAATAAATTATGATCAAAAAGGAAAACATAGGGGCATACTTAGATTATGAAATGTAATTAATACATTTCATAATCTAAGGGGGCATACAAGTAACTGATATTTATATTTCTGTAAAAAAATCATTGCTTTATGGTCATTAACAAGAAAGAAAACAGGCGAGAGCGTTTGTATCTTTTTGTATGGAGAAAAGAGAACCTACGTTTCCTCTAAAATTCCGGAATTGTAAAAATGTCTCTCGTAATTGGTTTGGTGAAGTAAACATTATTAAGGCTTGTCCGGCGTAAAAAGCGCGGTCACTGTCGGACTGCATAGAAAAGAAAGAGAAGCGCGATGACACAATGCTTGCAAAATATGAAGTAATTATCGATTTACAAAAAATCTATTGAGTGGACTAAAAAAGACAGGACATTCCTTATTATTTTGTACAGAACTGTCTAAACTTATGAACATTTTTAATGAAAATTTTAGGAGCAATATGGTAAAAACTAGAAAAAATAGACAGAAATAGATTTAGATTTATTTTCCCTTAGTTCTACAAACTAAAATAGATTTCAGGACAAATGAAATCACTTCTTATGTATTGTAGATTGCTGTGTATTATTTTCTATCAGAAAGATGCTATAGTTACTGTAAAAAGATGGTCACAAAGTTACTTAGTTTCGCCGTATTTTAGGAAGGAGCAGCCTTAAGTATCGTAATTTTAATAATGAATTTCTAATTAATTATCCTTACCAAAATTACCTACTAACTGCATATAACAAATTAAATAAACAAAATAATGTACCTACTTATGTAACAATGCACTGGTATAGGCAATGTCTACAATAGGTACTTACATCTATTGCAAACTGCAATGCGACGAATTTTTCCTCGTGAAATACTGAATTGTATAATTGGCAGACTGAATACCTGGAATTGCAGATAAGGGGTGATAAAAACGACGGGAATATTTACATTGAAGTTTTTAATCAAAATGTAAACAATTAACGGAAAATGTGTGGAGTTTACCTTATTCTTCCAGTTCGTCGAAGTTTGTTTTCAGTATTAAACATACTTCACGCCATGCTGCTAATTTTAAGTTTTTGTCTTTATAGTCTTCTTTGGTCTTATCCCACAGAACAGGTCTCTCTTAGACAAGCATAATTAAAGTTTCTGCTTGAATGTCCATGCTACACGTCTACTTTTATCAGAAAATGCGAGCCGAATGACGTGAGGGGAGCACGGGTGGGGTGAGCGGGGACATAGATCCGGGGCAAACCGGTTCACATTACTCCGGTCCGGGTGTTCTACCGGCGCGGCGCTTTGCAGTGACAAAACGCTCGGCCAAAATGCCGAGCTCGGTATTTTTGCCGGATCCGGCATAATGTGAACAGCTTCATATATATTCTTTAGCCATTAGGTCTTCCGGCAGTTTTACCGAGCCGGTAAATCTGCCGGTCCAGCATAATGGGAACCCTGACTGTACCGTGGGTCTGAGGTGTTACATCTAACATGTTAAAAGAGAGAAAAAGTATTTATTTGTGACTCGCACAGGAATGTCACCGACTAAACTCAAAAACGGGAGTGATACGTAGGTTTGAATGACGTTTTTGCGAAGGTCGCCATTTCGAAATATTTTGCAAGCAGTACGCCAGTTCGAAAGTCATGGTATCGAAATCCGATGTAGAGTTCATTTGTCTTTCTTTTTTTTTCGAACTATTTTTTTTCGAAATGGCGACCTTAGCGATAGCGTCAATCGATTTAATGGGTTTTCGAACTGGCGTACCTACCACTCGCAAAATTTTTCGAAATGGCGACCTTCGCAAAAACGTCACTAAAAACACAATGATAAAAGTTTAAAAACAAAATTATATACAACGTGTCGTTTTGCATCCTCGTCTTTAAGGGTGTGGTACAGACCAGCAAACCGAACAACTTTCTCCATGGGACCAACATCGTAATCGCGAAAAAATAATCAGCCGTCCCATTCATTTGCGTCGAGTAGGTATTGAAGCTTTCTGGGACAGTTGAAAATTTTTTCGCGATTACGATGTTGGTCCCATGGAGAAAGAGAAAGTTGTTCGGACTTATTGGATTGGTGTAGAATAATAACATACCTCCTCTGATTCCTCATCCGGGGATAATTACTAGCAATTAATATACTTACCTACATTGACGATGGTAATTACAGTAATAGCTCGTAATACATAGGTACCTACTTGTTAAGTCACTCCCGAGGTGAATGCACGGAATGAACTTCATTGTTATTCAACAGTTGGCCAGCGCGAATTATGAATTAGGAGTGACAGTGAATCGCCCACAGTTCACAATAACCCAATTTCTTCACTTGACTCTTGCATCTTGATAAGGATATCATCAAGTCAAGATGCTTCATTTGATATGATTGAATTTCATTTGAAAGATGTCAATGATCCTTTTGTTTATTGCATATACTCTGCATGGCATGTCTGGGTGTCCGGGTGTGTCTGGCTGGATATGTAGGTAATCGTCGTCGTGTAGGTAGGACCACAAAGTCCCTCGTCCACGTAGTATGGTTCCCCCACTCAAGCCGTCTATTTAGTGAAGCATTATTAGAGTGAGGTGGCTTGGCTACAACAGGGCTTTGGAAGGCGTACGATGGGCCGAAGTCAACTTGCAGAGGCCCCTTAGACAATTTTAAGTGACCAACACCAACCGAAGATTATCCCTATTTGTCCTATATGCAAATGCACCCAAGGGCAACCGGTTGGTGCAAGACTATTGCAGAATATGGAAACAAAATGTATTGGGCTATGGGTTTGGGTGGTTATAGAGGATTGATTACCTAGTAGAACTATGGAAGGACGTGTGACCCTGAAAGACGGAAATGCAAAATGCCACGTTTTGTATTAAAAAAAAATTAAATAAAAACCAGAAAGTACAACGCCTAAAGCCCCCCCGCCCCCCTATCTGATGGGGCCCGCTGTGATGTCACGGGCAGATAAAATAATTATCAAATAAAATAGACCACTTAATTTAATCCTCGCGCTGCGCTGTTAGTTTTTTTTTTCGCTTAAAAAACTTTCATATGAGACAATTTACTGATCATTAAGCTACATGTAGTAGAGGAACTAACTAATTATTTGGGATCGATTCCGTTCTAGAGCCTACTTTCATACACTGGACTAACATCTTCTACTCAACTACTACTCTCTGCTAACTATCTATTGATAGCACACACACTGCACACACACCCCCACACACTCGCTACACATACAATACACACACACACACTACACACATGCTTCATCATATGAACAAATATTTTTCTTTTTTTTTTTTTCTTTGTTGAAATGGTAACTCTGTTTTTCAACATTATTATTAAAATTGTTAAAACCCAATTACTTATATTTTTGTGGCTTTAAGGTGCTACGGAAAATCACTGACTCCTAAGTCACAGGAACTTACACCTAGTTTAAGAGTCAGAGTATTTAAACTTTGAACTTTGTAATAAGCCTGATAAGTGTTAGTGTTAGTGTGTGTGTGTGTTGTTTCTGTTGTCATAAGGATATTGTTATGAGCTTTTGGTGAAATATAGTACATTTTGATAAAAGTGGAGAACGTTTGTTATTGCATTCGAGGCGGATTTAACAACCGAGACGTAGGCGAGGTTGTTTTTGACCCGAGAACTGCAATAACAAATGTCCACGAGTACCAAACGACGTTTTTCAATACACTTTTGAAGAAATAAAATAAAATAACGGAAAATATTTTTATCATGAATCCGTTAGAATTCATGATAAAAATATTTTCCGTGATCCATGAATTCCATAGGAAACTATGATTTAAATTTTCTTTTTTTTCCGCGCTTTGCTTTCGCCAGGTTGAAAGAGAAGCAAAGGTATAAAGCCGATTAACAGCCTAATGTGAAAAATAGAAAATTCAAATATTTTTAAGTTTAGAATACAAATAAATGTTAATTTGTTCATAAACGTTTTTTTAATTGTAATAATCATAGTTTTTGATGACATTCTATATAAACATTATTTAAATATTCAAAAAATATTAACGCCGTAAAGACGCATAATCTCTTTACTGAGATTTAAAAAAAAACATTCACCTTCGAATAGAGAGTTGTGAATTGAATCAATTTGGACTAAGTATATCTAGGTATAAGTTATCTGTGTGAATTTTTATTCCCGCACACGTGCGGGAAAATAAAAAATCGCACGCGTGTGAAATACATTGCATTGTGATATGAACTAGTTTTCGAGGAAGTGTATTGAAAAAGAATTTATTATTTATTTACTCAATACTCAATATTTTATTGCATTCCATAATGTGTACATAGTTGGTATGTTAAACATCGAATCAATTATGGACCCTGTCGGGCACAGCAAAGTTAATTTTAAATAGGAGAGAGGATGAAGGCGCTTTTTGTTAAATAAATATTATATTAAAATAGTATCATTAGAATAGTTTCATTTGCTTTTGTGGTATTTATATTTTAAATAGGTAAGTATTAATTTTTGGTTATAATATAAGTTATAGTTATATATTTTTATATTTTATATTGCACGATTTTCATTATTATCAATTATGCACTGTTTAGTACATTCATTTTTAAATTAGCAGTATTTTATTGTTTTAAAATAAATATATAAACGAAATGAAATTGCAAACGAAATGTAGGTATCTATTATGTCAAAAATTGTTCTTATTTTGTTGAAATTTATCGCTAAAATATTCGTCAATAGTGTAGTAGCTTTTGATTATCAGAAATTGTTTTAATTTATTGATGAAGATATTATTTTTATCTATATTTTTTATGTATTCCGGTAACTTATTGTATATTTTAATGGACATAACAAATGTACTAGAAGAGTGCATTTTCAATCGTGAAGTGGGTATGTTTCGTCTGTTTTCGTGTCATTTATTATTTATTATTACATTCCAGGCTCCTACTCATGATGACCAAAAACTGCTGACCGATGAACATGAGGACGACCGAGACGAAAAGCCCAGGCAACAGGTAAACTCTCATATATATTACTAAATCATCCTTTTTAGGGTTCAGTACCCGAAGTGTCAAATCGGAGCCCTATTGCTGTCACTCACGTGTCTGTCTGTCAGTCACATTGGTTTTACAGCCAAACGATTAGAGCTTCAGTCTTAAAAGTTTCATAGTACAAGCATTTTGTTGACCCAAAGCCATAAAAATTGTCAAAAAATATTTTTAAATGTTTTTATGGGTATTTTCCCATAGGTACAGATGAAGGAGGGTGCAAAAAAAATTGACCTACGCCATCGACTGCAGTATCGTTGTTTAGAGCTCGTTGAGTAGATAAATACTGGATTCTTTGTTTTAAAAAATATTGGAAAACAAAGGAATGAGAAGCCACCAAAGTCAGCTTCTTTTTTTTACAAAATTTTGTTCCGAAGAATTTATGAACTTCCCATTGACCTAGGTGAAAATGTTTATTATTACGTAAATTTTACAGACACACCAATATATTGATAAATCAGATTTGGTACAGACGCCAGCAGGTCAAGCTATCCGAAACTGCCAAATTTTCCCAATCAACCTTGAACCTAATGCTTTAGCGATAAAGATGAAAATCTATTAAAGAAGTTTGACAGATTGTAGTAGCTTGATGTGCTGGCGTCTGTACATGTCCGACACGCACTTGGTTTTTTTAATAAGCCAGTAAATTAATTATTACCTACTATTCTTTTGTGTTTTACATTGTTGATTGCTATAATAAATAAAGGTATGTATTAATTTTCTTTATTTAACCATTATTTGTAAGTCCGAGGTGACTTATGTTTAAAAAACCGACGAACCAAACTGTGACTATATCTTTTTTAGGGTTCCGTACCTCAAAAGGAAAAAACTGAACCCTTATAGGATCTCTCGTGTGTCTGTCTGTCTGTCTGTCCGTCTGTCACAGCCAATTTGCTCCGAATTTATTGGACCGATTAAGTTGAAATTTCGTATACATATGGATTTCTGTGACCCAAACATGTACGGCTAAAGTAAATAAATGAATTTTGAATATGGGGGTCACTTTTAGGGGGCAAATAAGAAAATTAAAAAAACAAGTTTTGCAAACTGTACCGTGTGATATATCAAATGAAAGGGCTTACTATGAGGGTCTCAAATATATTTTTTTTATAATTTTAAAATAAATATTTTTAAAGTTATTTAAGAAAATAGAGGAAAATTGACCGTTCCTCCCTTATCTCCGAAACTACTGAGCCTAAAATTTAGAAAAAAATACAGAAAATACCTGTAGATTACAGGAAAACCTATAAGAAGTTTGTGGTCTTAAAATAACATGGTAAATCTCTCAATAGTGTGAGTACAAACTTACATTTACTGTTGGAATGTATGGGAGAACATGTTTTTAACCGACTCCAAAAAAAGGAGGAAGTTATCAATTCGGTTGTATTTTTTTTTATGTTTGTTACCTACCTCAGTACTTCGTCATTTATTACCCGATTTGGAAAATTCTTTTTTTATTTGAAAGGATATAATTACGTCCAGATTGGTCCCATTTTTATCAAAATCCAGTACTGATGATGGTATCCATGAGGAACTGAGGGAACTCCTCAAATATTATAGGCATACATATAGCGAATTTGGTATTTTCATCACCAAACCAAGCATTTGCATTCAGAAAGTATCATCTGGTGAAGTGGAACTGATGAAGAAGACCACAGATGGCCACGGGAGCTCCTCAACTATAATAAGTATTTCACGGGTGGCTAAGACACTCGATTAAGATAGTTCAGCGACTACGACGAAGCTTTAAATAAATGGTTCTGATGAAAATGGTACCATCGAACCAAACTGACGAAGAAGCCGGAAGGTAGGCACCGGAACTCAGTAATAAACTTCGTTGAATAAACTTCGAGCCATCACTGCAGCAAGAAGACAAAACACTGCGCCATCTGTGCAGCAACCAACGATAACCAGCAACATACCACACACGCAACGGACACAGCAGCAGTATGGCATACCACGCCGCGTGCCCGCTCAGTTGCAACGGTCTGAACAAGGCCAGGCCAGACCATACGAGACCATCGAGCTGTACCAAATAGGGTCCTGTTCCTGAGAGTCGCCAGAATGTTCAATGCTACCTTTGGACATTGACTCAGCACGCGGCCCAGATAAAAATAAGTGATTTCGTTGCATCTAACACGCACGAAACACAAAGATTTTGTGCAATAGTGTGTGTTAGGTAAAAGTAGTATATAAGCGGAATCTTTATGCAAATAAATCAGATTAGAATTTTATATTCTTGTCTCATTACCCCTCACTGTGGCCAAGACACCTTTAGCCATCTCTGATCAGTCTCGTGAGTCTGCGGGACTGGCAGTGAGTGTACCCTTCCCGCACCCTGGATTCCTGTCTACTGTCCGTCTGTTACCTTAGGTCGCATGGTGCAGACATCCTGAATTTATTTATATATTTATTTATCACATATTAGGTATATGGTAGGTTAGGGCTGTAGGGCTTATAGGGCTTAGGGTCGTAGGTACTGTGAGGGCTCGAACCTCACAGCGGGAGGCTAACTACTTTATAATAAAAGACAGTAGTTTAAGAAGAAATGGGGCTGAAGCCCGCTATATTAAAATAGAAATAAAATTATAGTTCACTCCCTAGGGCCTACGCGGAGCCCTAGCTATTTTCTATCTGACAATCTTATAAAAAAGCCATCACTTTTTTATAAGAGTATTCGATGTTTGAATGATCGTCAGCCAGTTATTCATACTATGGCTTGTACACATCAAAACCTCTACATGAGCTACGCCCACCCTTGAATAAAAGGATTAACGTAGTCAACTTCAAAATAAAACTTTTATTCAGACCAAGACATTCGATCATACAGACAAAACCTACCTAAACCTAAAAAAATAGACACCCTACCTAACTCCGGGAAAATGGCGACAATATGAGGGATTGTACTTCTAGGTACAGGCTCAGCTCTGGACAAACGAAACGCGAAAAACTAACACTATGCTAAGTGTCAGTCAAAGTAATATTAAAGTGTGCCATTGTGCACCCAAAAATATCGCATTTATCCAGTCTGAGCCCCGTCAGACAAAACCCGGAGGGAAAAGAATGACGTGCCTCTTTCGATAATAAAATGATGTGGCAATTCACATCAGCCCAGAAGGGGTTGAAAATCTAAAGAACTCAACATCGTGATTCATTAATCCATCGGACAGTATCGAGCCAGAGGGAGGAATGCGCCAGGAAGTCAAAATTCTACCGTAGAACCTAACTCATGTTCAATGTCCAGCAAATTCAAAGAAAAATATCGCGTAACGTCAACACTGAACCCTTACGTATTACTACTGGTCCATATTGACCAAACTGTGGATCCTCTGATATAAATTGCACCAATTGTGTCAACTCAACACACTTTGCAAGGACTATGTCCCGTCAGCAAAGCTGGTTACAACTCATACCAAAGTCACCCCCCCTCTAGAAGGTATTCACAGTTTCTCAAAACTTCCACTACTCCTAATACGTCACACTAAAATACTGGAGGATGTTCATGCTAACTGGCCCTACCGACCCGTAACGAAGCGACAATGTGTTCACTCCCTCATGCTCTTCAATGTAGTTGGCAGCGTTGTGAGGTAGCGTTGAAGTGTACCCCACACGCTGTTGGTTGCGTCCGATGTCTCACCATATATGAAATTGCACAAAAAAAACAATATTAGAACATTAAAATATATACACCAAACTAAAATAATGAAATATTAAATGAATTTCATACATTGACAAAGTTATATATTTAAAAAAAGAAAAGCCAAAGGCACTAAATAATTACAACCTAATATGAAAGGGTTTTAATCTATTTACATGTACAATATCCCTAAATCTTCTATTATTTAACTTTCTAATAGCATAATTTACATTAGATAAGCGTCTTATTATCTGATAAGGACCTTTATATAATCTGCATAATTTAATACTCTTATCAGATACACGCCTAGGCGTATAAACCATAACCAATTGATTGGGCATAAAGCTCCTTAATTTAGCCTTTTTATCATATGAGGCTTTCTGTTTTAATTGTGCCCTCTTTATATTATTTATAGCACAGTTAATTAAAACATTATGATGATTACGCCGCTCTGCATAATTATTTATGCGATCACGACCATCATTGTTAACAATCATATCTGTTCGAAATAAGGGTTCCCTAGCATATAACAACATATACGGTGAAAATCTAGTGCTTGTTTGCTTACTGGAATTATATGCAAAACATACTAATGGTACATAACTACACCAGTTCCGTTGGTCGGCAGAGACATACATAGACAGCATTTGAGTTAAAGTTCTATTGAGTCTTTCAACCAGTCCATTTGTTGCTGGATGAAACGCCGTAGTAAAACGCGATTTGGCTCCAAAATAACTTACAGTTTCTTTAACTAAACGAGATGTGAAAACCGACCCTCTATCGGATATTACTTCTTTAACACCACCAAAACGACAGAAAACATCTTCAATCAAGAATTCACTGATTCTTTCTGCTGTCGCTCTGGGAATCGCCTTGCAAAAAACGCACCCAAAATTAGCGACCAATCGCTTTCTCGCCATCCATTGATGTTGGCTATTCGCAAAAAATCGGCAATAAACTTTTCAAGACATCGGGCGTCGATGCCCGTGAAATAATAATCCAACATCAGCACCATGTTGAACACTCTCTAATAATAATAATATTTAAAACCACTTAGTCTGATTAAGGGGATCCACTGCTCCTCATATCGCTAGGCGTGCGATAGTGATGCGTCCTGCGTCCGGCGGAATAACTTCTACGCCAAACACCAACAAATTCTTAAATACTTCGCTTTGCTAAACTCGGCCGTATCGGCGCACTCCAAAAAACTTCGAGAGATACCGCGGGCCTACGCGCGGTCAATATAAAGCTTCAGCTACGGCGCCTCCACCAAATGTGAGGACTCGGACCTCACAGCGGGAGGCTAACTACTTTATAATAAAAGACAGTAGTTTAAGAAGAAATGGGGCTGAAGCCCGCTATATTAAAATAGAAATAAAATTATAGTTCACTCCCTAGGGCCTACGCGGAGCCCTAGCTATTTTCTATCTGACAATCTTATAAAAAAGCCATCACTTTTTTATAAGAGTATTCGATGTTTGAATGATCGTCAGCCAGTTATTCATACTATGGCTTGTACACATCAAAACCTCTACAGTACCGTTAGGCTTGTAGGTCAGAGTAGGTTCCCGTAACTTATCACATAGCTACATGTACCACCGCACCTTTAACAGTATTGCGGCCTTACGTGACATCTGTTAAGGGTGGGTGTACAGCAGCGTATTCTAGCTGTGTTTGGGCTTATTGGAATTCTCATGAGGCGCACTCTGGCTATGAATGATTTTAATGCTAACTATATGCCGCTTTAAATTGCGCTACTTGAGTTGTATGTTATGTGCGGCTTTGATTGACAGAAGGCAAATTTCATAGCCTCGTTATCTCCGTCAACATAAAACTACGCCTTCAAACTTCTGACACGACATAGCGCGACATAACATTTGCCTTTTTGCAAAGTTTTTTATTTGAAATGGTATACTCCTGAGATGGCAGATTGGCAGCATATAAATACCTTCAAGTTCTGATGTGTGTGTGTGTGTGGCTTTTGAGTTAGCGTCAATAAAATATAATACGTATTTTTCCCACATAGTCTAGTGTGAATGATGCTCTTATTTATTTTCATAGCGATATTGCAATTTGTGTAAAGATAATCACTACTAAAAAGTGAAAAATAAAAACTTTTACAAAAAAAAAAAAACAACCGACTCCAAAACAAACACTCAATCTGCCTAGCCTTTTCCCAACTATGTTGCGGTCGGCTTCCAGTCTAACCGGATGCAGCTGGATACCAGTATTTTACATGGAGCGATTGCCTATCTGACCTCCACAACCCAGTAACTGGGTAATACGATACTCCTCGGTAAGACTGGTTGTCAGACTGTCGGGCTTCTGACGACCCGTAACGACTGTCAAAGATCCACGAGTGACAGCCAGGACCAACGGCTTAACGTGCTTTCCGAGGCAAGGAGGAGTCTCGGTGTGTAAAGATGGTCACCCATCCACTGACCAACCCGGCAAGCGTAGCTTAACCTGATGGATCGACCCGTGCGGCTGTTATTACTTAGCCACGAGCTCCTCAGAATAAAGCTCCTACAAAACAAACTCTACAAAGAGAAAAATTTCGGAAGTCGGTGGCAAAAAAGAAACTCAAAAACCAAAAACAGCGACTTCCGAAACTAAAGTTATTTTCACTTTGTAGTGTTTGTTTTGGAGGCGGTTGTTTTTTTTTTTTGTAAAAGTTTTTTCAACTAAATGTAATGTTAAGTTTGTTCTTGGGATAATTAATTTAATCCCAACTACGGAACCCTTCATCGTGCGTAGTCTGATACGCACTTGGCCTGTTTTTTGGTGAACGCGCCGATTATCCGACGAACCTATATCTACACGAACTAATGGTACCCAGATATCCGTGTCTACTTAATCACTTTGTGAAAAATAGGTGTAGTTGTGTTTACTAATACACATGACTTAATATTAGTAAACATTGAGAATTAAACAGAAAAAAAATCCTATAGTAAAAGAATTCTCAACGGAATTATGCAAAAAAGTAAATTTTGTAAAAAGTGCAGAATCGACTCTGTACTTTGCTGCCGTCGAAATGAATGTTCATATTAGTATGAAATGCTTGTTAACTTTCGCTTATACAAATATGATCATAATTTGCATAAAAGTAAGGTTCTAATTCGTATAAAAGGCTTACATTGGAAAAGCGAATCTCGCCCTTAGCAATCCAAGCTACCTAATAAGCTCCCTTACTCAGGAATTATTATAAATGCCAAAAAAAAAACAAAAGCCAAAAGCCTACTTTTTTTTTAACGCGAAGTTTTTGACTGTGCTCTCGATTCTCAACTCTCGGCGAAAAAGTGCACAGATGGATTTTCAACTCACGCTTCAAAGTCAAGCGTTCAAAATCCAGTGTGCAGCAAGAAACGTCGCGTTAAAAAAAAGAGGCCTTGCAACCTTGCTTCTATGAAATCATCACCCCCACTTAATATTTCAGGTACCAAGCACGTTGCTGATCCTAGTGCTCGGCGTGTACATACTGCTGGCTTGCTTGGCGCAACGGGTGGAAAATAAGATGCCTGCTGTTGTGCGTGAAGCAGACGTGACTGCAGATGTGAGTATCTTTCCAATATCATCATCATTTTATTAGCCTTAGAGTGTTTGTGCACCGCACCGGGAACGGGACGTCAACGAGAAACGAGATTATTCGACCATAGTAAATGGAGACAGGTTACAGGAACAACTTCTGATCCACGGATGGGCATCCGTGGATCGCAAGTGGTTCCTGTAACCTCAAACTTCAAGTTAAAGGGGAAAATATACAAGTTCGTTATGAGGCCTGTCGTACTTACTTTATGGATTGGAATGCTGGGCAGTGAAGAAGACGGATGAAAACAGATTGCATGCAGCGGAGATGAGAATGTTGAGATGGATGTGTGGAGTGACGAGAATGGATAAAGTAAGAAATCGAGTAATAAGAGGAAGTTTGAAAGTGGCGACAGTGACAGGAAAGGAAATCGTTTGGCTTGGTATGTGATGAGGAGAGACGAAACGCATGTGACTAAAAGAGTGATGCATATACATGTTGATGGATGGAGAGGCAGAGGAAGGCCAAAGAAAAGATGAATGGATTGTGTGAGGAATGATATGAAAGAGAAATAAATAAATAAATAAATAAATAAATTCTTTATTGAACAGAAACACAGTATGACAATAACATTTAGTGCGATAATACCTACATTAGTAAAATACTGTGTCGTAGGAATTAACGCCCACCTCAGGAAAAGGACGATAGCGTTCTAGAATTTATGCTAAACACAGGAGATTGATTACAAACTAGAATAATAGGTTAAAAAATAATGTGAATATGTGTAGGTACGAGCGAATGTATTATGTGCGTGTGGGTGTTTGCATAGGTGTGTGGGGGTGTGTGTGTATGTGTGTGTGTGCGTGAGTGTGTCTTAATTTATGTGTAATGAGTCAATTTCGGAAGTAAGAGGTCGATATTGGAAACAAATCAGGGTTTGACCAAGCTCTCCAGGTCTTCATAGGTGAGGATTTGAAGCCATTCGTCAGTGAGTTTTTTACAATCCCTATAAGAACGAGAATGAATATGAAGTACACTGTTTACCTTATTGTACAGCCTCGAACTAAAGAAATCGTATTGCCGTCGGACCACTTCAAGTTTCGCCGACACTATGCCACAAACTCTGTCCGATCTACACCCACGTCTACGCTCTATAGTGGCGTTAGGGTCGTAAGGCAACTCCGAGTGTTTCCGTAACATTGAAGAAAGGAGTGAATGATAGCGTGACGGTTGACAGGGGAGAGTGGAAGAAGAAAACGTGTTGCGCCGACCCCACGTAACATGGAATAAGAGCAGGAAGATGATGAATAAATGTATCTACTGTTGCTACTTCGGCACCATCATCTGTTTTCTTTTTGACGTCCTGCTCCCGGTACGGTAGACAAACAGTGTACATGTCCCTACTGTATACTGCTGGAACTCAGACCTCCTCTCTGTGAGAGGGAGGGACATTAAATTACGTAGTTTTGGAGAAAAAAAAAAGAGTTTTAAGTAATTTCGGTTCGCGCGAAAACTGAGAATTTCCGGAAGTTCCAAAAAGCTCTACTACAGGCAAATGTGCTATTGGAGAGGCCCAATTCCAGCACAGAGAAACTCCATGCTTTCTTCGTACAACTATACTTATTTATTTATTTATTTATTAACTGGTGGATGCAAGTACATTTTCTCGTCAAATTTTACTTCGCGATTTAGGATTGTTTAAAGCAGCAGGTAGTGTGATCTACAACCTTTTGTACACTGTCATATTCATGTGGTCCAATAGACGTCGCCACATTAGTGCCGATGGTCGTGGCTAGATGGCGTGCTGAATTCCACAAGGTCGATGGATGGCAGCACCTGATGAGAGTAACGGAGATGGCGTGCGATTGGAAACTCCTATGACCTGTCGAAGGTTTATAATGCTACTTCTAATTGACCTTTTTTACCTTTCAGAATTCGGACATATTCAGTGAAGAAGTGGCGTGGCGCTACCTGGACCGTATCATCGGTTCTGAGCCGCGCGTGGCGGGCACTAAGTACCATCTGGCGCAGACCAAGGACCTGAAAGCGATGGTCGACGATATAGCCGCCCAAGCCAATCAGGTGGTTAGGACTGACTGGCAGATGGCTTCGGGTAATTTTTTTTGAGTTATGGCTGTTTCATTACCTTCGAAATGCCTTCGAATAAGTTCTGATTAACTTAAGGGCAACCGTGAAACATAAAGCCTGGTCGGAAGCCGTTTCTCCCCCAAACCGTCAGTTCTCATCAATCATATTTTGTTCTTAGTGACCTTGATGTAGCCAAAAAATCGAGATTTAAATGCTTCATCTAAGTAAAATATTATATGTATTATTACAAGCTTTTATTCAGTTTCACCTGCGCCTGCGGTGTCTGTCTGTCTGTAATCTAATCTTGCAAGTTAAATTTGACCCACTTCCCGGTTTCCGATTGTGCTAAAATTTTATATGCATATGACAATCGGTTGACAATGCATATTATTATAATATGAAGCTCATCTGATGATGGAGCCGGAAGGTGTCTATCAGAGCGTTGAAAATCCAGTGCGCGAAAAAAATTCGCCGTAGAAAGAAATCGCCCGTGCATACCTGTGCTTAGTGGCGTAGTAATAGGAGTTCTTAAAAATCTAATTACTAATAATAATAACTATCTATACATTTTATTTTCCAGGTGACTTCTTCCGCGAATCAACCAAAAAACCCTCGTTCTTCAGCGTGTACCAGAACGCGTCAAACGTAGCAGCCTTGTTAGAGGGAGAGAGCGGATTCCATCCTAACGGCACTTTAAGAAGCTCCTTACTGGTTAACTGTCACTACGACTCTGTGCCTTTTGCTTTAGGTATGAAGGTTCATTTTATAATGAAGTATGTTTGAATTGGCCTAGATACTAGTGAAATGTCACTACGGTTCTGTGCCTTTTGCGATAAGTAAGAAGGTTTATTTTAATTATGGAATCGTGTTTTCGTCAAACATAGTGTTTAACCTTAATCCTCAACTTTACTATTATATGTATAGCGTGACTGGCAACCGATACTTAAACACATGATAACAAACAACTTTTACTATGGGACGAAACCTGAAATCGCGAAAAAAAATTAATGTTCGGATAACTCGTCAAAATGTAGGGAGCAGCTGATTTTTTTTTCGCGATTTCAGGTTTGGTCCCATAGTAAAAGTTGTTTGTTATCATGAGCACAATCATGTGTTTAAGTATCGGTCACTAATTACTAGTCACCTTAATATACAGGGTGTCCCGTAATTAATGGATAACCTCTTAAAGGGTCATTGTACTCATCATTATGAACAACTTTTACTATGGGGCCAAACCTGAGATCGCGAAAATAAATCAGCTGTTCTCTACATTTATGTTCGTTTATCTGGTCAAAATGTAGAGAACAGCTGATTTTTTTTTTCGCGATCTCAGGTTTGGCCCCATAGTAAAAGTTGTTCATAATGATGAGTACAATGACCCTTTAAGAGGTTATCCATTAATTACGGGACGCCCTGTATATTTATTTTTAAATTAATGCTGCAGTATTTTCGACATAACGGAGGATCCTGCTAAGCTATTTGAATTAGCCCGACAAGTCGAGGCCGCCGCGTACTTGTAGCTTCATAGCTGAAGTGCGGAGTACGCCTGGCCTGACTGAACCTACATATTCTGTCCAATTTGATGATTCGTAAAGTTGTGAACTGTTCCTGATTGATAGGTCTTGGCACTAGCTGAATTAGTCGCGGTAACTAAGCCAGCGCACCCCGACCAAATGGGTTAGGTTAGATTAGAACTGTGATAAACCACGCGCGAGCCGAGCGAGCGAAGCGAGCGCTTCTACCAATTTAGTCGCAGTTACTAGCTATTTAGTATTAACGCAAGGTGCGTTTGTCAAACGCAAGTTTGTAGTCCGGTCAAAATAGACATTTCAATTAACAAAAATTCCGACAGAGCTAAATTGTGGTGGACACCTTGGGTACACCATTAGAAACAAAATGTCAAAAGTCCCCATCGATCCCATGTGTGCTAAAAAAGTTATTGGGGGTCAAATGTCAAAATTTGAGGTTTTTGGGATTTTTCTCGTAAACGGTAAATTATATCAAAAAAATAGATGAGACAAAATTGAAGATCATGAATTTGTTTTCAAAAATTGTCTCTATATTTTTTTTCTAAGAATCACCATTTCTGAGATATCGCGATTCTAAAAGTTGAAGGACTCACGTTGTACAGGATATGCACACATTTCCACACCACCTAGAGGAAGTGTACTTTGGCGCGTTTTTTTTAAAGTGGTTTCCTCGATAGGCTGTTCGTGGAGTAGCCACGAACTGATGACGGAATTTTCAGGGACAATAATCTTTTAACTGCATTATGATTATTGATATTGGTTACTGACTTTAACTGTAGTTTGATTTCTTTTGATATTTCAATCTGTTTCATATTCTTTAAAGTCGACTTCAATAGTCATGTCTTATTTGATTTTTTCTCCTTCTTCCTCTTCTTCTTGCTGGATGGTCATAAATTTGTTCAAATGAAGATGAACCAGCTGTATCTTCGTCAAAATCACATGAATCTTCGTCTGTTGTATTCAATTGGACATTTGAGCAAGACTGGCCTTGGCAATCAGTACATGCTGGAGAAACCCTATTCTTCTACAGCCACATTTATTTCATACTACAACCTTTTTTGCATGTGCAAAAAATAGTGTTTAGGAGTTTTTCCGGAGCAGGTGAAAGTAAAGTTTGAATCGGTTCCAAAGTATTATCTGTTAAATCCTAACCCCAAACTTCTGGGTTCAGTTGATTGCCTAGCCATGTCTGAACTTCATAGCATACTCGATATAAGCGTTGATTAGCAGAAACCGATGTTGGAGGAAGACAAGATAGTTGTACTTGTTTCTTGTTTCGTGTATTTTTTACAAAAGTCAAATATCTATATTCATCTATAAAATAAATATTTTTTGGAGCTCCGTAAACAGAAAAAATAGTACAACTATCTTGTCTTCCTCCAACATCGGCTTCTGATAATCAACACATGTATCGAGTATACTATGAAGTCGGAACAGAAATCGGAACTACAGTTGAAGACAGTAAACAAAATCAATATAAATAATCATAATGCAGTCAAAAGATTATTGTCCCTGAAAATTCCGTCATAACAGTTCGTGGAGTAGGCCTACCGAGAAAACCACTTAAAAAAAACACGCCAAAGTACACTAACTCCAGGTAAATGTGGAAATGTGTGCATATCATGTACAACGTGACTCCTTCAACTTTTAGAATCGCGATATCTTAGATATGGTGATTCTTAGAAAAAAGTATAGAGACAATTTTTGTAGACAATTTCATGATCTTCAATTTTGTCTCACATATTTTTTTGCTATAACTTACCGTTTACGAGAAAAATCCAAAAAACCTCAAATTTTGACATTGGACCCCCAATAACTTTTTTAGCACACATGGGATCGATGGGGACTTTTGACACTTTATTTCTAATGTTATACCCAAGGTCTCCACCAAAATTTAGCTCTGTCGGAATTTGTGTTAATTGACCACTACCTTTATGTCTATTTTGACCGGACTATTGATACTAGTTCACAATTTGTCATGGATAGATTATAAACTATCGAAAAAAAATGCGTTAAATTGTATTTGGTTTCTTGCAGTTCACAATTTTTCGATAGTTTATAATCTCGCGAGATTGATAAATACACTAACGAAGTTTATAATCATACGGTGACTTAAACAAATTATAAGATGAGTGAATACGGAACGACTGAAATACTTACTAGATATTTACACCTATTACGCAAAGCCTTACCTACACTATATTATTACAATATTACAGGGTGCCTAAAACGGCCACATTAAGCAATTCCTCTAAAATCGATTCATTTCCTGAATTTCCAGCAATTTATTATGATTGACGTATTTGACATTCAACTTCAATATTGCAATTCATAATTTGTGGACCATTTTACGAATCTCCATACAAAACTGTCAAACAGATGAATTGCGTACTATGAATTGTACGCAGATAAATAATGAATTGTCAGTTTGTGACCGTTTTACGATTTCAAATATGATTCATAATACCTATTATCATATTGTGATTCTGCCAAAGTGGCCGTTTTAGCCCACCCTGCGCATTTCGGCATTGAACACAATATTGACAATTTGTTGTTATTTTTATTTTGCAGGAGCATCAGACAACGCAGTATTCTGTGCAATAATGGCGGAAGTTTTAACAAAACTGTCTCGAAGCAAACAGAAGTTAAAACGAAACATTGTGTTCCTTTTCAATGGAGCTGAAGAAAATGGCTTACAGGTAGGTAACTTAGGTAAACAAATCACTTCCTCAACATCCATACTTACAGTTAACTTAAACAAATCACTTCTCCACATCCATATTTACGGTAACTTAAACAGATCACTTCCATAATATCCATACTTACAGGTAACTGTACATTATTTATTTGATTTATTCATACATAACCTATAAACAACAAAATTATATCCTAACTAAACTATTAAAAAACTAAAATATGGCGTCGAAAAATTCCTCCGCATCGCTGTCGACTGGTAAAGTACCCAAGAGACTGGCGGCATTGCCACGTTGTATGGCAATGCTAAGCCTCTGGCCAAGGTAAAAGCCAGCCCTCGGGTCACGGGAAGTGTCAACCAGCCGTTTGGAGATTTCGTTGAATAAAACAAGAGCACTTGGACCCCACGGCCCAAGGGTTTCAACCCCAAACGGCTCGAAAATATAACAAGTAACAGGTAACTTAAACAAGTCACTTCTCTACATCCATATTTACGATAACTTAAACAGATCACTTCCTCAACATCCATACTTACAGTTAACTTAAACAAATCACTTCTCTACATCCATATTTACGGTAACTTAAACAGATCAGTTCCATAATATCCATACTTACAGGTAACTTAAACAAATCACTTCTCTACATCCATATTTACGGTAACTTAAACAGATCACTTCCATAATATCCATACTTACAGGTAACTTAAACAAATCACTTCTCTACATTCATATTTACGGTAACTTAAACAGATCACTTCCATAATATCCATACTTACAGGTAACTTAAACAAATCACTTCTCTACATCCATATTTACGATAACTTAAACAGGTCACTTCCTCAACATCCATACTTACAGGTAACTTAAACAGATCACTTCCTCAACATCTATACATTGGAACTGCTTTTAGATTTGCCATTTATAACTGACTTCAAAAAAGGAGGAGGTAATACTGGCTGTAATTTTAATCACTGTTATCCTCTTAAGGGGTCATTGTACTCATCATTATGAACAACTTGTACTATAGAACCAAATCTGAAAGAGTTATGCGAACATAAATATAGGGAATTGCTGTTTGTTTTCGCGATTTCAGGTTTGGTCCCATAGTAAAAGTTGTTCATAATGATGAGTACAATGACCCCTTAAGAGGATAATGGTGATTAAAATTACACACTGTATGTTCGTCTGTACTTATGTATTTTTTTATGTATGTTCATCGATATTTTCGTCAATTTAAAAATGATATGAAACCGGAAAGCTCGTGGCTAAGTAATAACAGCCGCACGGGTCGATCCATCAGGTTAAGCTACGCTTGCCGGGGTTGGTCAGTGGATGGGTGACCATCTTTACATACCGAGACTTCTCTGTACCTCGGTCGTCAGAAGCCCGAAAGTCTGTCAACCAGTCTTACCAAGGGGTATCGTATTACCCAGTTACTGGGTTGTGGAGGTCAGATAGGAAGTCGCTTCATGTAAAATACTGGTATTCAGCTGCATTCGGTTACACTGGAAGCCGACCCCAACGTAATTGGGAAAAGGCGAGCATGCTGATGTTTGTAATAAACTGATTTGATTTGATTGTGAAAATATTTGAATAAATTAAAAAGAGTGTTTATTGATTCAATTCCAGGCAAGTCACGCGTTCCTGCAACACCCCTGGGCGAAGGGCGCCTCAGTCGTCATCAACTTAGACGCCGCGGGGATGAACGGGAAACCCAGCCTGTTTCAGGTGAATTTTCTTTTATAATCATACATTCATCTTATTCTTTTTCTTCTGGCGAAATATGGGAGTACCTGCTATGGAGACACCTCTGAATTCCACTCTTCGAGGTACAGGCGTCGATATGTCATCCTATTTAAGGCGCAAGCGCCCGGTAGCCCACGAATTTCAAAATTTCTTATGTTTTTTGCAATATGCAAGTCAAGTATTAGGTTGTATGTTGATCTAAATATGATTAGAAGCTCGTAGTGTCTAAACACACTATGCCGAAGTTACGCGACCGAAGTTCGACATGATTACGCCTGCAATGCTATTTGAATTACTGAAGACACACTATGCCGAAATTACGTTGCGTTCTAGCGTACAGCCGAACTTCGGTCGGGCGTAAGTTCAGCGGAAATTCGGCGGCAACGTATTCTGTAGACCACACATTATACGCGACCGAAGTTCGGTTCGATTGCCGAAGATCCGGGCCGGGGGACGGCGGGGGATGGCGGGGGGTTCAAGACACTGAAGTTCCGCAACTGAATTTCCGCCGCGTAAGTTCGGCACTTATGGTGTGTCATATCAGCCGAACACGTCGGAACGTAACATCAGCCGCGGAACTTCGGTCGCGTAACTTCAGCCTAGTGTGTTTAGACACATAGACTTATAAAAAAGGAGGACTCCGCGCCACGCATCTCGAAACTGAAGCACAGTATGCGGCGACCGTTTGTACAAACACGCCTCACGCACACATTTACATCATAGTATGCCGACCGGCCGCCTTTAAATTAACGTTAACCTGTGAGCCTTGGTGTCCATCCAGCCTTTAAAGCGTGACTGAGTAACAAACATTTTACCTTTTACATTTTATAATATTGTTAGTATTAATCCATAATCATTGTACCTACCAGGTGACAGACCCACGAGTATTAAACGCCTATCACCGCTCAGTAGCGACGCCGAACGCACAAGGAGTAAGCCAGTTCCTGTTCTCTTCGGGATTTATACCTTCGGATACAGACTTCAGGATATGGCGCGACTTCGGGCATATGACTGGTGAGATATTTTTATTTGTAACGAACCATACCTGGTAATCTCCAGCCGTGTGATTCGGTAAGACCTCATTCTAAGCTTCGAATCTGAATCCGCTGTGAGTTTCTTGATTGGCATTCTAAAAACTCGGTTGATAATTCAAACTTACACTAGCGCTACCCTTGTGAGCGTGTCAGCGAGTTGAACTAAACTGACCGTGAGATTTTGACAGATAAAGTATGATATGACGTAAGAAGTGGCATTCAGTAAGGTAATTCCCTGTCACTTCGACGCTCACTTCGCACTCGAACACGATTTAAAGTGTCGAATAAAAAACAAGTGAGAAGAAGTGATGCGAAGTGAGTGTGAATAGCGATGTGAGGTCCGAGTTGTTTTGTTTGAATTTTACAGAATTGACGTACTGGTTACGGTGATATTAAAGGTCTTTCCAACGTTTTTTACATGCTTTCACGAAAACAAGTTAAATGTTATAAATTTAATACATGCATTAAATGTCTGTGTCTTCGGCGAACAAAGCCAACAATCGAAGGGATAACAGTGGCTATGTCTAGAGTCAGCCAAGACAGCACTTATGCGCAATAGTGTCTACTGCATGGCTCCAGTAATAGTGTCTACTGCATGGCTCCAGTAATAGTGTCTACTGCATGGCTCCAGTAATAGTGTCTACTGCATGGCTCCAGTAATAGTGTCTACTGCATGGCTCCAGTAATAGTGTCTACTGCATGGCTCCAGTAATAGTGTCTACTGCATGGCTCCAGTAATAGTGTCTACTGCATGGCTCCAGTACTCTTCAACAAAATACCGAAGAGCAGTAAAGAGCTTCCGCTTTCTTTATTTAAAAAAAACTTCGAAGCTTTTTAGTGCTGAAAGGTTATTAAAATATAAGTCAGTTCCTGAATGAATAAGATTTTTAAGGTAGTGGGAACCACTGTACAATCGCACCCGGCGCTTTTATATTACCTAAACACGTGATTGTGCTAATGATAACAAACAACTTTTACTATGGGACCAAACCTGAAATCGTGAAAAAAAAATCAGCTGCTTCCTAGATTTTGGCGAGGTAAGCGAACATGATTGTATGGGGCAGCTGATATATTTTCGTGATTTCAGGTTTGGTCCCATAGTAAAAGTTGTCTGTTATCATGAGTATAATCATGTGTAGTATCGGTCACTAATTACCAGTCACCCTATAGTATATTTTTGTGTATCTTTTGCTTGCCTACATGGCAAAATATGGCTGAATTTGTTATGATTTTTGTTATCCTCTATATCCATATTTGCAAAATAAAATTATATTTATCTTTACTTTTGGGAATGTCGCTTGTGGACAGCGTGAAGGTGAGGGGAGATATCATGGAGTGAGAGTATAACTTCGATGCGATAGCGGAAAGTGCGATCAGACAAATATCTCGTAAGATATATATCTCGCTAGTCAGGAGTCACCTAGAGTATTGTAGTGTTGTCTGGTCTCCTAAATATAATGTGCACATCAAACGTATCGAACGATTGCAGAAAAGATTCTTATGGCATCTTACTTTTCACTGTGGTATGGGTAAAAGGTTGAAATCGTACCGGGAAAGATTAAAATATTTTAGGATTGTCTCGTTAGAGAAAAGAAGAGATATGTTGGATTTAATTTTCCTTAAAAGACTAGTAACAGGCTCTTTGAACTGTCCCGAGTTGCTTAGTAGGATATCCTTCCATGTGCCACGAAATCTACCAAGAAAATCGAATAGGAAACTGTTTTGCATGCCAAAATGCAATACAAATTTAAGGCAACATTGCTCATTATACAGGGTGTCCCGTAAATAATGGATAATCTCTTAAGGGGTCATTGTACTCATCATTATGAACAACTTTTACTATGGGACCAAACCTGAAATCGCGAAAAAAAATCAGCTGACCAGTACATTTATCTACATCAAACTCGTCAAAATGTAGGGAGCAGCTGATTTTTTTTTCGCGATTCCAGGTTTGGTCCCATAGTAAAAGTTGTTCATAATGATGAGTACGATGACCCCTTAAGAGATTATCCATTATTTACGGGACACCCTGTATAGAATGTATGCTGTGTACAAAGAACATGATGAAGAAATTGACTTATGTCATACATCTGTACCTACTATCAGAAAAATGTTTAAATATAACTCGCAAAATAATTAAGTTTAATTCTAATTCTGTTTGGCCTAATTAGCTTAATATTATCGGCAGTTTAGTTGTTTTTATTATTTAATTGTATTTTTATTTCATCTTTTTCATTAGTTATAAGCGCATAATGTAGTGCATGCAGTGCTCTTCTTTAAGTAATGGGGCACTTAGACCTAAGTTTGAAATGTTATACTATATACATGTAATAGTGTACTCATTGTTGAGGAGCCAAATAAAATAAATAAATAAATAAATAAATAAAGATGAGCACGAGACGGTCAGGCACTCGGAGTTGGTATAAGAATGAATGAAATGCACCGACCCCAGCGTGGTTTGACCTGACTCGATTACTCGAATGAACCCAAAGATTCACACTAGCCCCTGTTGCCTAATGTTACATGGTGCAACAGAGAACATAGCATATCAAGGAGTAGACCGGGGGGCGCGGTAATGGTAGGGAAGACGCGCCCTTAGGATTATTAGAGCCGTTTTACCTACCAGATATGAAAAACGTGTGTCTACAAAGGGCATAAGGATCTAAGTTTAAGTAATAGGTACATTGTTAACCCTCTGTCTCTTCTTATGTATTCAATCAACTCAGCCTATCGCAGTCCACTGCTGGACACAGGCCTCTCCCAGTCTGCGCCACAACACCCTGTCCTCCGCCTTCCGCATCCAGTCTGTCCCAGCCACTTTCTTCAGGTCGTCGCTCCATCTAGCTGGGGGGCGTCCCACACTACGCTTACCGATACGCGGTGTCCACTCTAGGACACGTCTGCTCTACCGGCTATCGGTCCTTCGACAAACATGGCCAGCCCACTGCCACTTCAGTTTGCTTTAGGGCATGTAATATCGGAAGGTTTTCAATTCCGATACTGATTTCCGATATTAGATCTCAATATCGGAATTCCGATATTAATATCGGAATTTCGTTATTTTTTTAGAAATTGCACATTTTATTTATAAATTGCACAAATTCGGTATGACGTTGGATTGAGTGCAATAAAAAACATTTTTAAATCGTACCTATTCTTTAATTTGGTTCAAACATTGGACTTTTGTTTTTAAGTATGTCCACTGTATTTATATATTATTATTTATTTATTTATTCCACTGTATCAGACCCAGGTACCCGTAGTTTTTTTAAACATATCTGACACCAGCTAAGTGTCAGATATGTTTAAAAAAACTACGGGTTTGGCCGTCATCCGATCGATGAAAATGGTCCCATACATTAGATGAGCGTTTTTTGAGAAATTCTGAGTATGTCTTTCTTTTTTGATGAAGCCCTGCAAAGAAAATAATTGTTTTTTGTAATGTAAATATGTAAATTGTACGTAAACGTAAAATTGCCGTATTATTAAATGTTTAAACATATAAAAACAAAATCTGATCAAATACATTTTTAGCTTTATTTTGATATTTAATCATTACTAGGTACGCCACTAGGCATACCATGCAATGTATTATTATACTTAAACCTTCCGGAAGAAATCAGTACATCGGGTTTTAGTTTATGGCTTGGTTGGCTTTGAAACTCGCCCAAATTGAAACTTAGTTGGGATTTATGTAATAACTGTTAAATATTACAAACTCGTACTTACATGTAATAAAACGATTTGCCTCGAGAATGAGTTTTAAGAAATGTGGATAAATTGTCGATTACAAACTCTAAGTATGATAAATCGATATGTCTCGAGAATCAGTTTTTAAAGCAACCGTTTCTTTTTCCCCATCACTACACAAAGAATTTTGACAGCTGTCCATACGGACTTCTTAGATTGCGTTGATTTTAGCACAATTATAAAATCATTTAAACACAGATATTTATACATAGTTTATACTTAATTAGAAAACAACAATTAGATAATAATTTGTACTTACATCTTTTAAAGCGACGTTGCATGTAGCTACATTAAACAAACTTGTCTTAACTTACATAGTTCATGAGCGCAACTGATTGACAGGATATTTTGTTAGTTTGTGCGAATAAGTAAGACGTAGGTACCGCGCAGGTAAAAAGTGAGCGAGACAGATAACACTATTATTGTAGCTTAGAGCAGTTAACCTATAAGGCGCCACACAAGGATCTAAAATATAGGTTTAGTATAAAACTAATATAGAAAAAATTGTCCGATTTCGATATTGGATCACTTAGTATCGGAACTGTAATATCGGAACTTGCGTTCCGAGATTCCGATATTGCGATATTCCGAGATTCCGAGATTCATGCCCTAGTTTGCTTATTCTGCAAGTTATGTCGGTTACTCCGGTTCTTTTCCGGATAACTTCATTCCTGATTTTAACCTTCAAAGAAACTCCGAGCATAGCCCGCTCCACAGCGCGCTGAGCGACCTTGAATTTGTGGACCAGCCCGACTGTCAGTGTCCATGTTTCAGCACCGTATGTCATAACGGGCAGGACGCACTGGTTGAAAACCTTGGTTTTCAAACATTACGGGATGGGCGACGAAAAGACTTGACGAAGTTTTCCAAACGCTGCCCAACCCAATTGGATCCTTCTCTCGGCTTCTTTCTCAAAGTTGTGTCTACCGAGCTGTATGACTTGCCCTACGTAGACATACTCCTTCACAACTTCAAGAAGTGACCCTTCGATGCGGATTGGACTCGGCAAGACGAGTGGATTGTACATGACTTTCGTGTTGTCTAAATTCATACCGAGGCCAACTCGCCGAGAGGCTCCATTTAGGCTGTGCAGCATCCGGTCTAACTGTTCCAGCGTCTCTGCTAATATGACGATGTCATCGGCAAAGCGAATATGTGAGATGTACTCGCCGTTCACGTTGACCCTGTCCAGTCCAGTCCAGCGTCTTGAAGACGTCCTCCAACGCATTGGTGAACAGTTTCGGGGATATCACATCCCCCTGTCTCACCCCTCTGAGCAGTTGGATGGGGCTGGTTTTCTGATCTTGGATCTGGACAGTCATCGTGGCAGCGTCATACAGACACCTCAACACTTCAATGTAGCGCCAGTCAATTCGACATCGTTGCAGAGAGGCCAGAACTGCCCATATTTCGATGGAGTCGAAGGCTTTCTCCACAAATGCCATACACAGCGGCTGATTGTACTCCTCGGTCTTCTGTACAATTTGCCGAACAGTATGGATGTGGTCTACGGTACTGAAGCCTTTTCGAAAACCCGCTTGTACTGGTGGCTGGAACTCGTCAAGTCTTCTGGCGAGACGGTTCGTGACGACCCTCGAGAACAGCTTGTAGACGTGGCTCAGAAGTGAGATGGGTCTATAGTTTTTCAGCAAGGTTTTGTCACCTTTTCTGAAGAACAGAACCACCGCACCTTTGCTCCACGCCTCGGGCGTTGTACCCTCTTGGATGACGGAGTTGAAGAGACTCGCTAGCTCTCTCAGGACTGGAGCCCCGCCTGCTTTAAGGAGCTATGTCGTTATTCCGTCATCACCAGGTGCTTTATTGTTCTTCAGATGCTCGAGAGTCGCCCTAATCTCGCACAGGCCAACATCCGGGATGTCCTCCGTGTAGTGGCGCATTAATTCGTCTCGGTGGTCATCTGCAATAGGTTCCGCTGGTCCTTAGAAATCCTCGACTTCCTCGAGTATCTCGGACTTTGAAGTCACGATTCTGCCATCCGCAGTTCTTAGTTTCGTCAGATGGGACTCCCTAATTGTTGAGCGAACACTTTTGACCCTCGATTCTGCTCAATGCACGCATGCTCTTATGTATTAGGCTTATGAAATAAATCATTATTATTATTCTTTTTAGGTGTAGACATAGCGTTCGTGAAATGGGCTCTCGTGTACCACACACGTAACGACAAGCCGGAGCTCATACTGCCCGGCGTGCTGCAGAGCGCCGGAGATATGCTGCTCGCGCTGGTGGCCGCGACCGCCAATGTGGGGGATCTGGATGAGCCGGTCAGTACATCATGTCAGTTACCTCCTAAAAGAGGCAAAACACGAAGCCTTTCTGATCGAGAAGACTGACACAAAAAACCGGCCAAGTGCGTGTCGGAGCACGCACAATGAAGGGAAGGAACCCTTCCGTAGTCAACAAGAAACCCTTATAGTTTCGCTATGTCTGTCCGTCTGTCTGTCTGTCTGTCTGTCCATCCGTCCGTCCATCCGTAACTTAGCTCAGAGACTCTTAGTACTAGAAAGCTATAATTTAGCATGAATCAAGGATCCTCCGACCAGATGGGTGTTGTGTCTGGTGGGCTACTGCCCGACGGTTGATGTCGGGACGTTGTATGTATGCTAATCGCGTGGTAAACTCTAATTGCGCGATGCAGTATTGCGTGACGTCATGTCATTGATGCGTAGTTCATATGTGGCGATGTAGATGCCGCCACATCACTCCCCTTCGGAGACCGGAGGTCGATAGTGGACTGAGTCGTGTATCTTGCGATGCTTGCCAGTGCCAGTGGTGGTTCCAGTGAGTCGGAACAGGGTGCCGCATAGTTCACGGTGAGTCGGAACTGTCTGCGGTGATACCCCAGTGAGTCGGGGTGGCGCTGCGTTATGCTCCAGTGAGTCGGAGTGTACAGCGCTGGGTTGAGGCTGAAGGTGATGACCAGGAATGCGCGTCCGCTGCATGCTGGTGGTCGAAGCCGTGGATACTGGCTGGCTGTGTGACTCGCCTCTCGAAAGCTTGAGGAAGTGATGCTTGATGACGTCACGCTGAGGGAGTTGCACGAAGGCTGCGCTGACGTTCATGCTCGGGGTCACCAGTTTAGAGGCATGAGGAACAGGGTGTAAAGTTCACTCATCCTCTATTGAAAAGGGAGGATCCTCCGACCAGATGGGTGTTGTGTCTGGTGGGCTACTGCCCGACGGTTGATGTCGGGACGTTGTATATATGCTAATCGCGTGGTAAACTCTAATTGCGCGATGCAGTATTGCGTGACGTCATGTCATTGATGCGTAGTTCATATGTGGCGATGTAGATGCCGCCACATACATATTTATCACGGCGACCGCGACAGTGGTAAAATAAAATCATGAAAAAAAAATTTAGGGTACCTTCTGTACACGTAAAGTGGGGATGTTATTTTTTCTCGTCTATCCCATGGTGTGGGTGTATTGTTGGATAGGTCTTCCAAAAATATTGCGGGTTTATAAAAACAGTTTTTCGATTTAGGGATCCGTTTCTGAAATGTTAAGTTTTAAAGTTGTCCCGCCTACCCCTACCTAAACGGTTACTTTAGGATGGGTGAAAAAATTCAGGGTAGTAGTTTATATAACGAAATTAAAAGGAAAACTATCACAGCTAAGCACGTACACTGCTGACCGCTAACCGGATGCATCACCTGCGATCGTCGGTGATGAGACAATACATCCCGCGGAAGTGCAGGGGTCGAGGCTTTTTAAATGCTAAGACTCTCCACAACCGCGAGGTGTGCAGCCTCAGACAATATTTTTTAAAAGCCGATGTGGACATGCATCGTGATGTGGTCGCTCGCCAGGGGCTCACCCCGCTCTCCATGGCTAAAGAGAACTGGCGCAAACCTGTAGTACTTACTACCGATGATCACAAGGAGGTAGGATGGCAAAGCAAGGAGCTTCACGGGCGGTTCTATCGGGCTCTCCATCAGCCCGATGTAGATTTCATAGCGTCCGTTTCCTGGCTACGTTTCGGTGACCTTTTCGGGGAAACTGAAGGTTTCGTCTGTGCAATTATGGACGAAGTTATCTTGACGAACAACTACCGGAGGCATATTATGAGGGACGGGAACCTGCGATCGTCGGTGATGAGACTGTACATACCGCGGAAGTGCAGGGGTCGAGGCTTTGTTTTTTTGTTGTCTTTTTATTTCTCATTGATAAATTCTTATGGCATAAAAGTTTTCAATAGTAGGTATTCCCTCCCTGAAGAGGGCCACTGGCTCTTGTACCACCTAGCACAAGTGTTAGGGACTATACAAAATTTGTTACCATCTTCCTAAGTAAGATTATTAAAGATTATATCGATTCAAAATTTCAAAGGCAGCAAATCCATACAAAATCACGCACAGACAACTATGCGGAATTTCAAATCGGAGAAAACGAACGGAGAACTAATACTGTACGTATGTTATAGATCCTTGATTTTGTTTAGGGATTTGCTGCGTTTAAAAATTCCGAATCGATATATCGAAACGGAATTCCGACTGTATATGGCTGGCCGGCGGTTTTTCCCGATAAGAATCAGTATCAAAATCAAACAGTTTATTTGATGTTACACTTTGCATTCTCATATTGTCCGCAGATCGAGCCCACAGCAGCCGTGTACTATGATTACCTGAACCTGTTCCTAGTAACATATTCGTTCCCCGTGTCATATGCTGTAGATGTGTTCATAGCGCTGCTAGGACTGGCGAGTGTTGGCTACTACGTGTGGATAGTTGGGGCTAGTGAGTATAATTATTATTAATTATTAATAACTTAACTGTCGACAGATCATCCACATTTGGTAGAAAATAGACAAAAATTTACGAAAATTTTGTAAATTTTTGTCTATTTTCTTAAATAACTTCAAAAATTAAAAGGATGTCGATACAAATATTCACGTTCTTCCCTGATTTTTAAATGTCGCCGTTGCTCCTAAAATGCGTCCGTCTCCGGCGCACCGAGACACTTAACTGAGCGTCGCCTTATATTAAACTCTTACTAAGATGGACATCGTATTACGAAGAATATTTTAGAAGTTATTCCCTATTAGTCAACCTGCCCCTACGGTCAACCAACCCCGGTCTCCCCTACCTACCGTAAGTATATACTTTCGTAAGCATATAATAAAAAGTTGTTATTTTGACATTACAAACGGACACATCAATTTTATTTAGATGTATATGTAGATACGATACGTATGTCACTCTAATAGCAAATATTGTTATTTTCAGGATGGTCAACCGTTAAAAGCCTACTATTCACGGTGTTAGGTCGCCTGGCCATCGCGCTGGTCGGCGTGATAGTGGTCGCTGTATGTCTACTGTTCATGATCGCTACCACTGTGCAGATGAGGTTAGTACACAACCTTATTAGAAAGTAGGCAAGTATATTCAACTTTTCAAAAAGTTTGAAAAGTGCTCCTTCTCAGCCTACTTTGAATAGATGACTTTTGATTTGTCTAATAGTTTAATCTATGAAAGCAGTTGCCGAAAATCGAGCTGAATGGCGTGCAGTAGGAGAGGCCATGTCTAGCAGTGGCCTGATGTAGGCTGATGATGATGATTATGAAAGGGTAAAAATGTCATGCCCTGTTCAATATAGTGGCGGTTTTTCTATTCGATAGAAATTGGTTCGATAACTTGACACCTGTTTCTGAACACTGAGTCACAATGAATAAATGTAGCAACATACGATTTCGTTTATCCACTTATGGGCCCCTTTTCCCGAAAGTGACGACCGGCGGGAAACTGGCGCGGAGTGGCGCGGTGCGCTCGAGCCGTTTTTCACGTATTCATTTAACATTTAAAAAAAAGTGCCATATTATAAATCTATCCAAAAATATCCCTGTTAAACCCGATTAGTAAATTAAATGTTAAATTTTCATAAAAATTGCGTTCCCCCAAGTCTCATACAACTTAAAAATAATACTTTCAAAATCGACTTTACTTCTGTTTTTTTTTATCGAGCAAAATGTTTATTTATTTATTTATTTATTTATTTAAAACTCTTACACTATCATTACAGGTTATAAACCTAATGCGACAGCTAAGACTACTTGTAATAATTATTATTTATTTAAAATAACCTTACATTACTAACAATTACACACTAGTACATTAATACAAAATTACTGATAACTAAAAGGATACCAGTAACCTTATACAAAATTAACTTAAATATGTTTAACAGTCAAAAATTAAAAAGTAAAAATTATGTTAAATATTATCGTGTTTTTAACCAAAAAAGTCACTAGATCTTACATGTATCTATACTGTATATTTTTTTACGAATTTAGATATGATGATTTCTCTGGAAACAACTTGATCTAGAAACGTAAATTTCGGAAAAGGGGCCCTTAACAGTCCATCATGCCCGAAAGACAAAGTGCTCTTAAACGTCAACCCCCCGCGCAAAGATAACACCGGCCGGGCCACATGGGGATAAAGAAATTAATAATATTTCGCAAACTGATAACACTTTGTCAAAATAAAAACTATGATCGAAAAGCTGAGTTAATAAGCAATTAGCAACTTAACACTATAAAATAATATAGCATTTTCAATTTGAAACAACCACAATCGTTATTGCGATCATAAAACGTGCGTTCTGAGTCTTGTGTCATCTCGCTCACACATTTACGTTTACGACCTCGACTGCCCACTGGCGTTTAGCATAACAAGAATGTTTGCCATGTTCTAGATATCTAGCAAAACCATGGCTCGTGGTGCCGTTGTACTGGATGCCGTACCTCCTGGTGGCTGTGGCGACTGCGCAGGTTTTTGATGCGTGGACGTTGAAAAAGGTAAGATATTTTTGATCAGTTCTAAAGCTGTGTCTCCTGCGCGCCTTTTTGCAAACATTACACAAATGCATTTATTTTCATAGACAAGCTGTTTCCTGCGTACACAGAACACATATAGGTACTCCTAACGGAGCCTACGTACCTATTCAAATATTTTTAGTTACACATTTTGTGTAGATGTCAGTAGATGACTTTTTGTGTACCTAGATAATTAGTAATGAGTTTCGACGAGGGCGACGTGCTATTGTATCAGTTTGACAATAGATGTGCGCGGTGCGCGCGGCAGTTGAAAATTAAACAAACTCTTCCCCTTTTCCCCCGCGCGGGGAATGTTTTCCATGCAGCTAAAAACAATAAAAACTTTTTTACAAAAAAAAAACAACCCACTTCCAAAAAAAACACTACAAAGTGAAAAATAACTTTAATTTTGGAAGTCGGTGTCTTTGGATCTGTGTTTTAGTTTTCTGCCACCGACTTCCAAAATTAATGTTATTTTTCACTTTGTAGTGCTTTTTTTGGAAGTGGGGTATAAAAAAGTTTTTATTTTTCACTTTTTAGTGGGTCAGTTTGTAATTTATCTAAGTTACAGTAGCCCAATGTCAACTGCTCATCACATTTAACAAAGTATTGCTTTTCCCGATGCAGGGACGTTAATTGTTGAGGAGTTCTCCTAGTAAGAACCAGGAGAAGTGGAGCTCCATGGTGAAGTCATCATCACCAAATATGTATTTTGATGAGCATAAATTACTTAGCAACCATATTAAAGTAATCGAATCGCAACCCGTGAAATACTTAGGTATAATTGAGTAGTTCCGATGGCCATCTGTGGTCTTCATCATCAGTTCCACTTCAGCAAATGGTGCTTTCCGAGAGCAAATGCACGAGTTACTATAAAAAATGTGAGCCTATAAAATTTGAGGGTTTCCCTCGATTTCCATGGGATCCTTTCATCAGATTCTGACTTGGTGACAATGTGACCACCTCGAGAGTATACCCTTTCAAACAAAAAAGTAATTTTGCAAATCCATCTATATATAGGTATGTGACGAAGTTATGCCCGAACATACATTAAAAAATATATACATATAAAGTTCCAAATTGATAACCTCCTCCTTTTTCAGAAGTCGGCTGAAAACATCGCGTTTGCTTACACAAATGTGTAAGGCCACGCCTCTTTGTTTCGACATTTTTGTGTAATGTTTCGAAAAAACACGCGCAGGAGACACGGCTTTAAGCTTAAAGTAATATAAGTTTCAATTGACTTTACTATAAGTAAACTATTAGGTATTACGTTCTTTGCTTGTCCACAGACCGGTCTCAGCCGCTCACTCCGCTGCCAACAAGCGATGTCAGCGACCCGCCTACTAATGTCGCTCATACTACTGGCTCTAGTGTTGGTACCGTCGCTTATTTCGCTCAGATATCTGATCAGCGCGCCGCTGTTTATAGTTAGCATCGCGTCTTTGATATCCCTCACTGTCGCCAGACATGTCACTTTGAAAGGTAAGATGTTGAAACAAATGATTACGATGTTTTTACCTACCTCAAATATGAAACGCAGATAGATGTGCTTAGGGCCTGTTTCACCACCTTCGATCAAGTTCCTATTAACATACTTGGCAGATAATTTCGATAATTTTTTTTCGATTAAGGCTCAGAATGTTCCTTTCCCAAAAAACTCCCTTGGTTTCCAAACGTCCCTTTCCCGAAATGTGCCCTTCCCATTTGAATACAAAATCTATTCTATTTTTGAATTTATTCGGTAAGTAGTGGCTACTCGGACCACGGAGATCGTGAAATAGGCCCTTAGTGTTTTAATTTTGGTAACTGACCACTAGTTTGGTGGTGGATTTACAATTTTTGATTTTATTATTTTCTGACTTCTACCCGCGACTTCGTCCGCGTGAAATTTCTTGTTCCCCAACCCACCCTCTCGCATCGCATCGCCTGCTCGAACTAATACTTCATTTTCGGCTACTGTTCTTTCTGACTTTTTTTGCGGGATGTTATATAGCTTATTGCCTTCCTCAAGAACTGGGCTATCAAATGCAAAAATAATTTTTCAAATCCGACTGGTAGTTCCAGAGATTCGCGCGTTGAAACATACAAACAAACAAATAAACTCTTCAGATTTATTATTAGTATAGATTTGATTGCCATTAAAAAAGTTATAGTGAGCCAACCTTAAAAGATAGACATATGCACGGACTTTTTAAGAGGAACAATTCCGTCATACATGAATGTATGTGTATGTACAAATATATATATTTATATACAAATATTGCTCACTTAATAGTACGACCTTAAAGTACGACATTTAAAATACTCAGTCATGTTAATCACAGTGATTTCTGTGGCAATATCCAAAATAACTACTTATAATTTAATCAGTTGAGAGCTTGACTGTATTAATAAGTACAAAAGAATAAAATCGGATGTTTGTTTTCATTTTTTGTTGAAAAAATTAAACCTGGTTTTGAACATATTAGATAAAGTTAACCAGTTTAAGTTAAAAATCACTCCCTCAACAGATGTAAATTACTAAACCATCAACTTGTAAAAATATTTAGGTTATGTGCCTCCACATGTAACGTTTAACCAGCAAGTGGGTATATGAAGTTATCGTGACGTCAGCGCCTACACTGCTTACACTCTGTGCGAAGACTCTCTTACTTTGACGATGAAAATACTCATATATTTTCTTTCTTTTTCTCAATTCCAGGCTGGCAACACCTCCTCCTAGAGATCTCCCTCTCTCTCCCGACACTAATGTTCTTGTTCTCGCTCGCACTCCGCGTCAACGCACAAATGTTACCCGTCCTGAACCGCTCTCCTAATAACAACAAGCCTGACGTCACCGCGGCGGTGCTTAACGCGGGGCTAGCTGTCCTAGTGTCTTGTACTGTTGTGAGTATATTTATTTAACCGCTCGCCTGGTAACAACCAGCTCTCGCGCAAACTATTCAGTTTAGAAAAAAATGATATAAGAAACTTCAATATCATTTTTGAAGACCTATCCATAGATACCCCACACGTATAGGTTTGATGGAAAAAAAAAATTTTGAGTTTCAGTTCTAAGTATGGGGAACCCCCAAATTTTTTTGTTTTTTTTTTTCAATTTTTGTGTGAAAATCTTAATGCGGTTCACAGAATACATCTACTTAGCAAGTTTCAACAGTATAGTTCTTATAGTTTCGGAAAAAAGTGGCTGTGACATACGGACAGACAGACAGACATGACGAATCCATAAGGGTTCCGTTTTTTGCCATTTGGCTATGGAACCCTAAAAAGGATGTTGGTCAGATATAGCTCCGTCTCTCTATCACTGGAACCATGATGGATCCATTACCTTTTTTCACGTACAGCACCTGATTGCACTATAGAATCTGCTTTACCGACTATTGTGCCAAATGGGTTAGGTTAGGTTAGCTGTGACGTATATTATCTGTGGATGTGACGTACGGCTCCAAGGAGCTCAAAAAAATGAAGTTTCTAAGTCGACGCAATAAAAAATACAGCCATTTATGCGACATTTTTGATATTCGCAACTAAATCAAAACCTATATAGGGTAGGTTAGGTTAGATTAGTTACGCACGGCTACAGATCAAGCTATACATTTCCAGTATAAGCTGATCTCGCATGGTATAGGATTTCCTTACAATGAGAGGTCAGTGTAAACTGGTAATGTAAAGCTTGATGTGTAGCCGTGTGTACTTACCGTTGACCTGTAATCATTAAATTTGGCAAGGCCTCACAACACAAGTAAAGGAAAAAGTTCGAAAATACATAATTTGTAATTTTATGACTTAGAAAAATTTTTTTTGGGATGAAGAAGGTACCTACTAACTTAAATTTGCAGTTGGTGAATTGACCGTGAGTGGGAGAACATGTTTTTCAACTGCAATGTTAAGTTTGTTCTTGGCATAAATTCATCCTAACTATGGAACCCTTCATTGTGCGTAGTCCGCCCCGCACTTGGCCGGTTTTTTTAAGTAAAAATATTACTTTAAAAAAAAAAGTATATTGTAGGACCAATAGAAGCTGAGATACGGTACTATTAGTTTTTTGCGTGTGGCGCCCGTCCTAATTACTTTTATAACTTCATAACCTGTCAGCATCTTAATTATTTTGTTTCAGTCGGGTGTGGAACTGCTATTCTCTCGCAAACGCCTGTGGATGGTGCTATCTGTCCTAGGAGGCATCTGTGCTATGCTCATGGTTACACCTTTCAGCCCGTATGACTACGGAGAGGGAATCTCAGTGTCGAGGCAAAAATGGTTTGTGAGTATGTTTAAATAATTTTATTGCGACATTATTTATCCGTATAAACGGAGAATAAGACTAGAGAAGAAACACAGAGCACAAAGTAGATGCTCTTTAGCTGAGGTACGAAAATTAATATTAGTTAATGACGAATGAGGAGGGACGGGCAAAGCTAATTGCAGATGTCGCCACCCTCGCTGGTAACTGTCAGCTGCTGTCAGTCTATTTAATGTTTTTAAGGATACACACGCACAATACATTATATATACCTAACCTTGCCGCTGTGGATTTATTCCTAAAAATGGGAAACCAAGTTGGTTTCCAATTTTTAGGAATAAATCCACAGTTTTATTATTTCCTTATCTGCAGGAAAACAGTACGACTTTTTTATTACCTTTTTATTCCTTTCCAGCACTCGGAAATAGTAGCCTATGACATAAACCACAACACAATCTCGCGCACCTCCGGCATCGTGGTCACGAAACAAGACCCCTACACCATATCGCGCGCACGCGCAGCCCTCTATGACGCGGGCTATATGAACGTGAGCACGGACGTGAGTGCGGACTGCGAGACTCAAGTCTTTTGTGGCTTGCCGCTGTTTAGGGCGACCTTTAGTCCATCTTTGTGAGTATAATTTTTTCCTTTATTTTAACTTTAAACATATAATTTCATTTTTAAATCTATCTTAAAGCTGAAGAGTTTTAGTCAGTGAGGAGTTATAGAGCTTTAAATAAGAGTAATTAAGCATTATTTAAATTTAGGTATTTCGTCAATTAAATTAACTTTCATTATTTCTGTACCTTGATAACAACATATTTCAAGCCTATCACCGTCCACTATAAAAAAAATGGCCTCCTATACTCTCTCAATATGCAAAAATGTGCTGTCAAGACTTTGTAATTCTTGACTAAGACTTCCTGAACTCAGGGTTACTTCAACCTTCAAACTTATTTACATTTTCTACCATAATAATTCCCATGTAGCAACAGCCCCCCCAGCAATCGAATTTGACAACAAATCGAACTGTTCTGAATAGTTTTGCAGAAGGTTTTCCTGAAATCAAGGCCGTAACGAAACTCCCAAAAAACCGAAACGAAGTATTCTCTTATTTTTTTTTAATTATTATTCAATTTCAGGAAAAGCGCCATGCTCGTGTACACAGACCCGCCCGCACCGTTCTCCCCGCCGCCGTCTGTCACAGTACGCTCACGCAAGTGTGCGGGAGACGAGTGCAGATACCGATTTTTTGTTACTGGTAAGTAAAATACTAAGCCAAATGAGGATGTCAAGACGACATTTTGTTCCGCAATATTATAGTAGGTATGGCAATACTCGCGAACTTCATTTACCAATGCCTGCTAATTTGACAGCTATCGTGTGAAGTTGAAGCAAGCGCGATCCTATTCTTATTTGGCACGCATAGTAATAGTTTTTATTACTGCAGTCCACAGTGTATTATACCGCTGGCAGCAGCAACCCAATAGCCCTAACCTAACAATACCTTTTAGATTGTTAAGAAGTCGCCCATTTAGTTAGAAAGTTGAAGCTAATTGAGAATCATAAGTTTATTGGCGTTAACTGCTAAGGCTTCGAAATGTTCATATCTGCAGACTTGTGATTTTTTTCTCATTGGTGACGCCTGTTGGCGGCAGGCCCTACTCGCCAGTGTGACCAGTGTCCGGCCCAGTGTCTGTGCGACGCCGGTCTCGAACCAGCCAATACGCACATTTTGACCAAGATGTACCTAAGGTTTTGTAGCGACTTAAAAAATAAAATTCCACCACTTCCTACCCCGTACTTCTTAAGTAAAAGATTATTAGGTGCGAACCATTTTGAAAAAACAGCCAGACTATCATTGACATGTAAGACATCCGTATCTATTCTATCTACTTAAAAAATAAAAATTAAATTAAAAATTTAAAAAACCCCCAACGCAAAAAAGAAAAGAGAACATTTAAAAAGTCAAAAATAATACCTATCGTTGAGCCATCAAATTCGATTGAGTAATACCTATATATATTTTAATTACAGAAATTGATGGATGGCACGATAAGGTTTGCTCATTGAATTGGCGCTATGATTTCGCGGCGGGGTACCGCATATGTACATAGTCAATCAAGTGAAGGGTCTGACTTACTTATGCGGTACCCCGCCGTGACATTATAGTGCCATTTCAATGAGCAAACCTTATCGTGCCATCCATCAATTTCTGTAATTAAAATATATATAGGTATTACTCAATCGAATTTGATGGCTCAACGATAGGTATTATTTTTGACTTTTTAAATGTTCTCTTTTCTTTTTTGGGTTGGGGGTTTTTTAAATTTTTAATTTAATTTTTATTTTAACCTTTTTAAACAATTTAACAATACAGAAATGAATTTTTAATACTGCAGAATGTTAAGTTTCTCTGCACATAACATTAACTTATAATGATGCCACCATCGTACTGCAAATAGAATTAAATACTGATAAAAAAACGAATACAAACACTACTATCTGCTATTTTTTTTTCAAGAGTGTACTAGTGTGCTGGATATCCTGACTGCAGCATCAGCTCATCGTGTTGCCACCATTGCATTGTATGTAGAATAAAATTCTGATCAAAACGAATCCAAACACGACATATCTGCTATTACTTTTTCAAGAGTCTTCTAGTGTGCTGGACATCCTGGCTGCAGCATCAGTTCATCGTGTTGCCACCATTGCATTGTTTGTAGAATCAAATACTGATGTAAATGAATCCAAACACGACATATCTGCTATTACTTTTTCAAGAGTGTTCTAGTGTGCTGGACATCCTGGCTGCAGCATCAGCTCATCCTGTTGCCACCATTGCATTGTATATAGAATCAAATACTGATGTAAATGAATCCAAACACGACATTTCTGCTATTAATTTTTCAAGAGTGTATCCAGCACACTAGTGCTGGATATCCTGGCTGCAGCATCAGACCAAGAATTCCATAATCTTGCATAGATAGATAGCATACATGGATGTTTCAAATTTTAGGTCACACTAAGGTTTGAAAGTAAAGTAAATACCCATTACGCGTCTAAGATCCCTACCGCAGCTAACAAAAGAGCAAATAACTTTGAAACGGCTGAACCGATTTTGATAAAACATGTCTAAGAACCATTGCTGGAAAACCTGCTTTCAAATAAAAAAAACCGCATCCAAATCAGTCCACCCGTTTAAGCGCTACGGTGCCACAGACAGACACACAGACACACACACACACACACACACACACACACACACACACATAGCGGTCAAACTTATAACACCCCTCTTTTTGCGTCGGGGGTTAAAAATAAGAGAAGTGTCATCAGCGAATAGAATTATATCCGATAAGTTAGCCATCATGTAAGGAAGGTCATTATATAAACTAGAAATAGGAAAGGGCTAAGAATTGAACCTTGAGGCACGCCCATCTTAACTAGAGACCCCGAGGACGTCGCCCCATTAACGTTTACTTTTTGCTGCCTGTTTGAAAGATAGGAAAGAATAAGATCAGCAGCTTGTCCACGAATTCCGTAGTGGTGTAATTTACAGATCAGTGTATTGTGTTCAACGCAGTGAAACGCTTTTGAGAGGTCACAGAAAATTCCAATTGCATCCTGGGACTTCTCCCAGGATTCCAAAATGTGACTGATGAGTTACTCCTGCGTCAGTCGTCGACCTACCTTTCGTGAAACTGATGACTATGTAGAATCCCATTTGAATTAAAATGTGACAACATCTGGTCTAGCATGTTTTTTTCATATATTTTACTCAATGCTGGTAGCACAGATATAGGTCTGCAATTAGAGGGATCACTCTTACTACACGATTCACAAGGGTTTCTGTCCTAATCTGGGTGACGCCCTGTGCATTCAAAGAGCACATGCACAACGGTTTCCTCTGCTTCGTTGCAACCCCTGCACAGAGGGCTATCCGTTATGCCTATTGTGTGGAAATGTTTGTTTAATGAGCAGTGTACTGTCTCGTTACCGGGCTCAGGCCGTTCCGTAATACACGTCTGGTTAGCCTACCATTTAGGGATGGCATAGCCTCCCTGGACTGCCTGCAGCCCGGTGTCGAGGACCACCCACTTAAAGGGGATGGGTACATGTAGTTCAGGTCCACAGACTGACGTGCTGGATGCTCTCGCTATAATATATGGTATTACACCAGAGAAAAGGCTGAAACTTCGATTAAGAGAGCGAATCTTGAAGGGTTTGAAGAAAATCCTACACCATCCTTGCAATATACCTACAACTGGATAGTTTCAACCATACACGTTTAGGTACTGGTTTTGGGACACACATCCACTCGTTTAGGTTGAGGAAACCGAAAATAAATTGGCATGATGATACAGGTATCTACCAACGAGATCATTTTGGCTTAGAAAATCTTTTTATTTTAATAAGAACCGTCTCCAACTCTAAATTTTCTGCAATTTACTTTTTTTTATTTTATAAACAATTTAAAACCTTCCTTTAAAAAAATAAGAATAAAAACAATGACCAGTTATATTATATAGCCTCGCCCTAACCTCACAGTATTTAGCTGGTCGCTCAACACTTAGCCTCACGTCTGCTTCATGCAGCTCAACAAACCTTTCATTATGTTATGCTTATAAAGTAACTCTCTCTGTCCCACAGCGGCCCAACACAACATGATAACACTCTGGCCTCGCGACAACATCACAGTATCGAGCTGGTCGCTCAACAGCTCACCTCGGGTCTGCTTCCAGCAGCTCAACAAACCTTTCATTATGTTATGCTTATAAAGTAACTTTCTCTGTCCCACAGCGGCCCAACACAACATGATAACACTCTGGCCTCGCGACAACATCACAGTATCGAGCTGGTCGCTCAACAGCTCGCCTCGGGTCTGCTTCCAACAGCTCAACAGACCGGTCTATGTGATATACTACTCCGCCGCCACTTACAACGAGCAAGGCGTCGAGTTTACTCTGGATGTTGTTTTCAAAGTGAGTGTATTGTTGTATGTTATTTCCTCAATAGGATTTATACAATTTTTTAGAAACCTCCAAAGAACGAAGATGGTCTGCTAGAGACCAGCAGACATGGAACTGAGCAGCTAAAAAACTTTAACGGTTTATAACTTGTTTAGTTTAATTATAAAGTAGCTGATTATAGCTTTGAGTTGTACCACGAGAGGTTCTACTCCTCGTGAGAGCTCAACGACCCGACGTACGACAGCTCATAAGCAGGGCCATTCATTATCATGGAACAAAATAACGTAAAACTTGTTTATATTTCCAGGTCCCTCCCTCTCTCCAAACTCAGCCGATAGTGGATCTCTCGCACCACGCGCACAAGATCTATCATCCGGAAGACTTCACTCCGAAGTACAACTCGATACTGCAAGCGATGCCGCCCTACTTCAACATGGCGTCCTTCCTTAGCTTTAGACATGATTATGTGTTCTAGACTTCTAGTAGGTATGTACCTACGTCTGCCAACAAACTGCTTTGTAGTTTGGCAGCAGAGGTAGGTACCTAAATATTAAGTATGTCATGTAAAATTTATTTCCGTGAATAAACACTTTTTCCTTTTTATTTGATTTCATTTTTTCATTTTCAAAATACATGAGCAACGAAGAGTAGAAAATGACGTTTGAAGTTTACTTGTGTTCCGAACTCGAAACTCAAGTGTAAGCGCTGGGACCGGCCATTCTTAAAAGGTAAATATTCTACACGGAGCGACTGCCTATCTGACCTCCATAAAAAAAAATGGTATATGGTATTTGGGGTAACTATAAATGAAAAACAAAATAAGAAAATAACGTAATTTATTTAAAAATCAGTCTTTGTTTTCTCAAAACATATTCCAGAGAATATATTTTAAGCGCATCGATGTCCGGCATCACAAAATAAATTCAAAAATAAAAAGAAAACATTCGTCCAATGATCCCCTGAGGGTCATGAAATTGTAAAAATGTTACAATTCAGGCAAGATTTATATAAAAAAATAACTTTCCACTCGAAACAATATTATTTTATTGCCATTCAGTAATAAAATTTTTGTTTAGATTCCTTTATTAACAATTATTATTGTGCTTTCATTCAATCATTTTTCATAATACTATCATTTGGTGAGTGATTTCTAACTGATTCATAACATTCACTTTCAAATAGTGCTACTTATTTTTTGACAAAAATTCTTAAATAAATAAGTAGGTAGTTATTTTATTTTACAAGTTTTTATTACAAAATCAGTTTTTTTATTATTTATCTTAAAAGTAAGTACAGGATAAAACAATTTACAAAAGAAATTAAAACACTTTCAACTATTTTCCTCCAATATTTAATTTCCTGAGATCGGTATGATAATTACACCACACTATTATTTTAGAACATGGTATTTTGTACAAAATAATTAAACAATGTTTCACAGCTAGTGTATTTTATTTCCATTAATAGTAACAATAACTATCGCAATGCGAAAAATTTGCTTTCAACGAGGCGTCCTCACAATAAGTAGAATAAACAAAGCCATTTTATAAACGACCACGAACACGAACGATATATTATGTTCTTGGTGTCTTGTTTTATTAAATACAGTAACTCAAACATAGTCCACTCAACAAATGCCCAAAAAGGGGATGTAGAGTTCGTGAGCTGGGACGTAAGCAATTTCTTCAGAAAGTTGTTCGGTATGCTTAGGGAGTAAACATACTAAAAGTCCCCGCGACTAGGGGGTGCGCCGGAGTGGGTGGGGGGGATATAAGTTCCCACTTTTCAGTTTATTGCTAATATCTTTAAAACGGTGCGTCGTAGAGAAAAAATATTTTCTATGTAATGAATGCTCATAAAAATTTTTACAACTTTTACCTTACACACTTTTCGAATTCATACCCATTTTCGAACTACACCTTTCCGAAAAGTGAAAATTGTCGAAAAAAAACTTTTATCAAAAACTAGCCGTTGCCTGTTCTTCGTTCGCGTTATTTTGGGATAAAAAGTAGCATATAATTGTTAATTCAGGTCCTAATCTATCTAACTACCAAATTTTATCCAAATCTATTCAGCCGTTGAGTTATCGAAACTTTTATCTACGTAATATATCGCCCGCGTGAATGTTGAATATTATCCCACGGGAACCTACTACCGGGATAAAAAGTTGCCTATGTGTTAATCCAGGTTATAAACTATCTATGTGCCAAATTTCATCTATATCAAAAAATCTAAATTTCATCTATCGAAGCATAATGATTTGAAAGAAAAGAAAGAAAGAAAAGAAAGAAATACGTTTATTTGCGGTAAACATGACGCAAAGCACAACAAAATAAAATAACAATTTGTAAAATAAGTTTGGGGAAATATATTTGACTATAAATACGACTGTTAGTATCCGAGTCATAATATTTTGTATTTTTTTTTGTATTTTTTTTTTGTTGACTTCTATTATTATTCTTTGATTATTATTATTATTTAATTTTATTTTAATTTAATTTGATTTATTTTAATTTTGAATCAGAATTTGTTTAAAATTAGTTTGTATTATTTTGTACATGTATTATTTTGTTTGACTTTCGACATAGTTTTTTGATTAATTTTAACTTGTTTATCAAACTTCTTGTTCTTACCTAGTTATTAAGTGAATGATGTGGTCGCCTATAATTGGTAGCGCACATTTGTATTTTCCGTATCTATGTTAACAAGCATGTAATTGTGTAGCCTCTTTGGCGATCCAATACATCTATACTTATAATAAATCTGTAGAGAGGTCAATTCTGTACATGATATATATTTTCAAAATAACTATCAGGGGGTAATTAGTGATCGATACTGATGCCAAAAATGCAATCAGTAAAATTTTTGTCTGTCTGTCTGTCTGTCTGTATGTTCCTTATAGAAACAAAAACTACTCGACGGATTTTAACGAAACTTGGTACAATTATTCTTCATACTCCTGGGGAGGTTATAGTATACTTTTCATCACGCTACAATCAATAGGAGCAGAGCAGTGAAGGGAAATGTTGGGAAAACGGGAGAAGTTGCTCCATTTTTTAAGCTTCCGTCGCGTGTGCAGCCTTAATGGTTAAAGCTACATAGAAATCATTTATGATGGAAACGTTCTACATATGTCTATCTTTTATGGTTGACTCACAATAACACGTGTAACTCCCGATAGCTTAGCAGTCCAATACATTAACTTAATAACATACAAGGAGTTACACGCTGACGGAGTCGCGGGCACAGCTATTAATAATAATATTCTGCGGTTCCTTATTGCGATATTTTTCAACAGTATTGTGGATTGACATATTTCACATCTCACATTTCACATATTTCACTACTAAAATACGAAAGTTAATCTGTCTGTTACATCAAAACCACTGAACCGTGAGGAAGGACATATGGTACTTTTTTTACGAAAAACGACGGAAACGCGCACGAAGTCGCGGGCAAAAGCTAGTAAACAAATAAATCAATAAATCCGTTCAGCCGTTTTGTTGCTGCTTGGTAACACTAATGACGTCTACATACTGTCGGACCTCGCCGGAAGACCGGCGCTGCTTGCACTTGCTAATGATTGGATTCCAAGTTGTAGGCAGTCGGTATCCATCCTCTCTGTTGAAATTTTATACTTCTTGATTTCAACCGCTTCACGTAGGTATTATTCCCCAACAATAACAACGACGATGACGGTAATAGTAACGATCAGTGGAAAGAACCTGTGGCTTGTGTAGTTGAATCTAATGGTTTGGACCAGCCTCCAGCAAATGCTCAGCTATCGCGGACTTGTTGGTTTGACGGTTTTTTACAGCTGCAATATTTTCTTTGATTCTTTCAGCTATTGTTCGTTTTGTCTGCCCTATATATGAACTACCACAGCTGCAATCCACCTTGTATACGCCAGGTGTCTGAAAGGGAATTACGTCTTTCGGAGAACGTAGGCACTTTGAAATGCTGGTGAGTGGACTATATACAGTCTTGATGGAGTATTTCTTGAGTACTGTTCCAACTTTGTCCATCACTCCTTTCAAATACGGCAAGAACACTGCCACTCTGCTAACTCCTACCTGACCTGCCTTCTTCTTTGGACGTCTGGTATCTCCTGTCTTCCGTTTGTATCCGTTCTCCTTAAAGACCTCCTGAACATGTGCGAGCTCACTGTCTAAGTGTTCAGGGTCACAAAGGTCATATGCTCTGCTCGTAAGAGATGTCGCAACGGATTGCAAATGCCGCGGATGATGGTGTGATTGCGCATTGAGATACCTATCTGTGTGCGTCGGTTTACAGTACACAGTATGTCCCAAGGTACCATCTTCTCTTACGGACACTTTCACATCAAGAAAGACCAACGACCTGTCTACCTCCATTTCGTGAGTAAAACGGATATTGAATATGGAGTTTAAGCGCTTCTCAAATTGTTCTACTTCGTGCTGGTTGCCTTTCATTATACAAGAAGATACATCGTCGACATAACGTTTCCACAGTTTCACATTAGCAGTTTGCATGTCTATGGATCTTTCGATGTCTTCCATCCAGATGTTGGCCATAACCGGTGCTACCGGGCTACCCATGGCCACCCCGTCGATCTGGAGATAATATTGTCCACGATATAAGAAGTAGTTACCTTCAAGACAGTTTTTCAGTAAAACAACGTAGTTTGGAAACAGATCATTTGCCCTAAGCTTCAGTTAAGTTAAGTTTTAGCTTTTGTTGGTATACATTTTCTTAATGAAGGTATTGCAATCTCTCGTGAGCAATATGCTAACGGCTATTGTTTGTTCGCGTCTGATTTAACACCTGATTTATCAGCTAACTCATCGGCTAATGAGCCGATGAGTAGTGTAAGATTAGAAGTTCGTTTTGAGTCATCACTTACAGAAACTATTAACTGTATTGTTTATGCAGAGTTTGATAACATTATTGAAATAGATAAAAACAGAAATGTTGCTGTTGACTATAGTAGTTTGACTAAGAGCAAGTGTATCTAGATATAAGGAGAAAATTGTAATAACAAAATGTTTTGAAATAAATATTATGTAAAAAAATACTTAATTTTTTTCATTAACCTCTGATTCCCTTGTATACATACGTATATTAAATCCATACTAATATTATAAATTCGAAAGTAACTCTGTCTGTCTGTCTGTCTGTCTGTCTGTTACCTTTTCACGCCTAAACCACTGAACGGATTTCGATAAAATTTGGCAAGGCTATAGATGGTATCCTGGGGACGGACATAGGCTACTTTTTTTTTCAAAAATAATCTTCCAGGGGGTGATATAGGGGATGAAAGTTTGTATGGGAAAATCAGTATGTCTTAAGTTAGGGATGTGAAAATTAAAATGTAAGCTTTTGATAGGAAATTAAGAAATATGCGGTTCAGCGTTTTTGAAAAATCATCCCCTAAGGTGGTAAAATATAGTAAAATAGGGGTTGATTTTAAAATTTACAAAACTGCACGGATTTCGACAAAATTTGGCAAGGCTGTATATAGCATCCTGGGGAATGACATAGCATACTATTTTTTTCAAAAATATTACTACAGGGGGTGATATAGGGGATGAAAGTTTGTATGGGAAACTCAGTATTTCTTCAGTTAGGGATGTGAAAATTAAAATGTATGCTTTAGGTAGGAAATAAAGAAATATGCGGTTCAGCGTTTTTGAAAAATCATCCCCTAAGGGGTTAAAATAGGGGTTGATTTTAAAATTTACAAAACTGCACGGATTTCGATAAAATTTGGCAAGGCTTTATATAGCATCTTGGGGAAGGACATGGCCTACTTTTTGTCTTAAAAAATAATCCTACAGGGGGTGATATAGGGGATGAAAGTTTGTATGAGAAAATCAGTATGTCTTAAGTTAGGGATGTGAAAATTAAAATGTATGCTTTTGATAGGAAATAAAGAAATATGCGGTTTAGCGTTTTTGAAAAATCATCCACTAAGGGGGTAAAATAGGGGTTGATTTTAAAATTTACAAAACTGCACGGATTTCAACAAAATTTGGCAAGGCTTTATATAGCATCCTGGGAAAGGAAATAGGATACTTTCAAAAACAATACTACAGGGCGTGATATAGGGGATGAAAGTTTGTAAGGGAAACCCAGTATTTCTAAAGTTAGGGATAACAAATTCATGCTATTGGTAGGAAATTAAGAAATATGCGGCTCAGCGTTTTTGAAATATTATACCCTAAGGGGGTAAAATAGGGGTTGATTTTAAAATTTACAAAACTGCACGGACGTCGATAAAATTTGGCAAGGCTTTATATAGCATCCTGGGGAAGGACATGAACAACTTTTTGTCTTAAAAATAATCCTACAGGGGGTGATATAGGGGATGAAAGTTTGTATGGAAACTCAGTATTTCTTAAGTTAGGGATGTGAAAATTAAAATGTATGCTTTTGATAGGAAACAAAGGTTCAGCGTTTTTGAAAAATCATCGCCTAAGGGGGTAAAATAGGGGTTGATTTTAAAATTTACAAAACTGCACGGATTTCGACAAAATTTGGCAAGGCTTTATATAGCATCTTGGGAAAGGACACAGGAAACTTTCAAAAACAATACTACAAGGGGTGATATAAGGGATGAAAGATGGGAAACCCAGCATTTCTTAAGGTAGGGATATGAAAATTCAAATTTATGCTTTTGGTAGGAAATAAAGAAATATGTGGTACAGCGTTTTTGAGGGGGTACAATAGGGGTTGACAAATGTTTGTGTAACTACCTCTTTTTAAGAGATTTAAGGGATTGGAAATGTAGTCATAGTTCGAATCTTGAGGTAAAATTTAGTCTTTATTTCATTCGAAGTTTTTACGAGGAAATTATTTGAACGAGTGGACACTCGGACAAAAGTTATTTGTTATTAGAGCGTGACTGGCATAATAAATTTTAAGTAATTAACAAAGTCCCCCCGCCGCGTAAGTGTGTCTGTTTGAATGCGATAATGTCAAAAAGTACCGAACGGATTTTCATACGGTTTTCTCCAATGAACGGAGTGATTCGGTGTAATTCATTATGGTTTTGTGTAAATTGGCTGAAATATGACGACGACTGTTGAATATGTCGGAAAAAATCATGCCGACTGGTAGCTTTATGCCTACTATACACGGTAACGATATATCGTAGCGATTTGAGTTTGCACAGTTATATCGGACGGCCCTATGTTTTCCACATGTACGTTCCCAGGGGGTATTTTCCGACTTCCACGCGGGCGAAGCCGCGGGAAAAAGCTAGTATTATATGAAAATTGAAAAATAAATAAATGAAAAACATTTGCAGGTACTTTACATAATTTATTTTATCATCATAATTAGAATACACATAACAGTTATTTTTCATTATACCATACAATTTAGTCGGAGGAAAAAGATAGTTAGGATTACCTACTTATAATGCATTAAGAAAGTTAATGATTACCTCGACTTTACGAAAGTTTTATTAAGATCACTAAATAGTTGTCACTAAGTTAGAATAGACACAATAGTTATCCATTAAGCAATTATGTGAATAAACGTGAAACTTACAATTACTTACTTAAAAAAATACTTTTTCACATTATCACTCTCGGCAATTTCTTTCGTAATGTTATATATTATTACTTTTCAATACAGTAGCTAAACATGGCGTACTTTCAGAGGCTATAATTATGATTCGAAAATTAAATCTTTTGCACAGACATCTTTCTGTTCCGCGGTCGTGACTTTTGTTTACGAGCTCGATCATTTTTTTTTGCAGTTTAGTTTTAAATTTATAAGTCAATTTAAAAAGTTTAGTAGCAATGAGTTTTCATACATATAATAAATTGGGATAAATTTTATACGAGGAAAAATGAATGAGTCCGTACTGAATTCTCAAAAGTCTTTTAAATGGTTGTTTAATATATAATCCGTAAAATCGAATAGGCTGTATAGGCTGTTTCCGTTGTAAAAAAAAAATGTCCAGTAGCAAAAAAGCGCCATTTTCTGAAAATTTTAATTTTTTGTGTGATAAATTGATGATGAGTTCAAGTACGAGTGATATAATGGAATTAACTCCACCCGATATTTTATCTGAGACGAAAACTGCGCAGGATGAAATTTTTCCTCCAAAATCTCGAGAATATTATTTTATTTTATGGAAAAAACAAAAGAACACTAAATAATTTTCAGAAATGTTGTATTACCTTTACGTTGATTTTCAGAACATGTTTTTTTAGCTTATTTTCATGAATTGAGTGGCAAAAAAACCATCTATAGTTTTTAACACCCATAATGGTCAATTTATTCCATGTTAAAAACTACCTCCTCTCAAAATAAATTCTTTGATTTGTTTTTTACTATTTCCACAACTGTATAACTGTAAAACATCGCGTGATACACGGGTGTGTAGGTTATTTATTGCAAACTCGTGTCAGTAAAATTTAAATTTCATCATAATTTATTAATTACTTACAGGATAATAAATTAAACTTCACTTACATTAGAAGGCAGTTAACTATAACATAACGTTGCAAGTAAGTCTTTAGAGCTTCTATTCCAAGTGCTAGGACCGATTAAAGTATATTTCTATTTACCTAAATAAATTCTAAACGGTGCAATTTTTTTCTTTTTTTAATGATGGACAAATTCAAGCTAATTCATAAGAAGTCGTGTGTAAAATACTATAAAAGTGTGTTCGTTTCAACCGCGCGGCCATGGCGTTAAAAAAAAAAACTATGCCAACATTTTGTAACAATTTGTAAAAGTTGACTCGCAAAACCACAAATTTGTCAAAGCTATGGTTAAAAAGTTAGAAGGGTTTGAACGTGGCCGCGCCATCGAAACGCGGAGAACCGCGCGGCCACGGAGATCTCAGAAACTAAGCGCTGCACAGACCTGAAATTTTGGTAAATAATAGATTCAATTTGTAAACAATTTGTAAAAATATAGAAAAAAATCCTAGGTTAATATTTTAGGAGCTGTGAGACTAAAACCCCGTGGCCGCGCCATCGAAACGGTGACAAAAACGTGATAGCCGATATCTCGCTGAAAAAACATCGCAGACGTCTAGAGTTTTTTGTAAAACCCAGATTTGAATTTGTCAAAACTTACAAAAATGCAACAAAAAATACTAGGTTAATATTTTAGGAGCTGTGAGACTAAAACCTCGTGGCCGCGCCATCAAAACGGTGACAAAAACGTTATCACCGATATCTCGCTGAAAAAGCATCGCAGAGGTCTGAAGTTTTTTGTAAAACCTAGATTTGAATTTGTCAAAACTTTTAAAAATACAACTAAAAATCCTAGGTTTATATTTCAGGAGCTGTAAGACTAGAACCCCATGGCCGCGCCATCGAAACGGTGAAAAAAACGTGATAGCCGATATCTCGCTGAAAAAGCATCGCAGACGTCTAGAGTTTTATATAAAACCCAGATTTGAATTTGTCAAAACTTACAAAAATGCAACAAAAAATACTAGGTTAATATTTTAGGAGCTGTGAGACTAAAAGCCCGTGGCCGCGCCATCGAAACGGTGACAAAAACGTTACCACCGATATCTCGCTGAAAAAGCATCGCAGAGGTCTGAAGTTTTTTGTAAAACCTAGATTTGAATTTGTCAAAACTTGTAAAAATACAACAAAAAATCTTAGGTTTATATTTCAAGACCCGCGCCATAGAAACGGTGAAAAACACGTTATCGCCGATATCTCACTGAAAAAGCATCGCAGAGGTCTGAAGTTATTTGTAAAACCTAGATTTGAATTAGATATTTTTTTTAGAAATACAACAAAAATCCTAGGTTTACAAAAATTGTAGTAGGATATTATTGGGCACGCTAATCCACACCTGCCGTTCCATCGGCTCACTCTGTTCGCCTCGTCACTCTCGGTGGGATTAGAATGCCCACTAATATAAATGAAATCCTAATGTGGTTTAGCGCCTATTCCACCGATCGGAAGGTGAAATATGAAATCCTGCATCATATGGAGGTAAAATAATGGAACGGCGCCTACTCCACTTCGGCCTATTCGTCGCGATGAAACAGAAACATTTGTCAGTGTGGTTTGGGCGCTACTCCACTTTTTGAATCACTTTTGGTTGCGAATGGAACGAAAGTGGTTTAGAAATAGCTAATAACATAAATGATGGATCTACAAACTTTGCGGTTTAAGCCCTATTCCACTTTTAAAATCTTATTTGGTTGCATTAGGTCGATCCCTGCGAATCTACCGTTTACCGTTATGTAACTAAAAGTTAAACTCTTTTAGCTGTTGGTCTGAAAGTTTAATAAAGTGAACTATTTGTTTATAGTGACTAATGAATACCGATGTTTTACCTCGATCAACTACAGCAGATTCTCGGATTGACCACTAAGCCACTACTTTGGTTGTCAAGTTTTATAACAAGAAGTTTCACACACAGTTTGTTAACTAATCGAACTATATGAAAATAGTAAGCTAAAATTCAGGACAGATTGCCTCTTGTCTCTTCATAAAGCAAGAATAAGCATACACCTACAGGCATACACACATTCTATTTCTATGACCCCAGATTGGGGTACCAAGGATATCTGAACTTTAGGATACCGTAAACATTAAACTAAAATATGGGACAGTTTGTCTCACGTCTCTCCACGAAAGTAAGAAATAGCGCACATTCTATTTTAGTGACCAGATTGGCTCGAGGACATCCAAATTTTAATTTAAAATTAAATTCAAACAGACGATACAACCTAACCCGTACATACAAATAATGTATTGAGTAGTTCTCTCACATTCTGCTGTCGGAGCATACTGCTGGCTTCGCATACTTATACACTTGCCGTTTCCCGTCTAAACTGCCGTATAGCCAATGTCAAAACGGTGTTGCGCCGTTCAACGGTTCGCCGCTGCACTGTACTCATTCGTGAACCGCCTGACGATAAACGTATCAGGCAGCCGTTGTGTGTGTATACATTATCATTTACAATGTCGAAGTCAGCAACATTGCATCATGCATTAATTTGCTTAGTCGAACTTTATTGTATTGTAAGACGATCGCTGTACATGTTGTAGTCCGTAATTAAAATTCGAGTTTGCGCGAACTTCCTATACCTAATGATTTTCGTCAAACTGGGGGTGTTTCTTAAATAAGAATATTACCAATTCCGCTAGCTTATTATAAATGAGTGATTCTTTCCTTATTTTTTTATATTTTTTTTTATTTTTTTATTATATTATTATTTTTTTTTTTTTGTAATTAGCTGGTTATAGTCTAGGAAATCTTTGAAAGCCCATCCCATTCCCATTGCTGAATTTAGAAACCGACATCCTTTGCATGAAAGGATTTATTAAAGTTTGTTAGTTTTAGTAGTATGACGATTTTACACTCGCTTTGAGTTTAACTGCAACATAAAATTAACTAAGTTTTTAACGCGAGTTTGCTCACGTTGATTGTTCTGCATACAACAAATTTTGTAAGGATTTTACATACTTATGTATATCCTGATTTCTGGCTCTCAAAAATGCCATTTTATTATTTTCATGAGTGTGATGTCATTCAAAATTTTATATCAAGGTTAATTAAACAAACATACATACTTTATAATAATACCTATTGTAACAGCATGGTATCGGCTTCACCTTTGTCGGCGAGGTAAGAAGCTAGTTTTGTATTTCATTTCTCACGAAAATTGCAATTTGACAGAAAGGTTTTCAATCACTACGGATTAATGAGACGTAAGTATCATAAATTACTCATACAACCGTGAATATTGTAGTTAAGGTTTAATTTTGTTATGAGGTAAATATTGCTGAAATGGTATTTTTTATGTATAAAACCAACGAATTTTAATCATAAAATTACATTCGCTCCAGTATCTTCCAGTGATCTACATCATCCTACAACTATAAAATGTGAGTAAGTACTACCTACTAAGTTTAACATAGTTGTCAGCTACGGACCTGGTTCTTGCCTGCCGGCTGGTCTAACTATCATCAAACTAATTTGATAATGTGATTAATCGCTAGTCAGCTACGGACCTGGTTCTTGCCTGCCGGCTGGTCTAACTATCATCAAATTAATTTGATAATATGATTAATCGCTAGTCAGCTACGGACCTGGTTCTTGCCTGCCGGCTGGTCTAACTATCATCAAATTAATTTGATAATGTGATTAATCGCTAGTCAGCTACGGACCTGGTTCTTACCTGCTGGCTGACGTAACTATCCCCATCATACCATCCATGCCATCTTCTAGTAATCTATATCCCATTAACATTCTCCTCTCCATAATTATTGAGGTTGGTTACAGTTAAAAAATTAATCTTAGTGTGTTCTATTTAAGGTCTGACACGGAATCAGAATACCAATCACAAAGGCCTACTGCTGCAGTAGCCAAGGTGACGAAAAAACAGCCTAAGAAAAATGTGGTGAAGCGCCAAGCACCTGAAAGCGCCGACTACTCATCAGACTCTAAGTCAAGGTAATTTATATTGCTGCTTCTATGTTTAGGTGTTTGTGGTAATTTAAAATGATATACGCACTGGTACATGATGGTTAGTGAATTTAGAACTGTAAATCAATTTCCGATCATATTCAATGCAGGAATGATGACAGTTACATGAAATTATTATATCCCAATATGTATTACGCTATTAATTCCCCATAGAATTCAACAGAGGTGTATAATACTCCTTAATTTCGTTATTTAAGAAATAAATGCAAATTATTATAAATAAAATGTGTAATTGTTTACAGTAAAAGACGCATCTTGAGCACGGACCTCTTTGGTTTGGAGGACGATCAAAAGACGAAGACCTCAAGCGGGGACTTCGGTTCATCGCTCATCACCCGTGTTGCCAACGGCAAAGTACGGCGAGCGGCAGACCTTACAGGAGAGTTCTACGTGGAAATCAAGGTATTTTCGAAAGACGAAGTTGTCTCTACCCCCATGGAAGAACGATGGAAGAAAGCCCAGGTCGCGTTAAAAGTACAACTAGATCGCAACACTCCCCAGTGGGACGGGCTGCAAAGGTTTATGAGACGAACTCACGAATTATTTGACAATTCCGAGCCTGTCTTTTATAGGGATAGTGTGAATTTAAAATAAGTTGGCTTTAAATTGCTGGGGACACCAAATTAATTGTATTGATTATTGCAGAATCTACTAGTATTGTTAATCTAATCCTAATTAAGCGTACAAAATTAGTTGACGTAATTATAATCTAAAATGCCTTTCTGTACCGTTTGTAACACATCAGTTGAGCGCAGTCACTGGATAGGTCATTTACGTAGTACTAATCATAAAAACAAAAACATTTCGCATTTTTGTGAAGGTGTTGAAATAATACATTCTGCATTTCGTAATCGTATAGCTTCTTATAGAATTACCGATCCGTCTGAGAATTGTTCTCTGGAACCATTTCTTAATAATAATTTGGACAGAATTAAAACTTTAATTGACATGTCTCTTAAAGAACATACTTGTATAAAAGTTAATTTTGAATATTTTGCTTTGTTTTTAATGTTTAAAAATGATTCTCAGGAGATGAAATCATTTGCCACAAAAAACGTAACTCTACATCAGAATTATGAATTTGATTCACTATTGTCTCAAGTCAAAAATACTTTTAAAAAAAAGATAGAAGAATTTCAGGATCGAGACAGTGGATGGACGTTCTTGAGCAGTTCTCATTTGGAAGTCAATGTTAACAAATATCAACCTTTGCGTGGTTCAGGCTTTATCGAATTGCCTTCTGCAATAAAATCTAAAAAAGCATGTGTTAATATCCGCAATAATGATGACTATTGTTTTTTATGGTCTGTTGTAGCTGCTTTATATCCAGCTAAGACTCATTCTGAAAGAGTATCTTCTTACCCTGATTTTCGTAACGTGTTAAATGTAAAGGGCATGTCATTTCCAGTGAATTTCTCAGATATTGCGCGGTTCGAAGTGAATAACCCCGAAATTTGCATTTACATTTATGGTTTAAAAAACAATACTATCATAGGACCGCTTTACAAACCAAAAGCTTTGAACGGAAAGGTGATTCATTTACTTTATTTAGAAAGAAATGATTTGTCACATTACTGTCTCATTAAAGACCTGTCGCGACTTGTTAAGAATCAAATAACAAAACACCACAGTAAACTGTACTTTTGTGACGTTTGTTTAATGTTTTTTAATTCATGTGATAATCTTAATTCACATAGTTGTGGAGGTGTCGCCACTGAACTACCTCCAAAGGGTTCTTTCATACAGTTTAAAAATTATAATAGAAAGCAATTCGTACCATTTGTTATATACGCAGATTTTGAAACAATGCTAGAACGGTATGAATCTTGTGACCCTGACCCCACTAAGGCGAGTACTGTAACACGACAGCGACATGTGCCTGTAGCTTACGCTTATCATATAACGTGTACGCTAGATGAATGCCACAATCGTTACTTTTCTTATCGCGGTTCGGATTGTGTATCAAATTTTGTAAAGTCTATCTATAAAGATGCACAAAAAATTTACGATATTTTACAAAATAGTGTTCCTATGATTTATTCAAATGATAATGCTCGTGACTTTGAAAACGCGATAACATGTCATATTTGTGAACACTTCTTGTTCGGCGACAGGGTTCGCGATCATTGTCACTTGACTGGTAAATATCGTGGCGCAGCTCATAGTTACTGTAACTTACAATACAAAATACCAACATTTTTGCCAGTATTTTTTCATAATTTGTCCGGTTACGATTGCCACCTTTTCATAAAAGAATTAGGTGAAGCTCCTGGATCTATTAAAGTGATACCTAAAACAAAAGAAAACTATATTTCATTCACTAAGTTTATTCCGATTTCTACTGGGGAAAGCATTCAGGTTCGGTTTGTAGACTCTTTCAAGTTTTTAGGAACTAGCTTAGAAAAGTTGGCTAGTACAATGAAAAACCAAGACTTTAAGCAATTGAAATCTCATTTTCCTAATAAAAAACAATTTAACCTACTCACTCGTAAAGGAGTGTATCCATATGACTATATGTCTCAATGGGAACGTTATGAAGATACGTGTTTACCCTCTAAAAAATATTTTTTCAACTCCTTAACTAATGAGACAATTACCGACGAAGACTATGAGCACGCTCGGTCTGTTTGGTCAGTGTTTAATATTCAAAACATGGGTATGTACACAGATTTATATCTCAAAACAGATGTTCTGTTGCTAACAGATGTATTTGAAAATTTTCGAAAAACTTGTAAACTGCATTACAATCTCGATCCCGCGTTCTATCTTACAGCACCAAGTCTATCTTTTGATGCAATGCTTTTAAAAACAGGAGTTCAATTAGAATTGATTAGTGATGTTGAAATTTTTAGAATGATACAAAAAGGTATTCGAGGAGGAGTTTGTATGTGTTCCAAAAGACATGTCAAAGCCAATCATAAATATTTAGATACTTACGATCCAACTCGTCCAAATTCATTCATCATTTATTTAGATTGTAACAATTTATATGGTTATAGCATGTGTCAATCCCTACCTTATTCCGATTTTAGATTTATGAATAGACAAGAAATTGATTTTTTACAATTGAACTTAGCAGATATCAGTGATACTGCAGAAAACGGATACATTCTTGAAGTTGATTTAATATATCCGGAGAATTTACACATGGAACACAATGACTTTCCTTTTTGTCCAGAAAAATGCTTGCCACCTGGTGGTAAGAATAAAAAGTTAATACCAAATTTGTACGATAAATATCACTATGTTATTCATTACATACATTTAAAAAAATGTTTACAGCACGGTTTAGTATTGAGAAGGATCCATCGCGCTATTACATTTAAGCAAAGTTGTTTTTTAAAGCAATATATTGATATTAACACTCAGTTACGGCAAAAAGCAGAGTCAACGTTTGAACAAGACTTTTTCAAATTATTGAACAATAGTATTTTTGGAAAGACGCTGGAAAATAATGAACATCGAATAGACGTTAAGTTAGTAAACAAGTGGTGTGACTCGACCAATAAAACAAAAAAGACTACTTGTGCTGAAAAATTGATAGCCAGCCCATATTTTCATAGCGCCTCTGTATTTTCTGATGATCTAGTGGCAATCCAAATGAAACCTGTGCGTATTATACTTAATAAACCAATATACATAGGGTTTGCAGTATTAGAATTATCTAAGACTCACATGTATGACTTTCACTACTCTATCATAAAACCTTTTTATGGTAACCGAATTGAAATGTGCTATACTGACACAGATAGTCTAGTATATGATGTACAGAGCAATGACGTTTATAAAGACTTCAAGCTCCATTTTCTAAAATATTTTGATACCAGTAATTATGACTGTAACAATGACTATAACTTACCAATTATTAATAAGAAGGTTCCAGGACTGTTTAAGGATGAAATGGGTGGTAATATTATCAAAGAATTCGTAGGACTGCGCTCAAAGCTTTATTGTATTAAAACGTTAAACAAAACTATTAAAAAGGCAAAAGGTACAAAAAAATGTATAACCAAAAATTTTAATATGTTAGATTATAAAAATGTTTTGTACAATAATTGCAATGTTATTCGCAAAAAAAATGTATTGTTTAGGTCAATAAAACATGAAATATTCACTCAGGACGTAAATAAAATTGCACTTTCAAGCAATGATGACAAACGGTTGCTATCATTTGATAAAGTATCTACTTTAGCTTGGGGTAATGCAAATATATTTATGTAATGCATTACCATAATTTTAAGTGTATATTCTATTTGAAATATGATTAGACATAAATTAATTTAAACTTTTTACAGTCTGTTCAACCGATTTTGACTTCTATTCAGTAGGCATAAGGATGGTATTAAAAGCAAAAAACGTGGTTACCGTTCACTGCAGCTGTAATTTTTCACGCAACCAACGCAATACAAGTCAAAATCGCTTGAACGAACTGTAAAAAATGTATGTACCTACTAAACATGTACTTAAATAAATATAATATTTTAGTTCATAAATCTGTTTCATTTCCACTCCCGCTGACAAAGCGCATTGCGATGACTGGTTTGTGTAATACAATACCGTTCGCACACTTGTCGCTTCATGTTGCCCATCAGGTTGAACGTGATAAAACATGAAATTGATTACAGTGCAATGTTAGGAGTTTGCATTTCTTATTAATATAACTACTTGATCATACATCACAAGGCAGTTAGCCGGAGCAGTCATATCACGTTGAATAAAAACGAAACGAATTGTAAGTATTGTACAAGTACCCATGTATTTATAACATTATTGCATCATGTTGATTATGTAATTATAATTAATTATTATTTCATTTGTTTCAGATCATTGATAATGTGTGATTCTCCAGATATTATCGACTTCTCACAATACGCTCAAGGTTTTCCGACTCCGAGTTTAAGCTGGCATATCCCAGATTTGCCAGAACAACAAACACCTGCTAATATGGAACCTAGAAGACGAGACTACGGACCCGCCAACAAGAGACCTAGAGCCAAAAGGGAGTGTCTAAAACAGAAGTCATCTCTTACACCGCCTACATGTGAATCATACGTTATAAACAATGAGAAGAAAAAAGGTTTACGACTGATCCAGGTACAAGTGTTGGATATCAGTGAACAGCAAGAACCTGCAAGTGACAATCAGGGTGTGGTAATGTTAAGTGCGCAGTATGTAGTGACTGAATTGGTGGACCATGTAATGGAGGAAACGCAATCGTTAATTAACAAAATATCGAGAAAACTTTGTGGGGACAGTTGTTATTATTAACATGTGTCATTATTTTGTAAGTACCTACTTCATAAGATAATGTGTAAGATTTGTAGTAATATTATTAGGTATGTAACATTTATTTGCTTTCTTATTCTTTAGTGTTTATACATATTAGGTTTTTATGTTGAGTAAGTTTTGAATGTATAAATTATTAAAATATCAAATATGTAAGTTTTATTGTAGTTAACTTAGTAGGTAGGTAAGTAGGTAAGTTAAAAAAAAAAAAAAAAAAAAAAAAAAAAAAAAAATGTAATGTAGATAATAATAATTGCTTTGTATAATCTAGTTGGTACAGCAAAAGTTTTGACATTTATTTGCTTTCTTATTCTTTAGTGTTTATTCATCTTAGGTTTTAAATGTATAAATTATTAAAATATCAAATATTTAAGTTTTATCGTAATTAACTTTTGTATGTAGATACTATTAATTTCTTTTATACAATCGGAATAATGTTCATACATCACAAGTTTGTAAGTTAAGAATGTAGGTAGGTATACACAAAGCGAACATTAAATAAACTATGTAGTGGCAGTTGTTATTATTAATGGGTAGGTAGTTATAATTAGTTTCTAATAATTGTAAATAATATGAAAAAGTAAATAAAATTATATTCTTTTATAATTTAAATTATGTTTTATTTTGTATTAGGTACTTATTTATACTCGAACTCTAAATTAGCTCTAGTCTAATGATAAGTGTTTATTTGCTAACAGTTTTTTTATTACAATAAATCGTTTTAAATCATGATGTAGGTATTTCAAATTTTGTAAGTAATATCATTTTGCTGCAGCTAATTTAAAGTTTGATGATTAAGTTACCCTGAAAACATTTAAATAAAACAACCATAAGTAAATTAATTAATCACTTTTATTAACTGCATAGGTATGACAAAATACATTAAAATAGATTAAATACAGACATATTATTATCAACATACCATTTTCTAATACACACCGCATTATTTAATGCACAATTCATTTTATGGTTCACACAGTTAAAATCACTTTTATTTCTACAGAACTTTTTCTTTAATGTTGCAAAATTAGGACATCCCTTCTCACCTATGTCGATCACTTCACAGTTTGCACACATGTCTTTAATCCACTTTATTTTTTCCAAACCCTTTGTAATAATTTTTTTATTTTTTAAATACGGTACGATGACGTGTTGGAACTCTCTGTAGTCTATATAGCCCTCACTCCAGAAAATTCCACGATTTCTTTCCAACCATCGCACTTGCTTCTTTTCTTCTTGAGTTAAATAATAAAACGAATGCGGTGGTTTAACCAAGAACGTCTGTGTGTGCTCATTACTTACTATGGCCACTTCCTTGACGATAAAATTATTGTCTAAATCTTTGAATCCTTGGAGTTCGACAATGATGAGGTCCGCGTTCATGATATCTTCTTCACAATGTTACTTAATGGTTTGTATTCAACAATGCAATCGTTCAGAATGAGACAGTATGCTGAAGTTTGATCTGGTATCTCTGAATCACTCTCAATTTCTACCCTCACATCCACAACAGGTCCAGTCTTTAGATTATCAGCTTGTCTAGAGCAATCGACTACAAACAGCGGTGCTAAATCCCTAAATTGTTTCTCGCTTAGTATGGGCTCCGAGCGACGTCCGTAATACGACTGTTGAAATCTGGTGTATTGCTCGTATAATAAAGCGATTCTGTTATTAGCAAAACTCACATTTAAGTTTTCATAAGGAAAATAGGTTGAATTGAGATACACTCTAACGTCTCGAATATAACAGTGATCGAATTGAGACATGTCAGAACTTGCATTGTTTTTTCTATTTGTCTGTAGACCAATAATAATGTATCTTGGTTTTTCTATTTGAGATGAAGTTTTGATAGACCAGGTATGTTTTGTAGTTTTAGGCAAGGCTGGATATTCGTACAGATCCCAATTTCTGTATATCATTTGAAGTGGGCGATCTTTCTCTAATACTTTTAACAAACCAATTTTTTCTTTGTCTGATACTTTAACATGCGGTACGCGCCATATGATTTTGTTGATCTGAACATCATCCACTACTTCGCCAGTATTAAGTTTTACAGCGTTCAAATTAGTGTTACTTCGTAATAATATCAGTTCATGTCTACTATTTATCACAACTTTTTTAAAATCTTCTGCAAAACCGAGGAGGTTACGAAGTGGTATAGAGACAGAAAATCTTCCTCCATGGATATTTTTTATGCCATCAATATTCCAACCCCAGGCATTAGACATTTTTGATTCACTTTCGGTCATTGAAATTAGTGATTTCATGGTTGTTGTTATACCTGCATTTTTTATTTTATCAATCTCCACTCCATTTAGCTCATACCTAATGTCTTGGAACAAGTAGAGTAGAGCATTGTTCGTGAAATTGACACTAGTAGCTGGGTCCTTCGAATCTTTTTTGCTAACGATAACAGTTCCTTCCAGATATAGGGTGCTAGCTGATGGTAATATGTACAAGTCCTGTTGATTGATAGGTATGCGGATTTCATCGTTCCTGTTGAAACTCGTTATATAGGGCTTGTAGGAATGAAATTCGATTCCTTCTATAGTATTATCGTAATTCGGAGCGGATAAAACGTCTAAGATATTCATTTTAACAATCCGATCGCTCTAAGGAATGCTTTATTGTCTTTAGTTAATTTTATTTTCTTCTTAGAGGCAGGTCTTATTTGATAAGTAGCTCGAACAGAACTGATATTCTTTACTTGTTGAGACACATTTTTATTGAAATCAATCATTTTTTTCTTCTGAGATGCAGATATACCTGCACTTCTTCACCACGTAAATTAATTAATCTGTTGTTTATATCTATCAGCCTGATGTGTATGCAGCTTATGTTTTTTTGATTGATTGGAAAGTATATTGCGTTCTTCGGAATTTCTATGATCCTGTATCCAGGTGGTACATTAAGTGCAAATTCGTGAATAATATGACTTGGTTCACCGTTTACATATGAACCGCTTACAATATCACATTCAATCCTGACTACGGTCGTAGGTAGAATGTTGACTGGAGACTGTGACACATGCCATTTATTTGCTTTCAAGATTTGTTTGTTAAATCCTAATAGTCTTCTAAAAGAGTCTTCTTTGATAAAATTAATGTCTTTTGTACAGAATATTGTAGTTTTTAAAGTATTATTATTGCACCGTAGTTTGATCGCTGCATCTTTTATTTCGGATTTTAAATAATCGCTGATATCTTGCAATTCATAAGTGCCTTCCGGTATTTCAATAACTTCATTAAAACCATAATAGAACTTATTATTACTTTTATCAATGTTTGGAATAGAATTAAAAGTTGAAAAGTGCAATAAAGCACACTCATACTCTCCATCTAGTTGCAACGTATTAGGATAGTATGTAGTTAACACTGACGAGTCTCCAGTTATAGACAAAGTGAGCGACATCTTGCAAATGATTGAAATTAAAGAAAATCATATATTTTATAATACATTTTTATTCCAAAAAGTTGACAAATAATTTAAACATAAATGACCACAATTGATTGCGTTAAATTTTTGATATCTTGTGTAGTTATAAAACACATTACAATTTTTGAAATATTGCATCAATTCCATTGGAGGTTTTAAATTTCCATAGCTATCAAAGTATTCACAGTGATTGTAAACTTTAGCATAAGCTACCCAATGCGTTCCTTCGTTCTTAGAATCGTCTAAGTTAACGATACCACATTCAATACATTTCGGCTTCCGAGGTAGTTGATCCTTCATGTAGACCCCACGAAAATATGGGATGTCTCTTGAATACTTTCGGATGTCTATATTAGTTAGAGGGCGATTGGGTAGCATATTATTCAGTTTTTTGAAGATGTTATAAACAATCCTTTACCACTTTTATATGGCTTAATGTATAAACCCTTGCCCAACACTAAAGCCTCCATAGCTTTATTATGTCGTTCTGTTTCTTGCAAATTTTGTTTGCTTGCTTTGTAATCATTGACGGTTTTTGCAATGCCAGCTGCACCACCAGCTAAAGTTCCTAAAGCCGATAAACCAGCGAAAATTGGAATTATAGGTAGAATTCCTCCAGTCTTTGGTAGGGGTATTACTCGGGGTACTCGGATTCGATGATGAGTGTTTGAAAATAACTTTTTTGCGGTTAAATAAGCTGCTTTTATTAAAGTCTTATTATCTTTGCGTTTGAGTTTCTTAATTTTTGATTTTATTTTTGAAACTAAGGTTTTAAATGTTTTGATGCCTAATCCAGACTTTAGTTTCGCTTTCATAACTTTGTTCACTAGCCAAGAGCTTAGTTTTTCACCTTTCCCGGCATCTTTTGATTTAAGTCTTTGTTTAGCCATGTTAAGTAGTTGTAAATCGGCTTTGTGACGATTTGCTAAGTCTGTATGGTTTGTATACGCAATGTCGTGTTGCTTGCAAGCTTCGTCTAGCTTATTTACACCTGGATCACCTCGCGCTAAGCGTTTGTGAAGTTTGGTTCCCGGTCCGCAATAATTGTATCCTGGCAAATGAACTTCGAATGGTAGATTATTAATTATGCTGTTAACTAGTCCACCTCCTTGCATAATTCAAATTATAATGATAGCATTTCAAATGAAAAATGGTTATATAATATCTTAGTCCATTATTGCAGTTTTTTCAATCCAACTGTTTTCTGCACTGTTTAGACCTAACCATTTGACATACAATTTATTTCCTTTCTTTTTCAAAACCTTTTCTATCAAATAAACATCAGGATAGTTAGATCTTTGCAGTTCTTGTTCGTAAAAAGCTCCTAATATGATTTGTTTTCGTTGATCTTCTATGTGATATGTTACTGGTATAGTTTTATTTACTTTTTTTATAATAAATAATTCAGTTGACCAATTAGGAGTGTAACCTTTCTCAAAACTATGTTTGTATTTACTTATACGAACACAATCACCAACTTTGAATTTAGGCTTCCACTGTACTAAATCATGTTTTTTTATTTTTTTTATATTTTCTTTGATTACTTGTTCATTACATTTATTCACATCAACCGGTTTAAATTGAATAGTACGATGTTTTGTGTTGTTATATCTCTTCAATGTATCTTTCAATGGTAGACCTAACCACTTATAGTTTCCAATGAGACTAAAATGTTTATATAATTTATTTTTTACCGTTCTAATAAATCTCTCTACAATTGACGCTTTTTTAGTAGAAAACGTCGAGTAATGGTTAATGTTGTGCTTTTTCATAAGTGTTTGAAAAGTGATGTTATAAAATTCTGTCCCCATATCAGTTTGTAAGTTAACAGGATTATTACGACTACTAAGCAGTATATGTTTGAATGCACGAGTAACATCAAATTTATTTTTTGATTTTAACGGTTCAGCCCAGGCATATTTTGAGAAGCAGTCAATCACAACTAAGATGAAACTGTAACCTTTGTTATACTTTTTCAGGTTTTGCATATCCATCAAATCTGCTTGCCATAAGTCGTGGATTCCTTTCAGAATAACAGAACGTCGAAAGAAATTTCTTCGTGCAGCTTTGTGTATTTCATTTACAATTTGCTGTTTTACCATTACGGGGTTTTTTGAGGTAATTTATGTAACTCTGCTTTAGTATAAAACTTATCTTGCAAATGAGTTAAAACCTCAGGTATCTTATCTTTTAAAGTAGCTTGAACTGTCGTCTTTGCATCTTTTATGATTTGAGAACGCAATGCACCAATCAGATTATTACGTTCTTTAATCGTATTAGCATTCAATCGATCTACATAATCCTTGCTCACAGCCAGATTATTAAATTCTTTTAACGTGTTAGCAATCATTCGATCTACATAATCCTTGTTCACAGCATCGTCTGCTTCTACTGGAGATCTAATTCCTCTCAGTCTTGATGTTTTTAAATCAAAATCTCCATTTTCGGATTTTAACAATGCATTCTCATTAAACTCAAATATCTCTGATAAACGCAGTCTTTTGTGAATGTAGTGTCCGAATTTGTCTACGTTCATGTTTAAGGTGTATTGTATCGAGAGGCTGATAGTAAAATAAACACATTTTTTATTTTTTTATTTATTTATAACTTTACTTTCACGCAATTCTTCAATGATAGATATAATTTCATTATCTAATCCTGTGTTGCCAGCATCTCTAGATGCAATTAATAATTTCAACCTTTCCACTAATTCATTAGGATCATCCCAGTACACTAAATCAACGTTTTTTCTCCACTTTTTTAGTAACGGTAGACCCTTTCCCTGAACTGCATTCTTCAATTGAAAAAGAGGTTTAATAACTTGCAAATATTTTTGACCTTTATTACTTTTTATTGGCTTACTTGGCTCATAGTCTCGACGATGTGCATTTGTATCAATTAGCATCGACTTATAATTTTGCATATCACTATCTGTAACCAAACTTAAGTCTACATCTTTCTTAAGCAATAACTGTTTTAAACCAGGTGTATTTCGGTATTTACATCCAGCCACGGTGATGTATTGATCGTTGATCGTTATGAAAGCAGAACCTAACATCAGTTTCCCGCGCTCTGCTCTAACCCCAAATGGAATATCTACCAACGCTTCTGAAGATAATGACCAGGATGACGTATCACAATCTTGATTCCTGTCAACTACTGATTCATAAGAAGAGGCACTGCTTATATCGGATTCATATTTGTCTTCATCACCATTATTATCGTTACTTTCTGCGCTACCGGTTCCTTCTTTCTGCACAGTTTCGTTAATAAACGGAACATCAGCAAAATCATCACTAGCACGCAGTAGAGGAGTTTGCTTACTAGCATTAGCAATAAGATTTAGAGGTTCTGTTACAGGTTTGAAAACAGACTCCAGTGCTTGTTTATTGTTAATCTCAGCATCTCTCATTTTTCGTACTTTTATCTTTACAGCTTTTGCCGCATCAACAATTTGTCGTTTCAAGGATTTTTCCATATTGGTAAAATAGGTTGTAATGATTGTGGTTGTGTGTTATTGATGTAGTGTCGTAAGTTGAATAATAATGTCAAGCAGGTAACAGCCTTTTATATGTATTCGTGTTCTTAGTCAAAGACTACAAACGTGTCAAATTTACTTCTGTAACATCCTTTGTTTTTGGAACAATCTTTATTAATTACAACATAATTGAAAGGTATACTCCATATTTTAGAACACATTTCACGAAATTCAATCCATGTCATGTCAGTGTTGACATGTTCTTCATAAACATGTCTCATATTTCTTTCATCTTGCTTAAACAGTACGATTAGATTTGCGTTGTCTCTTATTAACTGCTTAGGGATTTTACTATACGTCTGATTTAGATAAAAACAATCGATGAACTTGTGTCTCCCCATAGCAAAATAATCACGCATACTACTTTGATTTTCACAAGCAACATCATCAAATACAATTACTGAATTCGGTTTTGCGGTCTGAACACTCAGTACTTGCTCATTTTCATGATATTTATGAAATGAAATGCCTGGTACTCGTTGCAAGACTTTTTCTAAAAAAACGTACTTGGGTTGTTGCAAGGTTTTCGAATAAACATAAACATTTTGAAATCTTAAGCCATTCTCGTGTATAAGAAGACCAATTAATAAATTAGTTTTTCCACAATTTGACGGTCCACAAATGATGCATCGTACCGATTTAGGTAATAATTCTCCATGACGTAAACCAGTCTCCTGAGAATGAACACAAAGCTTATTTACGTGTAACGATTGTGGTTGTTTTACAAATTTCATGACGACTGCTTGAACGGTTATATTAATAATGAGTTAATTATTGTATTACGTTGACATTTATAACTCATTGTCGCTAACTCGAGCAAATGTACGAACAACCTTACCACGGTTGTCCTTCAATATAAGATAGTGAGTGTTTTCTAAATTAGATTTAACCGAATCTTGTATCTGTCGGTGGAACAAATCTTCTGTTTGGGCTGTATAGCTGTTCTGGTGTTTTGAAGAACAGTTATCTGTATTTTTCTGAAAAATTTGCAAATCTTGAATAAATATAACCTCGCCAATAGAATTCTTGATAATAAGTTTATTACAAATATCTTCTAAATCAGAATTCACTGAGTCATGCATTGTAGTTAACTTAGTTATGACAGGTGTATTTAGTTTCGTGATAATTCAACCTTCTCACTACAGTAGTAAAGATCGAATGTAGCGTTAAATTACTGCGATCAATTATTTATAACACCTTCCCTGCTAATAATAATGAGTCAATTAATGTATTACATGCAAACCACACTGAAAAATATTTCTGTTTCATCGCGAGGAATAGGCCGAAGTGGAGTAGGCGCCGTTCCATTATTTTACCTCCATATGATGCAGGATTTCATATTTCACCTTCCGATCGGTGGAATAGGCGCTAAACCAGTATTTTACTGTACTATGTAAGATTTCATTTATACAAGATTCAAAATGCGGAGTAGCGCCCAAACCACACTGAAAAATATTTCTGTTTCATCGTGTGGAATACGCGCCGAACCAGTATTTTACTGCATTATGTAGGATTTCATGCTCAGTCCCTTTCATTTATATTATTGGAGCACGCAACTCCACGAGCGAAGCGAATGTGGATTAGCGTGCCCAATAATATCCTACTACCGTATTTCACCGTTTCAATGGCGCGGCTCCCGAAATATAAATCTAGGATTTTTTGTTATATTTTTACAAATTTTGACAAATTCAAATCTAGGTTTTACAAATAATTTCAGACTTCTGCGATGCTTTTTCAGTGATATATCGGCGATAACGTGTTTTTCACCGTTTCTATGGCGCGGGTCCTGAAATGTAAACCTAGGATTTTTTGTTGTATTTTTACAAGTTTTGATAAATTCAAATCTAGGTTTTACAAAAAACTTCAGACCTCTGCGATACTTTTTCAGCGAGATATCGGTGATAACGTTTTTGTCACCGTTTCGATGGCGCGGCCACGGGGTTTTAGTCTCACAGATCCTAAAATATTAACCTAGTATTTTTTCTAAAATACAGTGACGTCCATAATGTGAATACTAGAAACAAACACAAATTTGTTGTTCCTACAACCAGGCTGAAGAAAATAAGTGGTTCGTTTAGTTGCCAATGTATACGTTTTTATAATAAACTACCTAGCCACATTCAAGAACTAAGCCTTAATAAATTCAAAAATTGTATAAAGCGGAAACTTTGTCAGAAAGCCTTTTATACTGTCAAAGACTATATTGAGGACAAAAAGGCTTGGGTTTGAGCTGCTCCAATAAATTTACACTATTAATGTTGATTTAAATACCTTTTTACATATTCTATACAATGACATGAATATTTTGTTTGTTATACTATTTTTAATTATTGTGAATGTGAAGACTACGTGGATCATTGTTTTTTATTTATTTTATCCTTTTCTCAGTTTTAGTTATAGTCTGACAGTTTGAGTAATTTATGCGGCCTACCCAAATGTCTTTTCTTTGGTATTGTTCGTTGAATCGTTAAGCTCCTTAAGTTTTGAGTTGAGCTGCACGATTACTGACAAATGCGTGCACTGACTGGACAGGTCCACTCAATCTGTGTGGTTCTTTCATCAAAAGACCATTTCTGACTGCAATCTACATGGTCTTCACATGATCTGACCAAGATTATGTCTGGACTTTAAAAGAGACTGTGACCTCTGAGTTTGTTTCGGCGTTTCTTCTCAGAGTAGTCAGATAGGAAACGTCGAACTCATCTAGTTTAAAAAAAAATATGTTTGACGTGTAAAAGTGTTTGTACAAACCTACTTACAGAAAATAAATCATTTATCATTTATCATTTATCATTTATCATTTACATTTTTGTAAGTTTTGACAAATTCAAATCTGGGTTTTACAAAAAACTCTAGGCGTCTGCGATGCTTTTTCAGCGAGATATCGGCTATCACGTTTTTTTCACCGTTTTGATGGCGCGGCCATGGGGTTCTAGTCTTACAGCTCCTGAAATATAAAACTAGGATTTTTTGTTGTATTTTTACAAGTTTTGACAAATTCAAATCTAGGTTTTACAAAAAACTTCAGACCTCTGTGATGCTTTTTCAGTGAGATATCGGCGATAACGTGTTTTTCACCGTTTCTATGGCGCGAGTCCTGAAATATAAACCTAGGATTTTTTGTTGTATTTTTACAAGTTTTGACAAATTCAAATCTAGGTTTTACAAAAAACTTCAGACCTCTGCGATACTTTTTCAGCGAGATATCGGTGATAACGTTTTTGTCACCGTTTCGATGGCGCGGCCACTGGTTTTTAGTCTCACAGATCCTAAAATATTAACCTAGTATTTTTTGTTACATTTTTGTAAGTTTTGACAAATTCTAATCTGGGTTTTACAAAAAACTCTAGGCGTCTGCGATACTTTTTCAGCGAGATATCGGCTATCACGTTTTTTTCACCGTTTTGATGGCGCGGCCATGGGGTTCTAGTCTTACAGCTCCTGAAATATAATACTAGGATTTTTTGTTGTATTTTTACAAGTTTTGACAAATTCAAATCTAGGTTTTACAAAAAACTTCAGACCTCTGCGATGCTTTTTCAGCGAGATATCGGTGGTAACGTTTTTGTCACCGTTTCGATGGCGCGGCCACGAGGTTTTAGTCTCACAGCTCCTAAAATATTAACCTAGTATTTTTTGTTGCATTTTTGTAAGTTTTGACAAATTCAAATCTGGGTTTTACAAAAAACTCTAGACGTCTGCGATGCTTTTTCAGCGAGATATTGGCTATCACGTTTTTGTCACCGTTTCGATGGCGCGGCCACGGGGTTTTAGTCTCACAGCTCCTAAAATATTAACCTAGGATTTTTTTCTATATTTTTACAAATTGTTTACAAATTGAATCTGTTATTTACCAAAATTTCAGGTCTGCGCAACGCTTAGTTTCTGAGATCTCCGTGGCCGCGCGGTTCTCCGCGTTTCGATGGCGCGGCCACGTTCAAACCCTTCTAACTTTTTAACCATAGCTTTGACAAATTTGTGGTTTTGGGAGTCAATTTTTACAAATTGTTACAAAATGTTGGCATAGTTTTTTTTTTTAACGCCATGGCCGCGCGGTTGAAACGAACACATAAAAGTGCACTTATCCGTTTCAGATATCCAGCAAACATGTAAACATTACCCCAGCAGGATCTTGAATATCTTCGTAACCATAACGGATAAAATTATACAAATGAACTTGATACATTTACCTCGTCTGAGGGACTAATTATTTGGCTAAAATTTATTTCAATATACCCATTAATAGACAAAACTTCTGGCAACGGTAACGTTACCGCAGCCAGAACGGTTTTTGTCAAATAACTAAAAAACTATTAGACATACAAAAAATATCGATGATACAATTAGAGAAGCCGAGGGACTAATTATGTATAAAATTCAAATGACGATATTTGACACTTTCTGGCTGGGGTAACGCACACTGCACTAAATGTTTTTAAATGATATGTTAACATCTTTAACAAAATTATTGTTAATGTTGTGTGATGTGCTTGTAATTGATTGTTTTTAAATGATAGGTTAACATCTTTAACAAAATTATCGTTAATGTTGTTTACATGTGCTTCTAATTGATATTTATATACATCTTTAGTAGGTGCTTTTTCACAACAACATTCCTGTAGGATTCACTGGATAGGTTAGTACTGTAATTGGTACTTGTCAATAATATAACATGAATACAATACAAATACAGAAACACTTAAAACAAATTCATCCAAGTCTTGAAAGTAATGTACATGCTGTAAACAGATTACCAGTAGGTATACAGGGTGTAAGGGACAGCCCTCCGCAAACTAACAGGTTGCATTCAGCTCCTCATTTTGAATCATATTCCAGCGGAAACTCAGGACATTTCTTCAAAATTTTTTTCAGTTACATTTTCAATATTTCAATTTAAAATTGCATTGTGTGTTCGCAGCACTCCATTTATGTAAACATAACTGCAAAAAACAGCAAAAAAAAAAAAACCAGCAATGGATGTTGAAATACTCTAACCAACGACGCGTGAAATCAGCTGTTCACTTTCTGTCTAGCTACAGAGTTCATCGAACTCACCGCATACCTATTACCTACCCCTACGAAACCAGTAATAGACGCTCCTGTTTGTGCACAAAAACACAAACAAATCAGGTTTATTGGATTCCCTTAACGTTCCTGAAAAAATTTCATGTACCAGTCATCTTAGTATGACATACTGAATTCACCCTATCAGTTTGCGGAGGGCTGTCCCTTACACCCTGTATACTCAAGTACCAACGTATTTGATAAGCAATTTTGATACCGACGATAAACCGGGGTCGCATTGGGTAGCCATATATGTTGGTTGATGAGACTGGTGTTGGTCAATATTTCGATTCATATGGACGAGCACATAAAGGATATTATCAAATATTTTTTAAAAAGGAATTGTTAAAGATGGGACTGGAATACGGAGAGAATCCAGAACGATTTTACATCAGTTTGCGGCGAGTACTAATAATGAAGACTTAATAATGTAACTTAATGACGTAATAATGGAGAGTAAACAAATTAAACTATACCGTCGCCGGTTTCGTGACGCCGCCGCGCCGGTTTCTATTGTAGGTATTTTTAAGAAATCGAATCGAATTTCTATGAAGTCGCCTAAGGTTGGTTACTAAGTAAGTACCGAGCCTAGGTTTAAAACGTCATTTGTTCACAAACGTAGAGTAATTAGGCATTTAATTGGTAATTAAAAATACAAATTACTTATTCTTTAAAAGATGACAACCCTAACGTGGGTGGTCAGAAGGTATATAAGAGTTGCGACAGAAAGAGAGGCAACTTGTAGGTGAATATAACTGTAGGTAATCAGCGTTCTGTGATCTGAATTGCACTTTTATGTGTCGTTGCGGAGTGTCCCATCTGTGTCTAATTATCTATGTATTATATTTATTATACAGCGCGGTTTTTTCTAAAATGAATGCATAATATAGTACACGACGACGACGACAAAGTGACGTGGCTCTAACATAACTTTTTTCGACAACATTGCTTAGGCATACAAGATCCAGGGGGGGGCGGCTGCCCCCCCCCCCCCCCCCCCCCCGGAGCTGCAAATTGCAAAAAACCCAAAAAAAATTGAATTTCGCGGGCTACACAGCGCAATCACCAATTAACCATAAACCAAAAATTAACCAAAAAACCATATTATATTAGAATTGTTAGTATCATTTTTAGCTATACACCGTAATGAAAAGTTCATCTTATGAACATTAAATAAAGATTTAAAAAAAAAAAAGAAGTTCATCTTGAACACTTTAAATTCATATTTAATTTGATAGATTGAAGCGATTGCGATGAAACAATTGATTGATTGATGATTGAATATAAAATTTAACCATATTGGTTTTGTACTTTTTACGTGATGCGTTAACAAATTTTGTTGTTTGTCTGTCTGTTTGTCTATGAGAGGTTTCTCATAGACAAACAGACAGACAAACAGACAGACAAACAGACAAAAATGACAAAAATGGTAGAATTGGCATCTGTTGGTGACTCTTTAACAACCCAACTATTTTTTTTTTAATATTTGCTTTGTACAGAAACGCCTAGTCTACTGATTTATTATATGTAGGTATATATTTATTTAAGTTTATGAGCCTATGGCTAAATTCTTAATGAAAACTGCAGTGCCTTCAATCTTTTCTGTTACCTACAAAAACAAAATTAGATTCAACATCAGCGTTTAGACCGTTTAGTAAAAAGGTCTCGCAAGAAATTAATGTTTGATGTACCTACAAGCCTCACTACAAGTCTTCAAGATGGCAATGAAATATGTATGTTTATCCATTTAATAATGGAAATAGAATCATGCAATAAAGTAGGTATGTATTTATTGCTGCGTATCACATTTTGATCAAGATACAAGCTGACACGGCCCTGTAATTTGCAAAAAACCCAAAAAAAAATTGAATTTCGCGGGCTACACAGCGCAATCACCTTAAATTACTTTGATGAAGTCTCTAAGTACGTGCATAGACAACTGATCCGTAAGGTAATGTAATTAAGGAGCAGAATCGCGTTTACAAAAAAAATAATACTTCAAACATTGAAAGTAAAAATACTTGCATAGAACTTTGATCCGTAACTGTAATTTAGATAAAGAGCAGAATCGCGTCGAGCGTCGATGCAGCGAGAATAGAAAAATGCCTTGAAGTAGGTATTTGTAAGTATTTTGGGTCGGGACTCACTTATTGGTCGGCCGGCGTACTTGCAAGTAAATACCGTCGCGTATATAAGCACCTTCCCCCATTGCGACACCGGTGCGTTTTTCTGCCAATATCATTTTGTACTTCAACGGGAGAACAGCTTTCCAATTTTATTGTAAAAATAAATTGTGATAATTTTAATATAGAAAACAAACGCAATGAGTGACCCCGATAAGATAAGAAACAGAGGATTAGCTGAGGTATGTATTTTATTTTAATTTTAAACTTTTTTCTCGCAAGTTTTATAAAGTTTTCTATGCCAATAAAATTTAAATAATCCTTATTAAATACCTTTACTAACTTTGATATATAATTAGACCCACTACTTAACCAGGTACCTACTTAATTAAAAATTCAATTTAATTTATTTAGCTTACATAGACAAAGTTCTTAAAATATACAAGTACCTACTTAGCATGGTATGAAATTCTCATTACAATCAATCTCAATCTGCCTAGCCTTGTCCCAACTATATTGGGGTCGGCTTCCAGTCTAACCGGATGCAGCTGAATACCAGTATTTTACATGAAACGACTGCCTATCTGACCTCCACAACCCAGTAACTGGGTAATACGATACCCCTTGGTAAGACTGGTTGTCAGACTGTCGAGCTTCTGACGACCCGTAACCAGTCAAAGATTCATGAATGACAGCCGGGACCAACGGCTTAACGTGCTTTCCGAGGCACGGAGGAGTCTCGATATGTAAATATGGTCACCCATCCACGGACCAACCCCGACAAGCGTAGCTTAACCTGATGGATCGAACCGTGCGGCTGTTATTACTTAGCCACGAGCTCCTCTCTCTTCTAATAAATTCACACTACAATATAGCACAAATGAAAGTGTTTTCTGTATGGCACTATCACATAATTATATTTAACTATCTACCAACACTCAGAGATTTAACTTATAAGTACCTACCTTACTAACACAAATAAAAAAAAACTAAAAGAGTATTTAGCAGCCAAATGTTTCTATTTATTGCTGAGTTTGTAATGGAGAAAACATAGGTAATAATAATTCTAATGTCTTTGACATTAAAATAACGACTCGACTGCCGGAAACGTGGATCTAAGCGAGTCACTATGGCTTTTTAATTGTTTATGTAATTATGACATTCAACCGGTTAATAATTCTAATGTAATTTAGGTAGATAGAATACTCTTTATTATTTTTTTTTTTTTTTGTAGGGGTGAAGTAGGCTTCTTGTCGGTCCTGTACAGGACTCCTGTCATTACAGGAATGCATTATTGTAGACTGGACGTAGATTATTGAATATTATTGAAATCCGTGATTGTAGATATAATTTTACTGTTAAGTTTTATGTTGTGCCAAACGTGTATTTTCTTCTTTTTTTATTGGCTGTGGAAATTGACAAAACAACTTACACAGCCAAACTTTGGCTGTGTAAGTTGTACCTACCTACTTATAATTTCATGTCCCGAATTGTTTTTCAACAGTTTTGACTTTGAAGTCTGGTTCTGTTAATAGTAGGTAGGTATTACTGCCCGTGCGCATTAACTTGGCACCTGGGGGCCTACTCCCTAAGTCCGTCCGTTCATCCGTCCGTCTGACATTACGATCCATCAAAACAAGTGTAAAAGTTAAATTTTTCGGACGGGCAAAAACACATCGGCAGTAGGGACAACTGGCAAATCATGTGGTCATTCATACTTCGTTCGGGCCCCGAACCAATCATCCATCCGTAGGTGATACGGAGTAAGAAACGCCCGTAATGAAGGCCGAAACTATGGGCTTCGTGCTTAGGGAGCAGGCCCCCTGGCTCGAATGAATGACGTTTCAAATCAAATCAAATCATTTTATTTGTCACAAAGTATAAATTATGTATTTTATATACTAATTTATAAACCCAAAACCCCAGCGGGGGGGGGGGTTAGCGGGGTTAGTTGCGAACCCCATAGGTTCACAACTACTGATGATGATTTTTTTCCATCGGATGATGTTTTTTACGTTTATATCTATACGATATAAGGCTTATAAGTATACCTATTATATGAAGGGTTTTTCCTTGTGCACACATGAGAACTGAGTGCAAACAAAAAATTGAATAATAAGTATTTTAGATTTTTGAATATCAACATTTATTTTGCGCTAAGTAGGTAGTTTCTCATAACATCTAACTACTTTACTGTAACTCTTTAAACGTCGATTGATACCCAGGTGTTAAGATAACAATAAAAAATCTATTGTGTCTGCTAATTGGCGTGCGACGGCTTAAACTTGACAATACAAACTATTTAGACACAATTTCAGTTTAATTGTATTTTTATTTATATATAATAAAAATAATAATTAATAGTTACAATTCATAAAATGTTATTATAATCCCTATACTATTAAAGGAGCAATATTTGTATTTATGTATATAATTATGTATATTATTTGTTGAAATCACTTTCTCGAAAACGGCTCTAACGATTTGGATGAAGCTTGCAATATAGTGGTTTACTGGGGCGAAAAATCGATCTAACTAAATGGCAATGAAAAAGGTTTACGTGGTAAAATAAAGGTAAACAATCTTGATGTGACTTTTTACACAAAAACATTCTAAACAAATTAACTACTGCTTAGACTAATGGCTCAATTGATTTAGTAATCATTATTGTTGTATTTACATGGGTTTTTAGTTGCATTTTATTTTTAAATTGAGGTTTTAAAATAAAAAAACCGGTCAAGAGCGAGTCGGACTCGCGCACCGAGGGTTCCGTTCCGATTTCTGAAAAAGTGTGCTATTTAGATACATCGTTTTATTTGTCCTGTAATCTTTACATAAACTTCTATCACATAGAATAATTTCAGATTTTTCCCTTTGCAAACTTCGGAGATAAGGGGGGGAACGGTATTTTTTTTTACATTTTTCATCAGAAGTCGAAAACTATGTGGCCTAAAAAAAAGAAAAAAAAATGTTTGAAAATGTGCAAACAGCGCTCTTTCATATGATACCCCACATGCCCTAGTAGACCCACTTTGATTTTTTAAGACCCCCTTTCAGTCCCTGTTGCAAAAAAAATATAAATATTTTAATTTCTTTCTTATTTGCAAAATAGTTTGGTCAACGTCATCTAAAATTATTCTAAATTTCAAGTTGATAGCATTAGTAGTTCTTGAGATATCCAGCTGTGACAGACAGACAGACAGACAGACTGAGTGACACCATAAGGGTTCCTTTTTTACCATTTTGGTACGGAACCCTAAAAAGATAAAAGACACATCAAGATTGTTTACCTTTTTTTCACTACCTTAACCTTTCTAGTATAGGCAGTATAGGTCTGATAACTGGTATAATTCTCCGTGTTAAGATTCGGTTCGTAATTTCGACGCGCCGCTATCCATACTTTTTAGGATTCCGTACCAAAATGGTAAAAAAGGAACCCTTATGGTGTGACTCAGTCTGTCTGTCTGTCTGTCTGTCACAGCTGGATATCTCAAGAACTACTTATGCTATCAACTTGAAATTTAGAACAGTTTTAGATGACGTTGACCCAACTATTTTTCAAATAAGAAAGAAATTAAAATATTTATTTTTTTTTTTGCAACAGAGACGAATGAAAGGGGGTCTTAAAAAATCAAAGTAGGTCTACTAGGGCATGTGGGGTATCATATGAAAGAGCGCTGTTTGCACATTTTCAAACATTTTTTTTTCTTTTTTTTAGGCCACATAGTTTTCGACTTCTGATGAAAAATGTAAAAAAAAATACCGTTCCCCCCCTTATCTCCGAAGTTTGCAAAGGGAAAAATCTGAAATTATTCTATGTGATAGAAGTTTATGTAAAGATTACAGGAAAAATAAAACGATGTCTCTAAATAGCACACTTTTTCAGAAATCGGAACCGAACCCTCGGTGCGCGAGTCCGACTCGCTCTTGACCGGTTTTTTACGTAGAAATGAAACTAAATCAATGCCAAATATTTTTCCTACTAAGTATATCAATGGTTTACAAATATTATTGCCAGTATAAGAAAAACATTCGGCATTTATTTAGTTTCATTTCTACGTAGAAAAGGCTAACATTCAGGTGGCGCCAGGTGGCGCTTCCGGGAAACACCGGCAGGAGGAGAATGTAGCAAAACATATTATGCATTTAAACAATTTAATATTTATGAAACATACCTACTATACAGGGTGTAAGGGACAGCCCTCCGCAAACTAACAGGGTGCATTCAGCTCCTCATTTTGAATCATATTCCACCGGAAATTTTCTCAGGAAAATTTTCATTTTTTGAATAATTTATTCAGTTACATTTTCTTTATTTCAATGTAAAATTACATTGTGTGTTCGCAGCACTCCATTTATGTAAAAAAACAGCAAAAAAACAAAACTGAAAACAAAAAAAACCAGCAATGAATGTAGAAATATTCTAACGAACGACGCGTGAAATCAGCTGTTCACTTTCTGTCTAGCCACAGAGTTCATCGAACCCACCGCATACCTATTACCTATCCCACCCAACCAGTAATAGACGCTCCGATTTGTGCACAAAAACACAAACAACCCGGGTTTATTGGATTTCCATAATGTTCCTGAAAAAATTTCATGTACCGGTCATCTTAGTATGACATCCTGAATTCACCCTATCAGTTTGCGGAGGACTGTCCCTTACACCCTGTATTTTTACAGGTAATGCCTTGGAAAATACTATATTTGATAAGAAAATAGTTAGCAACCATAAGTTCCACAAACTGCAGGCAATGTAAGGGTCAGTTGCACCAAGCAGAAATTGATCCCATATTATTTTATTTCTGAAATCTTGCAAAGCCTTTACTTCGCCTTGGCTGCCGATATTAACGTGTGATGGTCGTAAGCGCGGCTGCTAATCATTGTAGGTTCGATCCCTGGGTCGAGTAATGTTATTGGGATTTTGGAAATTCTCAGTTGCAGCCTAGTCGGATGTGCGCCCGGGATATGGTGATAGACTCGCCCCTATTACAACCAAAAATATACATCAGGTCAATCATCTCAGCCCATCGCAGTGCACTGCTGGACACAGGCCTCTCCCAGGCTGCGCCACAACACCCTGTCCTCCGCCTTCCGCATCCAGTCTGTCCCAGACACTTTCTTCAGGTCGTCGGTGCATCTAGCTGGGGGGCGTCCTACACTACGCTTACCGATACGCGGTCTCCACTCCAGGACCCGTCTGCTCCACCGGCCATCGGTCCTTCGACAAACATGGCCAGCCCACTGCCACTTCAGTTTGCTTATTCTGCAAGCTATGTCGGTTACTCCGGTTCTTTTCCGGATAACTTCATTCCTGATTTTATCCTTCAAAGAAACTCTGAGCATGTACATCAGGTAAACTGGGTGTATTACCTACAGTATACTTCTGGTGCACTGCCTTACCCTTTTGGGTAAACAAGCGAGATTAAAATGTATGTAGTATTCGTAGAAAAATGCAACAGATACTTAAGTACTCCTAAGTCACACAAAAACGAAACAGTCCCTAGCCCTGAACTAGTTATTACTACAAATAAATTAACTAATAGTAAGATAAAGAATTGTTCTGATTACCTAAAAGTATCTCAATCAATCTGCCCAGCCTTTTCCCAACTATGTTGGGGTCGACTTCCAGTCTAACCAGATGCAACAGACTATCAGTATTTTACATGGAGCAATTGCCTGTTTGACCTCCACACCCCAGTAACTGGGTAACACCCCTTGATAAGACTGGTTGTCAGATTTTCGGACTTCTGACGACCCGTAACGACTGTTAAAGATCCACGAATGACAGCCGGGACCAACGGGTTAACGTGCTTTCCGAGGCACGGAGTAGTCTCGGTATGTAAAGATGGTCCACGGACCAAACACGGCAAGCGTAGCTTAACCTGACAGATCGACCCATGCGGCTGTTATTACTTAGCCACGAGCTCCTCTACCTAATAGTATCTATGTAATGGCATATACAGGGTGTTTCTTTTAAGGTGTCAAGCCAGTGCGAGCTGATAGCAGAGTACCATACCTATCGATTTAACCCCCAACTAACATGTTCTACTCAACTACTACTCTCTGCTAATTATCTATTATTACATTCCAGACTCCTACTCACGATGACCAACAACTGCTGACCGATGAACACGAGGACGACCGAGACGAAAAGCTCGGGCAACAGGTACTCATATATTACTAAATCATCCTTTTTAGGGTTCCGTACCCGAAGGGTCAAAACGGAGCCCTATTGCTGTCACTCACGTATCCGTCTGTCCGTCGTCTGTCACACAGGTTTTACAAACAAACGGCTGGAGCTACAGTCTCTCATTTTATTGACACAAAGCCATACAAATTGTCAAAAAATATTTTTATATGTTTTTAAGGGGGGCTCCCAAACAGGTAAAGGAGGGTGCGACAAAAAAATTGACATACGCCATCGAGTGGTATCGTTGTTTAGAGCTCGTTGTGTAGATAAATACTGTATTTTTTGTTATAATGAATATTGGAAATCAAAGGAATGAGAAGCCACCAAAGTCAGCTTTTTTTTTTACAAAATTTTGTTCTGAAGAATTTTTTACCTTCAAATTGACCTATGAACCTGAAATTTGGTGATAATATTTATTATTTTAATGACAAATACTAATATATTGATAAATCAAATTTGGTACAGAACCCTAAATGTGTAAAGTCCGACACGCAGTTGTCCGGTTTTTTTAATAAGACCGTAAATTAATTATTAATTTATTACTTATATACAATATCCAAATTAACACTATTTACACCTACTAAAGTAAATGTCTAACTAACTATACAAATAAATACAAAAACAAAAGGACACTTAGGCGTCGAAGTACTCGTCCGCATCGATGTCATCCGGAAACGTGCCCAGGAGACTGCCAGCATTGCCACGTTGAATGGCAATGCTAATTCTTTGGCCAAAGAACGAGCCAGCCCTCTGGTCACGTGAAGTCTCGACCAGTCGGCGAGAAATTTCTTTAAAAATTAGCCGCGCACTCGGGCCCCATGCCCCGAGCGTTTCGACCCCAAACGGCTCAAAACTGTAGTTACCTATAAGGTTACAGTATTTGCGCCGCTCGAGGGTCCCAGCAGCCGCAGCAGCGGTGCCAGCACAGCATTTCGTGCTTGGAACATGAGATGGCTTCAAAGCCGAGCTTTCAAAATCTAGTGTGCAGCAAAAAACTTCGCGTTAACAAGAATAAAGTTTAAAAAACTGTAACCCGACTTATGGAAAAATAAAATTGATCTAAGAAGTTCAAAATATTTATTTACTTAAACAATAATGACATAGGTATAGACATATTTGTAATGTGCTCGTGAAGACCTTTCTTTTGATACCAAACATGTCATGATTATCTCAATTTAATTTTTTTCGAGGTCAGAAATTTACGTGTAAAGTTCACCATATTAAATTTAGGAACAATTTATTTAGCCTATATGTCACCCGGACCATTATTACGAATCTATCGATACCTCATTCATCAAAATCGGTTCAGTAATTTAGGCGCTGCGGTGGAATACACGTAAATACATACTTATATACATACTTACATACAAACAAAGACTGCTAAAATCATAACCCTTCCTTTTGTCTTTGCCGTAGTCGGGTAAAAAAAGAGACCTTGCGTACGTAGGCTTACGAAAATACAACCTTGCTTCTATGAAACCATCACCCCCACTTAATATTTCAGGTACCAAGCACGTTGCTGATCCTAGTGCTCGGCGTGTACATACTGCTGGCTTGCTTGGCGCAGCGGCTGGAAGATAAGATGCCTGCTGTTGTGCGTGAAGCAGATGTACCTAGTGATGTGAGTATCTTTCCAATATCATAATTTGATTAGCCTTAGAGTGTTTGTGCACCGCACCGGGAACGGGACGTCAACGAGAAACGAGATTATTCAGCCATAGTAAATGAGGGGAAAATATACAAATCCGTGATAAGGCCTGTCGTAATTTATGGATCGAAATGCTAGGCAGTGAAAAAGACGGATGAAAAAAGATTGCATGCAGCGGAGATGAGAATGTTGAGATGGATGTGTGGAGTGGCGAGAATGGATAAAGTAAGAAATGAGAGTAAAACCGGTCAAGAACGAGTCGGACTCGCGCACCGAGGGTTCCGTTCCGATTTCTGAAAAACTGTTCTAGTTAGAGAGTTGGCTTTACATAAACTTCTATTGCATAGAATAATTTCAGATTTTTCATCAAAAGTCGAAAACTATGTGGCCTAAAAAAATATTTTTTAAAAATTGATAATGTGCAAACAGCGCTCTTTTATATGATACCCCACATGCCCTAGTAGCTCTACTTTAAATTTTTAAGACCCCCTTTCAGTCCCTGTTGCAAAAAAATATAAATATTTCTATTTCTTTCTTATTTGCAAAATAGTTAAATAGAATAGAATAATTTATTTGTTAAACATAGGTAATACATAAAAAGATCTTAAAAAATTAATTAGTGCGCTATGCTTTGCCAATATTGACATATCAATGTTCGTCTATTTGCTTAAATAACTCTAAAACGATTTATTTTAAAATAATTATACATATAGTAAGCCCTTTTATTTGATATGTCACAGTACAGTTTGCAAAACATTTTTTTAGAATTTTCTTATTTGCCCCCTAAAAGTGACCCCCATATTCAAAATTCATTTATTTACTTTAGCCGTACGTGTTTGGGTCCCAGAAATCTATATGTGTACCAAATTTCAACTTAATTGGTCTATTAGATTCGGAGCAAATTGGCTGTGACAGACGGACAGACAGACAGACACACGAGTGATCCTACAAGGGTTCCGTTTTTTCCCTTTGAGGTAAGGAACCCTAAAAAGGAGTAAACGTCAGTCGTCGTCAGAGCTGACACACACACTTTTTTTTAAAATGGGTTTCCCTTTGAAATATAGCAGTTTCGTATATGCTGTCCAGGAATTCCGGTCTCTGGACCTGGATTTCTCTCTAGAGGTCGAGATTATTTGAGGCATCTTTATAACCGACTTCAAAAGAAAGAAGTTTTCAATTCTTCTGTTTTAGGGTTCCGTAGCCAAATAGTACATAGAAAGGGAAGTCTTATCATTACGTCCTGCCCGTCTGTCCGTCCGTATGTCACACACCTAATGTTTGAAAGAGTTTTCTCCAGAGATGGTCACCTTTACTATGGTGAAGATCTGACAGTTGAACTCTTCAATAACGCAGATACAGTAGGTATACGTACAGTGATTTGGTTATTGTACAGAAATCAAAGAAAATTACTGGGTAGTTGCATCCGTGGCCACTAATTATGGACTTCGATCGTTTTTAAAAGTTTTGCCTCCCTATACATGGATGTTCACGGTATAAACGAAAGACCGTTTGATGCGCAGTCCAAACCGCACAGATCCATCCGCGGATTGGAATGCAGTCCACAGATCCGTGGTCAAAACTGTAGGTACCTAAAGCCCGCTATTCGTTCGTTCCGAAACGATAGTTTGGAATGGCGCGTTGTGTTTCCAGCAGTCCGAATACGTGTAAAACCCCGCTATTATAAACCGCAGTAACTGCAGGGCTGTGGTAGAGAATTTAACCCCACGTAGCGGTTCCAACCAGGCAAGATCGGAAGATTCTTCATTTTATTGGAGGAGTGATACCTACACCGACATGCACGCGAACGAAGTCGCGGGCACAGCTAGTAAATAATAATTCTTTAATTTGAGCTGTTCCAAATTTCAAGTTGATAGCATTAGTAGTTCTTGAGAGATCCAGCTGTGACAGACAGACAGACAGACAGACGGGGACAGACAGACAGACAGATAGACAAACTGAGTCACACCATAAGGGTTCCTTTTTACAATTTTGGTACGGAACCCTGAAAGTGAAGAGGAAGTTTGAAAGTGGCGCCAGTGACAGAAAAGTTGAAAGCAAATCGTTTGGCTTGGTATGGGCATGTGATGAGGAGAGACGAAATGCATGTGAGTGTGAGGAATGATATGAAAGAGAAGGGAGTGAATGATAGCGTGACGGTTGACAGGGGAGAATGGAAGAAGAAAACGTGTTGCGCCGACCGCACGTAACATGGGATAAGAGCAGAAAGATGATGAGTAAATGTATCTACTGTTGCTACTTCGGCACCATCATCTGTTTTCTTGTTGACGTCTTGCTCCCGGTGCAGTGGCCAAACAGTGTACATGTCCCTGCTGTATACTGCTGGAACTCAGACCTTCTCTGTGAGAGGGAGTGACTTTAAATTAAATAGTTTTCGAGAAAAACAAAAAGAGTTAAATAATTTCGGTTCGCGCGAAAACTGAGAATTTCCGGAAGTCCCAAAAAGCTCTGCTACAGGCAAATGTGCTATTGGAGAGGCCTAATTCCAGCAGAGAGAAACTCCATGCTTTCTTCGTACAACTGGTGGATGCAAGTACATTTTCTCGTCAAATTACACTTGCGCGATTTAGGATTCTTTAAAGTAGCAGTGGTGCCATCTACAACCTTTTATACACTGTCATATTTATGTGGTCCAATAGACGTCGCCACATTAGTGCCGCTGGTCGTGGCTAGATGGCGTGCTGAATTCCACAGGGTTGATGGATGGCAGCAGCTGATGAGAGTAACGGAGATGGCGTGCGATTGGAAACTCCTATGACCTGTCGAAGGTTTATGATGCTACTTCTAATTGACCTTTCTTACCTTTCAGAATTCGGACATATTCAGTGAAGAAGTGGCGTGGCGCTACCTGGACCGTATCATCGGTTCTGAGCCGCGCGTAGCGGGCACTAAGTACCATCTGGCGCAGACCAAGAACCTGAAGGCGATGATCGACGATATAGCGGCCCAAGCCAATCAGGTGGTTAGGACTGACTTGCAGATGGCTTCGGGTAATTTTTTTTGAGTTATGTCTGTTTCATTACCTTCGAAATGCCTTCGAATAAGTTCTGATTAACTTAAGGGCAACCGTGAAACATAAGGCCTGGTCGCAGGCTGTTTCTCCCCTAAACAGTCAGTTCTCATCAGTCACATTTTGTTCTTAGTGACCTTGATGTAGCCAAAAAATCGAGATTTAAATGCTTCATCTAAGTAAAACATTAATTATGTATTATTACAAGCTTTTCTGCGCCTGCGGTGTCTGTCTGTCTGTAATCTAATCTTGCAAGCTAAATTTGACCCACTTCCCGGTTTCCGATTAAGCTAAAATTTTATATGCATATGGCAATCGGTTGACAGTGCATATTATTATGGCATGAAGCTGATCTGATGATGGAGCCGGAAGGTGGCCATCGGAGCCTTGAAAATCCAGTGCGCGTAATAAAATCGCCGCAGAAAGAAATCGCCCGTGCATACCTGTGCTTAGTGGCATTTGAATGTTAATTATCCGAACTTATTTTCCAGGTGACTTCTTCCGCCTATCAACCAAAAAACCCCCGCACTTCAGCGTGTACCAAAACGCGTCAAACGTAGCTGCCTTGTTAGAGGGAGAGAGCGGATTCCATCCTAACGGAACTATAGGAAGCTCCATACTGGTGAACTGTCACTACGACTCTGTGCCGTTTGCGTTAGGTATGAAGGTTCATTTTATGTTGAAGTATGTTTGAATTGGCCTAGATACTGGTGAACTGTCGCTACGTCATTGTACTTTTTGCGTTAGGTAAGAAGGTTCATTTATGTTGAGTTATATTTGAATTGGCCTAGATACTGGTAAACTGTCACTACGGTTCTGCCGGTCGATTCTGTAAAAATCTCACCGTGAAAACTTCGGTGAAGTGAGTTTGTTTTTGCTAGGAATTGACACTATTATTGACAGCTCACTCCACGCTCACTTCACCTAAGTTTTCACGGTGAGATGGTTACAGAATCACACTGCTGTGCCTTTTGCGATAAGTAAGAAGGTTTATTTTAATTTTGGAATCGTGTTTTCGTCAAACATAATTATTACTTTATAACCTTAATCCTCAACTTTACTATTATATGTATAGGGTGACTGGTAATTAGTGACAGAGATTATACTCATGATAACAAACAACTTTTACTGTGGGAACAACCTGAAATCGCAAAAAAAAATCACCTCCCATACATTCATGTTCGATATAGTTTGTTTTATAAACTATCAAAAAAAAAATGTGTTAAATTGTATTTGGTTTCTTGCAGTTCACAATTTTTCGATATTTTATAATCTCGCGAGATGTTAATTTTATTTTACAGGAGCATCAGACGACGCAGCATTCTGTGCAATAATGGCAGAAATTTTAACAAAACTGTCTCGAAGCAAACAGAAGTTAAAACGAAACATTGTGTTCCTATTCAATGGAGCTGAGGAACATGGCTTACAGGTAGGTAACTTAGGTAAACAGATCACTTCCTCAACATCCATACTTACAGGTAACTTAAACAAATCACTTCTCTACATCCATACTTACAGGCAGGTACTTAGGTAAACAGATCACTTCCTCAACATCCATACTTACAGGTAACTTAAACAGACTACTTCTTCAACATCTATACTTACAGGGAACTTAAACAGATCACTCCCTCAACATCCATACTTACAGGTAACTTAAACAGATCACTTTCTCAACATCCATACTTACAGGTAACTTAAACAGATCACTTCCTCAACATCCATACTTACAGGTTAAACAGATCACTTCCTCAACGTCTATACATGGGCGTACATCGTGGAACTGCTTTTAGCTTTGCCATTTTTAACAGACTACAAAAAAGCAGGAGGCTGTAATTTTATTCACTGTTATCCTCTTAAGGGGTTATTGTACTCGTCATTATGAACAACTTTTACTATGGGACCAAACCTGAACATGAACATAAATATAGGGAATTGCTGATTTTTCCCGATTTCAGGTTTAGTCCCATAGTAAAAGTTGTTCATAATGATGAGTACAATGACTCCTTAAGGGGATAACGGTGATTAAAATTACACAGTGTTCGTCTGTATGTATTTTTTTTATGTATGTTCATCATTATACAGGGTATTTCTTTTAAGGTGTCAAGCCAGTGCGAGCTGATAGCAGAGTACCATAATAAATTAAAAAAATAAATAAAATAAAAAATAAAAAGCCTTATATTTCGTTTTCGTCGCAGAGCACCATACATATAGATTTAACCCCCATGTATTCTATGATTTTTTGTAGTTTTCGAGTTATTTTGGATCCCTCATTTCATAACAAACCTCTACAGGTTAAGGGTAGTAGTAGCAACAGTAGTAGGTACAAAATATATGTTTTTACTATCAACTGAGCTCTGATTAGAAGTGGAGGAATAGTAAATATCAGCATCGACAAAAATGGATGGGTGACCTTTACATACCAAGACCCCGGCTGTCATTCGGGATTTTTGACAGTCGTTACGGGTCGTCAGAAGCCCGAAAGTATGTCAACCAGTCTTACCAAAGGTATATATATACGGTTTAAATTAAAAAAACCGGTTTATTACCTGTCTGGTTTTCAAGGGGGAAACCAGTCTTCAACAAAATTTAAATTAAGGACCCCGGGTCCGACACCTGCGTTCAGCAGGAAGTTTATTGGACATTTTCGTCGGCTCCCGGGTTCCGGGACCCATGGTCCCTGGCGCCCATTTATTAAATTATAACACTTATATTATCAGGAAGGTTGTACCTTGTAATTCAAATTTATTCTTAATATTTCATTTATATGTATACACGGAACAGTACTACGGTTTATCTTCAACCCCCACGAACCCAGTTCTTACCAACTGAAATTTAAGCTGGCTGGCATACTTTAGGTTACCGTTATTGTTACCTACTTTAGTGTTTACCTTATATTGTAATAATATACGCATTGTTTGAGACAGTTTGTTGTTTTCTTCTGATACCTACCAACCCACCTTACATCAGGGCTTTTGTTCCTTTACACTTAGGGGGACAAAATCTTTTATGTAACAGTGGCAGTGGCCAGTAACTGGGTTGTGGAGGTTAGATACTAGGCAGTCGCTCCATGGTAAATACTGGTATTCAGCTGCATTCGGTTAGACTGGAAGCTGACCCCAACATAGTTGGGAAAAGGCTAGGCAGATGACGATGATGTTTACAATAAACTGATTTGATTTGATTGTGAAAATATTTGAATAAATAAAAAAGAGTGTTTATTGATTCAATTCCAGGCAAGTCACGCGTTCCTGCAACACCCCTGGGCGAAGGGCGCCTCAGTCGTCATCAACTTAGACGCCGCGGGGATGAACGGGAAACCCAGCCTGTTTCAGGTGAATTTTCTTTTATAATCATACATTCTTCTTATTCTTTTTCTTCTGGCGAAATATGGGTGTACCTGCTAGGGGCCCACCTTTGAATAACTCTTCGGGAAACAAGGCGTCAATATGTCGGCAGGGTAGCCCGCGAAAAACAAAATTTCTTACGTTTTTTGCACTAAGCAATATTTAGATCAACATACAACCTAATACTGACTGTACTAAGTTGTATGTTGATCTAAATATGATTCGCAAATATTTATTTATAGAATTATACTTAATCGTAAAAATCATCAACACAACTCTGTAAGTTATACCCTATTTGAATGACTATTTCATGAAATCATGAGATTTGACGTCAATTCTAACTTATGGAGTTGTATTGCTAATTCTAATGAATATAATTCTGTAAAGCCATGTTAGTTACGGCCGCGAATCATATTTTAATCAACATACAACCTGACACTGGCCTGCAAATTGCAAAAAACGTAAGACAATTTGAATTTCGCGGGCTACCCTGGCGCATATTTAACTCTCTATCCAAAAGTACTTACCTACTTTTTGTGATAAATATCAGATTACTTGCGAGCAATCTATGGCTTATGTCCTTAGTTAGGTATACACATGTCCCAGAATTAAGTCCACAACCACAAATTAATCTGTGGCACAACCGCTACTCATAATTATGAACAACTTTTATTAAGGGACCAAAATATGAAATTGCGAAAAAAAAATCAGCTGCCTCCCTACATTTTGTTGAGTTTGATATAAGTAGATAGATGTACGGAACAGCTGATATTTTTTCGCGATTCCAGGTTTGGTCCCATAATAAAAGTTGTTCATAATGATGAGTACAATGACCCCTTAAGCGGTTGTGTCCTTATTTCTGGGACATGTTGTATTATTAGGTATGGACAATTTATTATTATATTAATAATTATTATATTATTTCGTTTATTCATTTCTTATCTTATTTAGTTACATTTTTAAATATTTCTTAGACAAAAAGATGTAGAAAAAAAAAACATTTAAAAATATAAAAAAATAGAAGTCCGCCGGTGTCGGGAGCAGGGTCAAAGGTACCGGTGGTTAGGGCTGCAGAGATAGGAACCTCCTCACAATACGAGCCGTATCGAGGAGTACTGCCTTCTGAATCTGGCCCTTGATCCAACCGCCTAACGAGAGCCTCAAGAGATGTTGATCGAGGCTTTCGGCCATCAGGCCATTGGCCGTTACTACAATCGGCACAATGACAGCCGAGTCCACATTCCACATGTCAACAACCTCGTGAGCTAAGTCGAGATATTTTATTTGATTCTCTTTCTCAGCTTTCACGAGGTTCTCGTCATGTGGAATGGTAACATCGACAATCATTGCGCGGCGCGCTAATCGATCTATCACCACTATATCAGGCTTATTGGCTACAATAGTCCTGTCAGTAATGATAGACCGATCCCAGTGCAACGTGACATGGTCTTTTTCGAGAACTGGGTCGGGCACATACTTGTAACACGGTACCTCAGAGTCCACAAGCTTATATTTCAAAGCAAGTTGCTGGTGAATAATCGTGGCCACTTGGTTATGTCTGTGCAAGTACTCGCCGTTAGCCAGATGAGAACAACCAGAGATAATATGTCTGATGGACTCACCCGGAAGGTGGCATGACCGACACACGTTAACCGTCCCGTCCTTCATATTATATTATTTATTATTATTATATTTTTTATTATTTACAAACAAACAAAGATTAAATAGTTTTTTGGGGTCAACGACCGCATCACGTGTAGGTAGGTAGTTACTTAAAAAATCATATTTTTGTATAAACTTCACAGGCATAGAGGTGATTTTCTAAACTATATTACTTAGGTGTTCATCCAGCCTTTAAAGCGTAACTGAGTAACAAACATCTTATTTTTTACATTTTATAATATTGTTAGTATTAATCCATAATCATTGTACCTACCAGGTGACAGACCCACGAGTATTAGACGCCTATCACCACTCAGCAGTGACGCCGGACGCACAAGGAGCAAGCCAGTTCCTGTTCTCTTCGGGATTTATACCTTCGGATACAGACTTCAGGGTATGGCGCGACTTCGGGCATATGACTGGTGAGATATTTTTATTTATAACGGGTGTCCGAGACACTTGGTCTTCCCCACATTGTGATATTTTTATTTGTAACGAACCATACCTGGTAATCTCCAGCCGTGTGATTCTGTAAGACCTCATTCTAAGTTTCGAATCTGAATCCGCTGTGAGTTTCTTGATTGGCATTTTAAAAACTCGGTTGATAATTCTAATTTACACTAGTGCTACCCTTGCGAGCGTGTCAGCGAGTTGAACTAAATTGACCGTGAGATTTTGACGGATAAAGTATGAGATGACGTAACAAGTGGCATTCAGTAAGGTAATAATTCCCTGTCACTTCGACGCTCACCTCGCAAAATAAAAAAAACAAGTGAGAAGAAGTGATGCGAAGTGAGTGTGAATAACGATGTGAGATGCGAGTTGTTGTTTGAAGTTTACAGAATCGACGTACTGGTTACGGTGATATTGAAGGTCTTCTTAAATGTTATATATGAAATACCCCCACCGCTCCCGTACATGCATTAAATGGCTGTGTCGTCGGCGAAAAAAGCCAACTGGAAATCGATCCAATCGAAGGGATAACAGCGGCTATGTGTGGAGTCAGCCAAGACAGCACTTATGCGCAATAGTGTCTACTGCAATAGTGTCTACTGCAATAGTGTCTACTGCAATAGTGTCTACTGCAATAGTGTCTACTGCAATAGTGTCTACTGCAATAGTGTCTACTGCAATAGTGTCTACTGCAATAGTGTCTACTGCAATAGTGTCTACTGCAATAGTGTCTACTGCAATAGTGTCTACTGCAATAGTGTCTACTGCAATAGTGTCTACTGCAATAGTGTCTACTGCAATAGTGTCTACTGCAATAGTGTCTACTGCAATAGTGTCTACTGCATGGCTCCAGTAATCTTCAACAAAATACCGAAGAGTAGGAAAGAGCTTCCGCTTTCTTTGTTTAAAAAATAACTTCGAAGCTTTTTAGTGCTGAAAGGTTATTATAATATAAGTCAGTTCCTAAATGAAAAAGATTTTTAAGTTAGTGTATTTTTATTATGATTTTTGTTATCCTCTATACCCATATTTGCAAAATAAAATTATCTTTATCTTTACTTTTGGCAATGTCGCTTGTGGACAGCGTGAAGATTAGGGGAGATATCATGGAGCCCTGAGGGACACCTACACGTATGGAGTGTAACCTTGATGCGATAGCGGAAAGTCGGACAAATATCTCGTAAGATGAGCACGAGACGGTCAGGCACTCCAAGTTGGTATAAGAATGAATGAATGAATGAAATGCACCGACCCCAGCGTGGTTTGACCCAGAGATTCACACTAGCCCCTGTTGCCTCAAGTTACATGGTGCAACAGAGACCATTGCATATCGACGGTGGAAATTTCAAATGTCGTAAGGGACATTTTGTCGTAAGTACACTCTCTAGAACTGGTTCTCTATCGATCTGTATTATTTAAAATTTTGATATCTCTTAAAACGAAGGAGCTATGATGTCAAATTGTTATGTAGTAAGTGACTTAGTACTAAAACTTTGAGTCGTATCGTCGGTCAAGTTTTGGATTCTAACCATTTTGTAATTTTTTGCAACGTCGTAAATCGAAATAACTGTCCGATTTATACGGTGTAACCCGCACACAAAAAATAAAAAGTCCTTTACAACTTATATATAGTCTATTGAAATATTTTAAAATTTTGAATAAATATTGGCGTAAGTAGCAACGATTTATTACATTAAAGTTCTTTAAAACAGCTGGTTTATCTGTACCTAAAAGATGTTGACAATAGGGGTATAAAAAATTTATTACTGTACTGCGATTCTTGCTGCGGCCAGAATCGCCACAAAGTGGTAATAGATTAATCACTTTTTGAAAACGTCAAAACATTTACAAGTTATTCAAATTAATTTCCTGATCCCTTTTTTTTCTGGATGGGAAACCATCAAATGACTTCTCCCGCTCTGGGCGAAGCGGGAGGGTCAGACGTTTACTGACTAAAACCCACCCGTGTTCCTTTGATTCAGTTGCCTTTGCCAGGGCCACTGTATCTCTATCGAACAACCCGCGACCCTGGCGGCATCGGCCTTGTCAGACCCCATCATTCCTGACATGTCTGGTGTTACAACGCGCCGTCGACCTGGGCATGGTCCTTACCGGACGGCGAGCTACCCATTACTCGCCGTCCGCAAGCCCTACGGTGGCCAGGAATCGGCTATAGATTCTCGCCACCCAGGGCGTCTCCTGAGGCGACTATAGGCGTGATGTTGCCTCTTCCTCACGCATTCTGCCTCTTCCTTGCATGCACTCTCGCTCCGTACCATGGCCTGGACCAGGTTCGGAAGCGATAGATCGCCGCCGCCGATCGCCTCCGCGAGAACATGGTAGTGCTCCACCCAAGCCAGCCAGACCTCCACTGTATGCTCCACCGCATCCTTCGGGCGATCCACACAATGGTGACACCCGGGCGTTTCCTCCCGCCTTATGCGAAACAGGAACCTCCCGAAACAACCGTGTCCGGTGAGGACCTGCGTCAGGCGGAAGGTGAAGACCGTGGCGCCTCTCCAACCACTCCTCAAAGAGGGGACTTATCACAGCAATTTTGGCGTGCCCCACTTGCCTACCCCTAACACCCGCTCAGTTCCGATAGCAACGTGACTTTTCCCTCCAGTTCCCATGGCGGTAATCTGGCAAGGAGGCTCGCTGCCTCACCCTGGACTAGCCGAATGCCCACCCTCTGGGACGCGTTCAACCGTCGCGGCGGGGTGATCGCCGCCTTAAGGAATGCGCCCACACCGGTGCCCCGTAAAGGGCCATGGACCGCACGACCCCCGCGTAAAACCTGCGGCAGGAGGCGTTTGGACCCTGTAGATTGTGTAGGAGCCGCTTCAAGGCTGCCCCGGCCCGCTCCAGTCTGAGAGTCAAACGTCGGAAATGCTCCACCAAGTTCCACCGGCTGTCGAGGACGAGTCTCAGGTACTTCATCGTCGACTCGACTCCGTTGTGAACCCCTCATACCGTTATTTGGGAACCCGACGGTGGCGCGTTCCGAGGACCATGAAAACACATGACTTCGGACTTGTGCAGGGCCATCTCGAGTCCCAACTGCCGGATCCTCTCAATGATTGTCGCAACCCCGCGCGTATGGCTAGTTCAGCCGCCGCCTGGTGCGACCTCGCCTCGCCAGGAGCAGCATGTCCTCACTCTCCTGATCCCTGGACATACCTACTTACATGCCGGTGAGCTCTGTACAGGCAGTCATTGAAAATGAAGTGAAAAAACTGATTGCCTGGAGTCCATCGCAATGGCCTACTTTTATCGAAGCTGCTCGAAAACGGCCAAAACCTTACCAAGTACATTTAATGGAATACACAGATTTTTTGGATTTTGAAGAATTGACTTCGAAAGCTTTTTCTACAGCCTAAAATCGAATTAAGTATTAGTCTTCATTAAAAACACAATTCTAAGAAAAATTGATATTTCTTTGTCCACAATCACTACAATTTTTTATGAATTTCTTTGAAGCTAATTTTGTTATTGTAACTTACCCCATTAATCTGATTATTATTTTAACGTTACAATATTAAATACCAGCGTGAACAAGACTGTTCAGATACGACAAAATGATTTTCATTAGGCTAAGGTTGTATTTAGTACATTATTTTTAAATCACAAATTTTTCAACATCGTAACGGACATCTCTTCCAAAATTTAAATGTGTAAGGGACATCGTCATCTAAACTGTTGAGTTTATCGAATTTTAATTCTTATTTAGCTATAGATAAATTAATTTTAAAACAATCTGTCTAGAAAGCATCTTAGTAGGAAAAGAAATTAAAAAGTTGTGACGTTTTTAAAAGAAAAAATTTTGTTTTTTGGCTCTCCTGTAAAGTCAGGGTTTGTCCCTTACGACATTTGAAATTTCCACCGTCGATATCAAGGAGTAGACCGGTGGGCGCGATAATGGTAGGAAAGACGTGCCCTTAGGTTATGGAAGGATTATTAGAGCCGTACCTACCGGATATGAAAAACGTGTGTCTACAAAGGGCATAAGGATCTAAGTTTAAGTAATAGGTACATTGTTAACGCTCTGTCTCTTCTTATGTATTAGGCTTATGAAATAAAACATTATTATTATTCTTTGTAGGTGTAGACATAGCGTTCGTGAAATGGGCTCTCGTGTACCACACACGTAACGACAAGCCGGAGCTCATACTGCCCGGCGTGCTGCAGGGCGCCGGGGACATGCTGCTCGCGCTGGTGGCCGCGACCGCCAATGTGGGGGATCTGGATGAGCAGGTCAGTACATCATGTCAGTTACCTCGTAAAAGAGGCAAAACACGAAGCTTTTCTGGTCGAGAAATCTTTGACACAAAAAACCGTCTTTTAAAAAATTTATCCCAAGAACAAACTTAACATTACAGTTGAAAAACATGTTCTCTTATACATTCCAACCGTAAATGTAAGTTGGTTGACTATTACTCGTACACTTGAAAGCCTACTTAGCTGTGATAGTTTTCCTTTTAACTTCGTTACATATTATTATTAACTAATTTATTAATTAATTAAACACATACAAAGTAAAATCCGTAGTAACAGAGTTGCTACTACAAAAGGACCATGCCTATACGGAGTCTTTGCTTACATACATCACCTAGTAATCCAACACCTAGACAGTAGTAGTCTTACACGTACACAGATAAGCACTTATATTCCCCAATCATAAACTCAAACGTAACACGACATTTCACTTAATTTCATTTATCTCACGCAAACATAACACACACCATGCATACATAACACACACATGCATACAAACATAACATAACACACCATACATACATACATAACTTTTCTTTCACTACACATAACAAAATTACAGAAGCTTATTTAGCATCAACACCGTTCATTTCTTGTATTAATTATTTAAAAACAATATTTGGCCGAACACTGTCTTTTAGAATACATGCTATCCTAGTCTATGAGACAGGGTTTACATACTTTTTATACAGATTTTGCATCTTTATGAACTGTAATGTACATTTTAAATGTGTTTCTGTATCTTTCTTGTGAATAAACCATTTATGTATTTATTTATTTTATTTATTTATACAGGGTGTTTCTTTTAAGGTGTCAAGCCAGTGCGAGCTGATAGCAGAGTACCATACCTAATATCGATTTAACGCCCATGTATGTTGTACGATTTTTTGTAATTTTCGAGTTATTTTGGATCCCTCATTTCATATCAATGTTAGTGGTTAAGGATAGTAATAGGTAGGTATAAAATTTATGTTTTAAGTGAGCTCTGCGTAGAGGAATAGTAAATATTAAGATTGACAAAAATATTCAAAGATAATAATTTTTTTTTTTTTTTTTTTTTAATTTTTTTTTCAAAAACAATTTCTTTACTTAATACATAATACATAACACCTTGTCTAAAAACCTTTAAAGGTTTATGTGACAAGGTGGAGGTACCGAACACGCTCGCAACATATTACTTAGGTACATAATAACAAAACAATAGGTACTTAGTTACTTACTTTAAAAAATTGAGATGTGATATAATATTTTTAAGTAATATAATATTTTTTTAAGGTAGACTTACATTTTTTATATGTACTAGAGACAATATTTGACTGCACGTTTTCAGGAATTTTATTTAGAGTATCAGGTAATATATATTCCCACGTTCTCTTGCCATACACATTTACAGTTGTAGGTAGTTTATATGTTGGCAAGTAATCAAGATCACGTAACTGTTTTGGTCTACTGTTTAACGGTAAGGAGCTAATATTATTAAATTTATCCAAGATGATTGCCGACCTGAATTTATCAAAGACTGACACAATTTTACAATATTTAAATAATCCATACTCATCATCTTTATATTTAAGTTTAATATAATTCGGCACAATAGTCTTGAGTATACTTAGTTGTAGTCTATATATTTTATCTACATAAGTTTTGTAGGAACGTCCGTAACTAGTTAGCCCATAACTTATGACTGAATCCGCCAGAGCGAGATACAGCATACGTAGAGTGTGGAAAGGTAGTTTATGTTTAAGAATAGCCAACTTGGCGTTAATAGATCTAAGTTTGTTACTTACACTTTCAATGTGTGGTCCCCAATTGAAGTGTTTGTCTATGATGACGCCGAGATAGGTATGCTGGTCGACAGCCTCTAGCGTAGGACACTCACACATGCGTCCACTAGGCCCGCGATGCAGGCACTGGTGGTCATGCGCGGTTACCGTAGGTACATGTTTAACCTTCATATAAGGAGAGTATATATGGATAATCTTTGTTTTGCTGGCGTTGATAACCAGGCCTGCATCGTGTGCCCACTTACACAGGTCATCAAATAAACGTTGCATTACTGTTTGAGCCTCAATTATGTCTTTATGATGGGTTACCAAACAAGTGTCATCAGCAAACTGGTATACAGAGTCCTCTGGAATAATATTACACATATCATTTACGTATAATAAGTACTCAGTTGGGCCAATTATTGAACCTTGGGCCGTGCCCATTTTAGTAGGTATTTTATCACTATGGCAAGTGCCCAAACGAACTACAGTATGACGATTTTTATGGTAATTTTTAAACCATTTCAAAAGAGGACCCCGTATACCACCCTGTTCAAGTCTACTGAACAGTGTTTTATACTGCAAAGTATCAAATGCTTTGCTAAAGTCAATGAGGACAATAAGCACCTGTTCGCGAGCACCCAGATGCTTATTAACCTCATCAGAAAAAGCAGACAATAACTGCGAGGTGTTACGACCTTTCTGAAACCCAAACTGCTTATTATTTATGATGTTATTGCTAGACAAAAAACTATTAATTTCATTACCTAAATACCTTTCCACTATTTTGTAAACAATAATAATAAATTATAAAAATACGAAAATCACAAGATTTCAGATACACCACTTTCAACGACCGATTTCAGCAAATATTGCCGTATTTAGTACATTCTTGTTCAAAGTTGTCCCAAAAAGAAAGATATAATTTTTTAAAGCCATCATCTCGTTAAATCAGGAAAAATATCGAAAAATATTTTATCTCGAAAACTACAAAAAATCGTAGAACACATAGGGGTTAAATCAATACTCTAGAATGACACCTTGGCTTGACACCTTAAAAGAAACACCCTGTATAAGTACTCAACTTCACCCTTTACTCGCGATCCCAATCAACCTTTTCTGAACATTCAATTCAATTTACATACACAACACACCCTCACATACACAGTACACCCTCACACAATACACGCATACATGCAATCACCACTGAAGGTTTTTTCTAATCATTTTGTATTCTCTCAGATCAACAAACCTCAACGAACAAACGCAGTGACATAAATTGCGAGGGTTGCCATAATACGATTTATTTCGAACGGAGAACTACTGTACGTATGTGATAGATCCTTGATTCTGTTTAGGGATTTGCTGCGTTTAAAAATTCCGAATCATATAACGAAACGGAATTCCAACTGTTTGATCTAAAAGAGGGTCCATGTAGTTTCTTGCCTGATCTTCTCCATAGGGACCTACTACGCTTTGGAAACGGCGACTAGCATCATCTTTCTGACTGACCAACTCCTTGACTATTCAAAAGGGCCCGTAATTGGTTTATTTGAAATAAATACTTTGAGTTTCAGTTTCATTTCTCTATTTCTCGATAAGAATCAGTATCAAAATCTAACAGTTTATTTGATGTTACACTTTGCATTCTCATATTGTCCGCAGATCGAGCCCACAGAAACCGTGTACTACGATTACCTGAACCTGTTCCTAGTAACATATTCGTTCTCCGTGTTATATGCTGTAGATGTGTTCATAGCGCTGCTAGGACTGGCGAGTGTTGGCTACTACGTGTGGATAGTTGGGGCTAGTGAGTATAATTATTATTAACTAGCTTTTGCCCCCGGCTTCGCCCGCGTAGATCGCAGAAAATATCTCACGGGAACGTACTACCGGGAATTCCTTCCTTATCCCTTGTCTACATTATAAAGGGATTAAATATGTGGCATTAATCTATAGTCTAATACTCGTAATTCCCGATGGTGAAAACTACAAACCTTTTGATATTATATTGCAGTCAAAAAATTAAAAAGATGTCGATAAAAATATTTACGTTTCCGCTGATTTTTTTTAAATGTCGCCGTTGCGTTGCTCCTAAAATGTGCCCGTCTCCGGCGCACAGAGACACGTAATTGAGCGTCGCCTTACTTTAAACTCTTAATATGATAGACATCGTGTTACGACGACTATTTTAGAAGTTATTCCCTATTAGTCAACCTGCCCCTATGGTCAACCAACCCCGAACTCCCCTACCTACCGTAAGTATATACTTTAGTAAGCATATCATAAAAAGCTGTTATTTTGACATTACAAACCGACACTTCAATTTTATTTATTTGTATAGATGTATAATTATGTAGACATGTATGTGATTCTAATAGCAAATATTGTTATTTTATTTATTTGTATAGATGTAGGTATAGGTATGCATGTGATTCTAATAGCAAATATTGTTATTTTCAGGATGGTCAACGGTTAAAAACCTACTATTCACGGTGTTAGGTCGCCTGGCCAGTGCGCTGGTCGGCGTGATAGTTGTCGCTGTATGTCTACTGATCATGATCGCTACCACTGTGCAGATGAGGTTAGTACACAACCAGTAAGTAGGTATTAAGTATATTCAACTTTTCAAAAAGTTTGAAAAGTGCTCATTCTCAGCCTACTTTGAATAAATGACTTTTGATTTTTTTAATAGTTTGTTCTATGAAAGCTGGATGAGAATAAATCGTAGCACCATAGATTTTTTTTTAACAGTCCTTCATGCCCGAAAGACAAAGTACTCTTAAACGTCAACCCCCCGCGCAATGATAACACCGGCCGATAACACCTGGTGATAAGAAATGACTAATATTTCGCAAACTGATGACACTTTGTCAAAATAAAAACTATCATCAGAAAGCTGAGTTAATAAGCAATAAGGAAATGTTAACATTAACAACATAACACTATAAAATAATATAGCATTTTCAATTTGAAACAACCATGATCGTTCTTGCGATCATAAAACGTGCGTTCTGACTTTTGTGTCATCTCGCTCACACACATTTTACGTTTACGACCTCGACTGCCCACTGGCGTTTAGCATAACAAGAATGTTTGCCATGTTCTAGATATCTAGCAAAACCATGGCTCGTGGTGCCGTTGTACTGGATGCCGTACCTCCTGACGGCTGTGGCGACCGCGCAGGTTTTTGATGCGTGGATGCAGAAGAAGGTAAGATGTTTATCATACTGCACTATTATTTAACCAGTTCATTCTATGGCCTATTATTCCAAGAGTAAGCGAAAGCGTAAACAAACGCTGTTCGAGTTAAATTCTTACACAATCACTCACTGAAAGGAATTTAACGCATTCATCTGCATTTAGAAGGTTTCCATTTTATGTCTCACCATTTTTTCCAACAACTATACTCCTCGCCTTCGCTCTTTTTTGATTTAGTAAGGGCGAACGTTTTGGCCTGCCTGATTGAATTTAACTTTAAGCATATTGACCGAATAACAGTAATAAAAGCCTTTAAGCAAATTAAGATCAAACTGACCGAATATCTTTGGGGAATGTCCATTAAAGTCTGTACCTCCATAATTGAGACTATAGCGCCTTACTTAGCCTTAATATTTAATTTGTGTGTAGATCAAGGAGTTTTCCCCACTTTTTAAATCTGGGGACAGTAAAGACACAAATAACTATACACCCGTATCCGTGTTGCCAGTTTTCAGCAAGGTGTTGGAAAAGGTAATGCTTAATCAAATGCTCAATCATTTTAACACGCATAAAATACTTCACGATCAACATTTTGGTTTCACCAAAGGACGTTGTACGACCGACGCCGGTGTAACCTTATTCAAACACATTTATAACGCGTGGGAAGAGGCCCAAGACGCCATAGGAATCTTTTGTGACCTCTCCAAGGCATTTGATTGCGTCGATCATGAAACCTTACTCCTGAAACTTGAGTATTACGGACTTGGAAAACTTGCCCCCAGTTTATTAAAATCTTATTTAAATGATAGACAACAGCAAGTTCAAATAAATGGTGTCAATTCACTCGGTTTAAAAGTAAAAATGGGTGTCCCACAAGGCTCGATATTGGGCCATTCCTCTTTTTTGTGTATATTAATGATTTACTCCATTTATTAAAAAATCAATCACAAATGTTGTTATTTGCTGATGATACTTCATTAATTCTTAAGGTAGATAGACGTGCTACAAATTTTGACGACGTTAATAACGCCCTACTGCAGATCCAAAATTGGTTCACTGCTAATAATTTAGTATAAAATGGAAAAAAGAACTAAGTGCATCAGATTTTCTTTATCAAATGTCAAAAGTAGTGATTGTGAGATAGTATTGAATCAAGAGAAACTAGAATTCCTCGATAAAACCGTTTTCATGGGTATTACGCCGTGGTCCCTGCGAGAAGTGCGCGCGGCAGTCGAAAATGAAACAAACCCTTCCTCTCTTCCGCCGCGCGGGAGTTGTTTTCCATGCAGCTCGGAAAACAAAAACATCACGTTTGCTTACACAAATGTGTATGGCCACGACTCTTTGTTTCGACGTTTTTGTGTAATGTTTCGAAAAAACACGCGCAGGAGACACGGCTTTAAGCTTACATGTAACATAAGTTTCAGTTGACTTTACAATAAGTATTAGGTATTACGTTCTTTCCTTGTCCACAGAACGGTCTCAGCCGCTCGCTCCGCTGCGTACAAGCGATGTCAGCGACCCGCCTACTAATGTCGCTCGTACTACTGGCTCTAGTGTTTGTACCGTCGCTCACTTCGCTCAGATATCTGATCAGCGCGCCGCTGTTTATAATTAGCATCGCGTCTTTGATATCACTCACTGTCGTCAGACATGTCGCTTTGAAAGGTAAGATGTTGAAACAAATGATGTGAATGTGGGAAATAAATAAATAAATAAATAAACGTATTGTTACATTATGTACAGTGGGCTGCATCAATTGGGTACCCCAGTTGTATTAAACTACTGTACCTACCAAATATGAAATGCAGATATGCTTAGGGCCTGTTTCACCACCTACGATTAAGTTCCTATTAACTAACTTGGCAGATAATTTCATACAAAATCTGTTCCATTTTAACGCCTACACTGCTTACAGTCTGTGCGAAGACTCTATCTTACTTTGACGATGAAAATACTGATATATTTTCTTTCTTTTTCTCAATTCCAGGCTGGCAACACCTCCTCCTAGAGATCTCCCTCTCTCTCCCGACAGTAATGTTTATGTTCTCGCTCGCACTCCGCGACAACGCACAAATGTTACCCGTCCTGAACCGCTCGGCTGGTAACAAGCCTGACGTCACCGCGGCGGTGCTTAACGCGGTGCTAGCTGTCCTAGTGTCTTGTGCTATTGTGAGTATATTTATTTACATAGTATACACTTTACTGTACAGTCACATCCAAAACATGTTCCTCACCATCACTGGGGCCGTACTAGGTATGACGTGAAAAAAGATCATGGATGCATCATGATTCCGTTGAGAAAAAAAAATGGTGGGGTAGGTCAGACATAGCTCCGTCTCTCTCTCTCTCTCACTGGAACGATGATGGATCCATTTATCTTTTTTCACGTACGGCCCCTGATTGCACTATAGAATCTGCTTTACCGACTATTGCGTCGTAATGCCACTGTTGCAGCCAACTAAGCCGGGCCAGCCTTTTAACTAAATGGCGACCATTCAACTACCGGCCTAAATATTAGGACTTTTAAATTAAAGTAAGGCAGGTTCTTTGCATCATGATATTGGAAAACAAGATACAGAGGAGAAAAGCACCATCCGGCCGAAGCCATGTTTTGACAGAGTGTCACTGAAGTGTTCTTAGCACGTGACTTTCTTCTAGAACAATACAATGTTACCACTATAAAATATTATTACTGTTACTCTAATAGGTAATACGGGCTGGTATCCGCAACTCCGCGTATTATATTATTATTTTTATATGTTTACATATCTCGGGATTCTGGGTTCCCGGACTTTTGGAAGGCGTACGAGGGGCCGAAGGCAACTCGCAGAGGCCTGTTAGCCGCTTTCAATGAAATGAGGCACCGACTGACGATTATCCCTGTATGCACTATGCAAGTGCACCCAAGGACAACCGGTTGGTGCAGGACTATTGCAGGATATAGAAACAAAGATATTGGACTATGAATTTTCGTGGCTAAAGTGGACTGGTTACCCAGAACTATGAATGGACTATGGCCCCTGCCTGATCAATGTTTTATTATACATGGAAAAAATGGCAGGGGGTGACTTGCACACTCAATAATGGGCCCCCGGAAACTGTCGCTAGCACTTAGTAACGTAGCGACAAGGAAACAACATATCCTGAGGTGCTTGAGGAGTGGAGAGGTATTCCACGGTTCTCAGAACAATCCCAGAGCCCGGAAGATGATCAAGATCCCTACAAATACTTCCTTCCTCCGAGCACGTTTGCTCTTGCGAATCTCCACTCAAGCCAGCCAATAAAGGCAAGCCAGAGATGAGGAACAAGAACTTCTCCCGGGAGATAGGGTCCGTGGGATCGCTACTGCCCAACAGCTCGCCACATGCTGCCCTGCTGGTTTCTGTATCTCTCTTAGTCTGGCTCCTCACCCTAAACCTGTATTGGTCGCAGTAACTAAGCCAGGGCATCCATACCAAATGGGTTAGGTTAGGTTAGCTGTGACCAACCGCGTGCGAGGCCAGCGAGCGAAAAGGACATAATCCCGAACAGTTGCATATGCTAGGTGTTGCTGTTGTCGTGCACGAAGTCTGTGGAATGGATCACTTCGTTGATGAAGCACTTCACGCTATGAGTGCTTTGCACTTCGCACATGGATCACTTCGTTGTCTGTCTGTGTCAGTCTGTCAAATCATTTTTATCAGGAACGCGTGGAGGTATCAAGTTAAAATTTATATCAAATACGTAGCCGTACGAGCCGCGAGCCGCGAGGTGCGTTGGAGCCGTAGGTACGTCGTACGTACGGTTTCAAGGAGCTCAAAAAAAATCAAGCTTCTAAGTCGACGCAATAAATAAATACGGCCATTTATGCAACATTTTTGATTTTCGCTACTAAATCAAAACCTACATATTTTATAGAGTAGGTACTTACCGTTGACCTAGAATCATAAAATTTGGCAAGGCGTCACAACACAGGTAAAAGAAAAAGTTCGAAAATACATCATTTGTAATTTTATCATTTAAACATTTTTTTTTTTGGGATTAAGTACTAAAGCGCCCATTACATTATCCAATTTCTAGAAGCAAGCTAGCACATCTAGCGCTCAGGAAATTGGATAATGTAATGGGCGCTTTACTTAAATTTGCAGTTGGGAATTAACCGTGAGTAGGTACATACATGTGGAGAACATGTTTTTCAACTAGGTACAATGTTAAGTTTGATCTTGGGATAAATTCATCCCAACTACGGAACCCTTCACTGTGCGTAGTCCGACACGCACTTGGCCGGTTTTTTTAAGTAAAACTTTTAATTATTTTGTTTCAGTCGGGTGTGGAACTGCTATTCTCTCGCAAACGCCTGTGGATGGTGCTATCTGTCCTAGGAGGCATCTGTGCTATGCTCATGGTTACACCTTTCAGCCCGTATGACTACGGAGAGGGAATCTCAGTGTCGAGGCAAAGTTGGTTTGTGAGTATTTTTAAATTATTTTACTGTGACATTATTTATTATCCGTTTATGTACCTATTTACACACATATAGATAAGACTAGAGAAGAAACAGAGAGCACAAAGTGGATGCTCTTTAATTGAGGTTCGAAAACTAAAATGAGTTGACGAATGAGGAGGGACGGGCAAAGCTAATTGCAGATGCCGCCACCCTCGCTGGTAACTGTCAGCTGCTGTCGGTCTATTTAATGTTTTCAATGGAATAGATCCACAGTTTTATTATTATCTGTAGGAAAACGGTACAACTGTTTTTAATAAAAAACTTATTCTATGCACTACATTGACTCATTAATAATTAAATGATTATTTAAATAATACAAAATGTATGGGGCTTGACAAGTAAACACTTTACTATATTATTTATTTAATTAATTAATTTATTTATTCTATCACAAACACTGCTATCAGTACAGGAAATTCCCGGTAAATAACATAACACATATACTTAACATTATTTTTGTGAATTCATTCAGTTAGCATGAAAATAAATCGACCTTGTCAGCCGTGTCATTCAGTGCGTGCAAGGCGCGTCAGTAGCGCCTTGCTAAGCAAGTTGGTTCGTGCATGTACTACTAGTAACCGTGGCTTCCGCGAGCCGCGATACGTAATTGTCAGGCACACTCAGACAAAGGAGAATGGGCGCTTTTGTATGGGCTCCGTCCCCAGACTGTTTCAAGACTGTATCAAATTGAGCGATACGTCATTTTAAAGCTTATTAAAATGGCTTTATTTTATTCTATGACACCAATCATCGCTCTCTTGCAGGGGAAGTCCTACGAATGATTACATTTTTTTTTCAAAAAAATGTGATTTTCGCTTATTTTACCATCGTCCACCTGTTTTATCTTGCAGATATCCTGGAGTATGCCTATTCTAGGCATACTCCTAATATAATTAATTATAATAATTCTATGTATTCAAAGTGCGATGGAGCGAGATATGATCGAAGTCTTAACATATTTATGTGTCCTCGAGGTTATGACAGTTAGCTTATGCCATCAACAACGAAACTCGTGCAAAGATACAATGAATCTTTTTTTTTTCTTAATGATATTATGTTTAACATAAACAGTTTTTCGTATATACCTATTATTTTATGTAGCCTTCTTTGCGGTGCAGCTACTAGTCTTGTGTTGCGCCTTTATCGCCACACCTGCACACTTGACTTTTCAACTTTTCCCCACCTCCGTATCTCTACAGTGACGTCATGGTGAGGCTTCCGCGCTCCGAACTCCAAGTCTGTGCCGGTAGAATTTACTTTGCCAAAACAGGTCTAGGGAGAGGATCCAGACCAAGAGAGATACAGAAAACCGCAGGGCAGCGTGTGGCAAGCTGTTGGGAAGTAGCGACCCCACGGACCCTATCTCCCGGGAGAAGTCTTGTTCCTCATCTCTGGCTTGCCTTTATTGACCGGCCGGAGTGAACACTGACGGGAACAGAGCTCCCACCTCATTCTTGCCTTTATTGACCGGCTTGAGTGGAGATTCGCAAGAGCAAACGTGCTCGGAGGAAGGAAGTATTCCAGTAAGTACTTGTAGGAATCTTGACCAGCTTCCGGGCTCTGGGAATTGTTCTGAGAGCCGTGGAATACTTCTCCACTCCTCAAGCACATCAGGATATGTTGCCCCCTTGTCGCTACGTCACTATTTGCTAGCGACCGTTTCCGGGGGCCCATTATTGAGTGTGCCCGCTGCTCCGCTTACTGACCCATCGTGATGCTCGACGAGGTGGGCAAGCTCTTTGAAAGAGTCATTGCAAACCGCCTCGTCGGGTGGCTAGTGCAGGAGGGGCCGGATTTGGCGGAGAGGCAGTTTGGTTTCCGCAGGGGGCGCTTTACGGTGGACGCCATCATGCGCGTGCGAGCCCTTACGACGGAAGATGCTGTGGCCCGGGGTGGGGTCGTCTTGGCGGTGTCTCTGGACATCGCCAACGCCTTCAATACCCTGCCCTGGAGTTGCATCAGGGAGGCACTCCGGTGGATCGCCCGGAGGACACGGTGGAGCATCTGCCCGGCTTGGGTGGAGTACCACCCTGTTTTCATGGAGGCGATCGGCGGCGGCGATCTCTCACGTCCAAACCTGGTCCAGGCCATAGTGCGGAGCGAGAGTGCATGGGAGGCCGTCACCTCCTTCTGCGATGCAGTAATTCTCGCGAAGGAGGAGGCGGAACGCGTGAGGGAGAAACAACCTCACGCCCTCAGTCGCCGCAGGAGACACCCTGGGCGGCGGGAGTCGAGAGCCGATTCCCGGCCACCGTAGGCGTGGGCTTGCGGTCGGCTAGTAGTGGGTAGCTCGCCGTCCTGTAAGGACCAGGCCCGGGTCGACGGCGCGTTGTGTTCCACGCGCGCCTCAAAGAGATGTCAGCAATGATGGGGTCCAATAAGGCCGATGCCGCCGGGGTCACGGGTTGTTCGAAAGAGATACCGTGGCCCTGGCATAGGCAACTGAAGGAACACAGGTGGGTTTTAGTCAGTAAAAGTCTGACACGCCTTTCCGCCCCACACAGAGCGGGTGAAGTCATTAGATGATTTCCCATCCACAAAAAAAAAGTCACCCCCTGCCATTTCATCTGTGTATTGTATAAAAAACATTGGTCAGGCAGGGGCCATAGTCTTTCCATAGTTCTAGGTAACGATTCCACAGCCACCCAAACCCAAAGCCCAAAGCGGTTAAGTGAAAACGAACGAGTACAATACAATAGTCAGCTGTAAAAAAAATTGTTCATTGTCTTTATCCCTCTCGCCTCCGTAATTGTTATCTCGTTCGGGTTCATCCGCCCTCTGACGTTCTTCACCCTGATGCGATGACGCCTTTAGCATTTTGTGCACATGGTTATACTTGCTACGTTACTGTAGAAGTTAGAAATAATATTATTAAAAAATAAAAATAAAATTATTCATGGTTCCTTCCATGCACGAGTTTTGTTGTTGGTGTCATACAAGAAAATAAAGCTATTATTATGATCTTTAAAATGACGTATATCACATCTTGATACACCACTGGGGACGGACCCGCCCATTCTCCTTTCCTTCAAAACACCGGAATTATAGATCCTACCACGTAATAGTTTAAATAGCTAAGTGGTTATAGCTGTCCCTCCTTGTCTCGAGTTTGTTGTACTCGACCATACCGATAACGAATAAGGTCGTAAGAAGTTATAGACACGGTATGTACAGAAATCTTGTGAATTTGTTTTGCGCTTCAACATGAGACTATAATTTTAGTCTCAGTTAGTACTCATGATGATGCGGTTCTCTCATTCTGCTAAAAGTTATGACTAAGCATTTTTTTACGTTAAACTGCAGTTTATTTTTCCTACTCCACTCAGATAACTAGTCTATATCTTGCTGAAATCGTGCACAGACCCTTTTTTTTCTTTAATGGCCATGAGCAACTTAAGATTCCCTGACAGCTTCAGGCAGATCATTTGTCATAGTAATTAAACTCAGCGGACCCACATTACTGCCCTGGCTTACTCCTGATCTTGTATAATAAGGCTCAGATCTACAACCAGCATATTCTACGAACTGCCGTCGACCTCTCATGTAGTTAGCAAATAACTGAAGCAATGCAGGAGTACATCCGACTGCTGCCAGCTTTTCTAATATTATGTCATTATCAACCAAATCAAATGCTTTTTTGAAGTCGAGTAGGCAGCGTCGACTGTGTACTCAGCCTCAACATTTGGAACCACGTACGTCATAAAGTTCAGTAAATTGCTGGTTGTGCTACACGCCGGTCGAAATACGACGAAGATGCGGATATATGCAATTTTTCATTACGCGCAATGTAACGCGAACCCAGGCAAACGGAGTTAAACCCCGCCCCTTCGCTTAACGGAACTCGTAGGTACTTGTCGAAAAAGTTTAGTTAGTGAGTTTCTTTGTTACGCTTTCAAGCTAAAATGGCTGAACGGATTTGGATGTTTAGCACATGGGTAGACCATGACATAGGATACTTCTTTATCCCGGCAATACGTTCCCGTGGGACCCCCACGCAGGCAAAGTCGCGGGCAAAAGCTAGTAGAGAATATTTAAAAATTCAGAATAATAAATTTGTAATAAATCCTCGCATTTGCATTCTTAACAAACAGAAGTTGCTCACCTTTGCTGTGTTATTGGAAACATGTCAAAGTTTTTGTACTTTTCCAATCTCCGTACTAAGCTCCTTATCCGAGATCCTCGAAACGATACTTAACAATGGTCTTGTTGCGTACCTATCGCACTAAACACAAAATCCTTGCAAACCATCAGTACAGTTTCAGACCAAGAGTCTCATCTTGCATGCTCTTGTGTGTATGTACCATGTTTATACAAATAAATAAATCTAATCTAATCTCAACTTAGGATGCTGTGGTTGACCTTACCAAAACATTAGTTAACAATTTAGACAAGGGCTTGAAATGCTAAGGTATCTTCCTTGACCTATCCAAGGCATTTGACACGGTTTCTGTTCCCATATTGATCTCGAAAATGGAAAGCGTTGGAATTCGTGGGCTTGCATTGGACATATTTAAAGATTACCTCTCTAATCGTACTCGACTGGTTAAAATCGACTCTACAAAGAGTGATGATAGATGTATCAGCTTTGGTGTTCCGCAGGGTAGCATCCTCGGAGCCCCCTCTCTTCTGCTCTACATCAATAACCTGTGTCAAGCACACATCCCAAATTTCGACATATTTACGTACGCTGCCTGATGAGATGACACAGCTCAGGCAGCTCAGGCACAGCAAAGGCTTTCCCGTGTGCGATATCGTGCAATTCTGTTCCAAGTTTGCCAGCCGAGAGTTCGCGGCAACTAGCTCGCGACTGTATAATAAAATCAATAAACTTTTACCCTTACACTCCCTGACTAAACACGAAGTTAAAATCAAACTGACTGGTTGCAGAAGTTAACGTATGATGAAACCGAGAATCTTATTACAATTGTCTCGTAATAGAATAATACTGTACCTACCTATTTAAATTAATTCATATTTAATTTTATGTTGTCATTTCAATAAGTACTTGCATGTCACTCAATACGTCTTGTATGCTATTATATCTGAGAGAACATTGGCTCCTAAAACACAGGCTTTCGTCCTAGTTTAGGAGGCATCAGTTCACCCTATAATGTGTCTCTAATGTACATTAGAGACACATTATATTAAAATTATTTAGGTAATCCTTGTGTACTTATGTACTTATGTTATAATAATGTACAAAATTTTTTTTCCTGATTTATTTACTTATTCATGGTAAATAATATTTTATTCATGGCACAGACGCCAGCACATCAAGCTACTACAATCTGTCAAATTTCTTTAATAGATTTTCATATTTATCGCTAAAGCACTAGGTTCAAGGTTGATTGGGAAAATTTGATAGTTTCGGGTGGCTTTACCTGCTGGCGTCTGTACAGACAACAACACCAGGTTAAACCAAACTGTCAAATTTCGCCAAATGATTGTAAACCTTAAAAAGTTGACTGTTAAGTTCAAAATCGAATGAGAAAATTTGAGTAACTGTTTCTAACTTTTGTTTACAATATAGGCCTTTATTCTCTTTATTTTACCTTTTCATTCCTTTCCAGCACTCGGAAATAGTAGCCTACGACATAAACCACAACACAATCTCGCGTACCTCCGGCATCGTGGTCACGAAGCAAGACCCCTACACCTTATCGCGCGCACGCGCAGCCCTCTCTGCTGCGGGCTATACGAACGTGAGCACGGACGTGAGTCCAGACTGCGAGACTCAAGTTTTTTGTGGCTTGCCGCTGTTTAGGGCGGTTTTAAGTCCATCTTTGTGAGTATAATTTTTTCCTTTATTTTTGAACTCATATAAATTTCATTTTAAAATCTATCTATAAACCTACTAATAATAAAGCTGAAGAGCTTGTTTTTTGTTTGTTTGTTTGAACGCGCTAATATCTGGAACTACCAGTCGGATTTGAAAAATTATGTTTGTATTTGATAGCCCAATTCTTGAGGAAGACACGCACGCTAGGACCCTTATGAGCCGAGCAAAAAGAAAAAAAAGTCAGAAAGAACGCTAAGCAAAAACGAAGTACCTAGGTAATAGCGTGGGCAGGCGATGCGATGCGACACGACGGGGTGGATCGAGGAACAAGAAATTTCACGCGGACGAAGATATAAATACTGCTCGCGACTTCGTCCGCGTGAAATTTCTTGTTCCTCGATCCACCCCCTCGCGTCGCATTGCATCGCCTGCCCACGCTAGTACCTAGGTACTTAGTTTTTGCTTAGGTATAGACCTATTATATACCTATCTTCTATGAATGCTGTCGTAGGGCTAACTTAAACTTAAACTTAAACCTAAGCTTAACTTAAACATAATTCAAACTAATCTTAATACTTACACTGACATTTAATTTATATCTATAATTGATTTTTGAATTTTAATTCAACCACTATACATCCACACACTCATACACTCACACTTGTTTACACCACACATACACGCGCATTTGTTACCTTTTTCTTTGTAAAACGTTTATTCATTTAGAGTTTTTGTTTTTATTTCATTTTTCAGTTTGCCATAATTATTGTTTTCAATTGCAATTATAGCTAATCCTAGTGGAAGAGCGGAGTCTTCTAACACAAGCAACTCTTGCTTAAAAGGAGATCTCCAACACATTTATGTCAAAGCACTTTGTAATTGAAATAAACTTTTTTTTTTTTTTTTTTCTATATAAATAAAAAGCGAAGTCCTGAGTTCCTGACTGACTGATTGACTGACTCATCAGCGCCCAGCCCAAACCCTTGGACCTAGAAAGCTGAAATTTTGCACACAGGTTCCCTTTATAATGTAGACAAGGAATAAGGAAGGAATTCCCGGTAGTACGTTCCCGTGGGATATTTTCTGACATCCGCGCGGGCGAAGCCGCGGGCATAAACTAGTGTCTTATATAAAAACGAAATCCAAAACATTTTTTTGAAACGTTTGTCGGTTTGTTTGTTCGTTTGTGCGTGCATCACGTAAACCTTGACAGTTCAAAAGTGCCTGTAATTGGTTTATTGGAAATAAATGCTTTGAGTTTGAGTTTGAGCCACTAATTGGATTCAAAATCGAATTACGTACCTACCTACTGAAAGTTATGAAGCTGCTTTATTGTGAGAAACATTTACCTAGCGATTATAGTTTTTTTTACAAAATCGATCTACGGAATCATAAGATATTAATTCTTTAAAGGAGATTTGGTGATTCTGCCCTGAAGCACAGAATAAATAATAGTACTAACGTCCTGAAGCCCAATAGCGTCAAGATACAAACCAATGGAAACATCTCATCTAGGAGGATATTTCTTATTAAGAAGACTTCTCTTGATTTTTAGTAAGTAGGTACGTAAGGAACTCGTGACTAAGTAATTACAGCCGCACGGGTCGATCCATCAGGTTAAGCTACGCTTGCCGGGGTTGGTCGGTGGATGGGTGACCATCTTTACATACCGAGACTCCTCCGTGCCTCGGAAAGCACGTTAAGCCGTTGATCCCGGCTGTCATTCGAGGATCTTTGACAGTCGTTACGGGTCGTCAGAAGCCCGAAAGTCTGACAACCAGTCTTACCAAGGGGTAACGTATTACCCAGTTACTGGGTTGTGGAGGTCAGACAGGCAGTCGCTCCATGTAAAATACTGGTATTCAGCTTCATCCGGTTAGACTGGAAGCCGACCCCAACATAGTTGGGTAAAGGCTAGGCAGATTGATTGATAGGTAGGTACGTAAGAAGCTACAGATCTCTAAATATGAGTAACTAGCTTTTCCGACGGGAACAAAAATCCTTCCTTCTTCCTTGTCTACATTATAAAATGAAATTCTGTGGTATTTCAGCTTTATAGGTCGAAGAGTTTGAGCTGGGCGTTGATGAGTCAGTCAATCAGTCAGGACTTTTATTTTTATATACCTACCTATAGAGATACGTGTATATATATATATTGTAGTACGGTGTGGAACCCATTTTATCAGGTGCACTCTGATCGGATAGAGCGCGTTCAAAAAAGGTTTTTATACCACTTATGTTACTCAGATAACAGAGGGGCAATTCCCGTAATTTTAACAGCGTTCGCAATATCATCTCAAGACTCAATCTGTCAAAAATTGTACCTATAGCTTTTAGGTACATAGTTTTTAATTTGTGGAAGCTTTTAAATGGCAATTGTAAGCGATATTGTACTTACTTTTAAAGATATTAGACTGTAAGCTTTCCGAAGAATAAATAAATAAATAAATAAATAAATAAAATAAATAATACAATTTTTGACAGATTGAGTCTTGAAATAATATTGCGAACGTTGTTAAAATTACGGGAATTGCCCCTCTGATGTAATAGTCTCAACTCGTATAGCGCTAGGCTAAGTCATTATAAAATGAAATCTTTAAGCGCACGTAGGAAATCTTTAGATTTCATGTTTTTGTTTAAATTAATAAATGGTTTAATAGATTCACCCGAGCTTTTAGAAAAAGTGACATTTAGGCTGCCTGTCCACCGGAGCGGTTCGAGGCTACGGAGCGGAGAAACGGAGAAATATTAACCAATAGGAGCGCGAGCGGACGGCGGAGTGGAGCGGACTTAAGATTTTATTGGTTAATATTTCTCCGTTTCTCCGCTCCGCAGCCTCACTCCGCTCCGGTGGACAGGCAGCCTTAGTATCCCACGTAGTAGTAGCCGTTTAATTAACCGAATGACTTTCGTTCTGCCACATACTCGAACTAAATAGATGTCTTTGCTGGTTCTGTGGCTTCAGTTAGGACTAAGCTTAGAGTCTTAATTGTATAATTATGTTTATATTTATTTTTTCTGTTTCTAAACTTTTCATTATGTGTCTGTGGAAAAACGCATGCTAGATTCACATCCAGTAGATGTCAATCAGACCTATTGTGTTAGAACTGTTTTATTGCGTTTGAGATTGTGTGTACATCAGTTTTGTGAATTAAATAAAAAAAAAAAAAAAAAAAAAAAAAATAGCTTCTGCCCGCGACTTCGTTCGCGTGAAATTTCTTGTTCCCCCGACCCACCCCGTAGCATCACATTGCCTGCCCGCGCTATTACCTATGTCGTTTTCGCTTAGCGTTCTTTCTGACTTTTTTTCTTTTTGCTCGGCACCTAAGAGTCCTAGACAGGGGCGGCTGCCCCTTAAGTGCGCTCGTGCGCTGCACTACCAGATTTTAAAAGGTTTAGAAAGAAACCCAAAATGTTTAATACATCTGATTACCTATCTATTTAATACTTACGAAATAATGACGAACCAATTAAACTCTTTGCTGAACTATTTAAGACTTATTTTCGCTGTAAAGAAAATTCCTCGTGCGCTAGGCCGAGCGCACGGCGAATGCTCATACAACTTCTATGAGATACGAGCTAAAACGCCTAGCGCGTGAGACAGAAGATAGTGGGTACAAACTGTATGGAGTAAAAAGTCCATTCTCGTGCGGCGCACGGGCGCCGAACTTGACCGAGCCGAACCGAAGATTACCGAGAGCTCCCGAGTGCCGCCGCGATTGTGCCGCGATGTTTTGTTTACGTGAATAGTAGTGTTTATTTATTTTGTTTTAGTATTCGTTTAAATTCTGAAAGGATTTGATATAATTATGTGGGACAGTGTGTGTGTGAGCTGTGAAGATGAGGATTAACTTTGACTATATTAAAAACAATAAAAAATATTTTCAAAACAAAGTACTTACAAATAAAATCGATTGGACCACCAAGGTCATTTTCTTAATACTTATAACATAAGAGTTCAAAACGAAAATGAAGCATTTACTCGAAGTTTTAAAACTGAAATGTACCTACATAGAAATTGAGTGCCTTTGTTTTCCTTGTATTATTTTTGGTGGCGATTCAATCATGTAGGTACCAAACCATAATAAAAAGGTGATCGAACATTTAGTTTCGGAAAAAGTCGACGAATTGATAAAAAAAAAGTACCTTTAAGCAAAATGTCGTTTTATTGCATTTTTAATTAGTGAGTTAGTAAAGTGCACCACCAGTTCCATGACCCACTAGCCGCCACTGGTCCTAGAGTGATGATAAATATGCCTAGAGCTTTCTTAAGAATTGTGCTATCAAATGCAAATATAATTATTAAAGTCCGACTCCAGACCAGAGATTAGCGCGTTTAAACAAACAAAAAAAAGTGTGTGTGTCAGCTCCGACGCACGACTGGAGTTTACTCCTGTTTTTTATGCCGTTCCGAGTTTCCGAGTTTCTGTCGGTCTGGGTTCCTTCAATGGATCATCAGTGCTATTACAAAAAGCTAATTAAAGGCATTCGTTCCCCCCTCTCATCCCTCCTCCCTATTACCTACTCTTACCTCCTTACTCCACCTCCCCTCTGATATTTCGTCAACTAATCAACTTTCATTAGTTATGTGTCCCGCAAACATCATATTTTATGCTTATAAATTGACATTTTCAAACATTGGCCGTTTTCCTACTGCCGTTTTAGAGCGAGCGCGCACTGCGGTGCGTTTCCGGTAGTTCTGCCGCACTGGGCGGGGCCTACAGTAACAAAACGCATGACCGCAGTGCGCGCACTTCAAAGACATTCCATACTTCACAGATTATGCGGTAGAAAAACGCACCGCAATGCGCGATCGCCCTTAGGGACAATGTTTTAAGAGTCGGTCGGCTGGACAGACGGTAAGCCTGCCGCATCCCCCAATAGCGTTAAGATACCTATGTGACTGGACAGATCTCTTCAAGGGGAATATTTGATGACTACTCTCGATTGTAAGTCAGTGAGGAGCTACAGAGCTTTAAATAAAAGTAATTAAGCATTATTTAAATTCAGGTATTTCGTCAATTAAATTAACTTTCATTATTTCTGTACCTTGCTAACAACATATTTTAAGCCTATCACCGTCCACTTTAAAAAGTAAAAATTTGCTGTCAAGACTTTGTACCTAATTCTTGACTAAGACTTTCTGAATTCAGGGTTACTTCAACCCTTTTTCCCCACTGCTCAACAGTGAGAGACCAACTGCGAATGAGGGAAAAAAGTGTAAAATAACATAGTACCTACTGCGTAAAAAGTGAACTTTATAAAAGATGGCTTATTTTGTTTCCAAACAATCTCATGAAGTCGGAGGTACCTACAGACGCCAGCAGGTCAAGCCACCCGAAACTGTCAAATTTTCCCAATCAACCTTGAACCTAATGCTTTAGCGATAAAGATGAAAATCTATTAAAGAAATTTGACAGATTGTAGTAGCTTGATGTGCTGGCGTCTGTACCTTCTTAAAAACAATATATTATACTTAGACCTATTGCCTCCGACTGCATGAGATTGTTTGGAGACTAAATACGAGTAGGTAGGTCATTTTGTTCCCGTCTTCTTTACTTTTTACGCAGTCGGGTTTTTGATTTTTTAAATTTACTTACCTACTTAAGTACCTACTTACTTTTTTTTTAAATTAATCACTCAGTGAGTTTCATGAGGTACTTAGGTAGGTATATTTACATGTTATATTTTTGCGCCGACCCCAAATAAATTGGGATAAGGCAAGAGAATGATGATTCATCATCATCCTATTGTATATTTTATAGTAGCACTTATGTTATATGTTTCGAAATACCTAATAATAATAATTGATTTAATGCTTTTATCTACACCCATGCAATAAATCCTCTATAACAGTTTCTGAAACAGTTAGCTTATAGCCAACATTAAAACAGCCAGTGTCATAGTAACCATAATAGCATACAAACGGGTGCTTTAATGTTGTACTGAATTTCATAATGCAACTCGTTTTCAAAAAAAGAACATTGTAATGCACGCGCATTTCACTACAACAGCGCCGTAATTTAAAAAAAGAACATAATTGAATTCACGTCGTATACTATGACGCCGGCCGCCATGTTCGATACGAGTATTAGTATTGCAGAAAACTGTTTCAGAACCTTTTATAGAGGATTCATAACATGGATGTAGATAAAGTCTTGTGTGCAACTGTACATAATTAGTTATTAAAACACTCATGTGATACTATTATCACACTCCGCTCAGCCTCGTGTAATAAACCCACATTCGTGTTTTAATACCCCTTATTATACGTCAGTTGCATAAATAACTATAAAAACATTTTCTACAATAGTACTTAATTCCCATGTTGTACATAGTAATAGCCCCATAGCAATCGAATATGACAACGAATCGAACTGTTCTGAATAGTTTCGCAGAAGGTAATACTTTTTCCTGAAATCAAGGGTGTAACAAAACTCCCAAAAAACCGAAACGAAGTATTCTCTTAATTTTTTTTATTATTATTAAATTTCAGGAAAAGCTCCATGTTCGTATACACAGACCCGCCCGCACCGTTCTCCCCGCCACCGTCTGTCACAGTGCGCACACGCGAGTGTGCGGGAGACGAGTGCAGATACCGATTTTTTGTTACTGGTAAGTAAAGTACCTACTAAGCGTGACAAATAAGAATAGTACTGTTAAGACGCCATTTTGTTCCGCAATATTATAGTATGGCAACTCGCGAACTTCATTACCAATACGTATAGGTAGTAATTTGACAGCTATCGTGTGAAATTGAAGCAAGCGCGATCCTTTTCTTATTTGGCACGCATAGTACCTAATAGTTTTTATTATTGCAGTCCACAGCGTATTATACCTCTGGCAGCAGCAACCCAATAGCCCTAACTATTTAGAATCCCTTTTAAATTGTTAAGGGCCTATACTACCTCAAACGGCTTAGCATGATCCTCCGATATGTCGAAACTATTGCAGCATTAATTTTGAAATAAATATATGGTAAAGTTGAGGATTGATGTCAAGTACTATGTACCAGACCAATAACATCTGTTAATTTAAATAAATTTAATAACACTTTAATTTGTAAGTTAAATGATCGAGAACTGAAAATGAACAATGTTAATATTTTGTATAAAGAATTCTTTTCGGTAGTCCAAACAGAGTTCGATAATTCATTTAAGAAGATCACAAAAACCATCAGCCCTAAGTTTCTATTTAGTGACTGGGCAACTAAAGGACTCAGGAAAAGTAGGGAAAGACTTTTCGAGCTGTATGGCCTTAAGCCTTATATTAACACGGAAACTTTTAATAAGTATGTTGCTACTTACTCTAGAATTTTTAAGAACACTTGTAAGGCAGCTAAAGCCTTATACATTAGCAACAAGGTTAAATCAGCAGATAATAAAATAAAGACAGTTTGGAAAATTATCAACAATGAAACGAACAGGAACAGAAAGCATAATATTGATTACACACTGGAGTCGTCATGTGGTCTCATTTCCGATAGCAAAGAAGTTGCTCAAGAATTTGTAAATTTCTTTACCAGTATCCCACTTAAAACTACTGAGGTCTTAAACTCCTCGCCCTCGCTCTCTTTTGATTTAGTAAGGGCAAACGTTTCGGCCTGCCCGATTGAATTTAACTTTAAGCATATTAACCCCATAACAGTAATAAAAGCTTTTAAGCAAATTAAGATCAAACTGACCGAAGATCTTTGGGGAATGTCCATTAAAGTCTGTACCTCCATAATTGAGACTATAGCGCCTTACTTAGCCTTAATATTTAATTTTTGTGTAGATCAAGGAGTTTTCCCGGATTTAATGAAATACAGTAAGGTAATTCCACTTTTTAAATCCGGAGACAGTAAAGACAAAAATAATTATAGACCAGTATCCGTGTTGCCGGTTTTCAGCAAGGTGTTTGAAAAGGTAATGCTTAATCAAATGCTCAATCACTTTAACACGAATAAAATACTTCACGATCAACAGTTTGGTTTCACCAAAGGACGTTGTACGACCGACGCCGGTGTAACCTTATTAAAACACATTTTTAACGCGTGGGAAGAGGCACAAGACGCCATAGGCATTTTTTGTGACCTCTCCAAGGCATTTGATTGCGTCGACCATGAAACCTTACTCTTGAAACTTGAGCATTACGGACTAGGAAAACTTGCCCTCAGTTTAGTAAAATCTTATTTAAATGATAGACAACAGCAAGTTCAAATAAATGGTGTCAATTCACTCTGTTTAAAAGTGAAAATGGGTGTTCCACAAGGCTCGATATTGGGTCCTTTCCTCTTTTTAGTGTATATTAATGATTTACTCCATTTATTAAAAAATCAACCACAAATGGTGCTATTTGCTGATGATACTTCATTAATTTTTAAGGTAGATAGACGTGCTACAAATTTTGACGACGTTAATAACGCCCTACTGCAGATCCAAAATTGGTTCACTGCTAATAATTTAGTATTAAATGGGAAAAAAACTAAGTGCATCAGATTTTCTTTACCAAATGTCAAAAGTAGTGATTGTGAGATAGTATTGAATCAAGAGAAACTAGAATTCGTCGATAAAACCGTTTTCCTGGGGATTACGCTCGACTCAAGGCTACAATGGGGTCCTCATTTAATATCACTTGCAGGACGGCTAAGTTCAGCAGCTTATGCTGTCAGAAAAATCCGTCAATTTACTGATGTAGATACCGCGAGGCTAGTCTATTTTAGTTACTTTCATAGTATCATGTCTTACGGTATTTTACTTTGGGGACGAGCTGCAGATATCGAGTCCATTTTTATTCTGCAGAAACGAGCCATCAGAGCCATATATAATCTTCGCAGGCGCGATTCTCTAAGGGAACTGTTTAAGGATATTAACATCATGACGGTACCTTGTCAATATATCTACGAAAACATCATGTACGTAAGAAAAAATTTACATCTTTTTAATAAAAGAGGTGAAAGGCATAATTATAATACTAGAAATAAGGACCTATTAGCTCAACCAGGTTTTAGGCTGGCTAAAGTAGACTCATCGTTCATGGGGTACTGTTTAAAATGTTACAATAAAATACCTCCACACATACTTCAACTAAATGAGACGAAATTTAAAACTTGTATAAAACGCACACTATGCAGGCAGGCATATTATAAATTGGGGGATTACATAAATGATAAAAATGCTTGGCTCCATGCTGGTCCTGCTCCACAACCTCAACTAATTAATTAACATTTGAAGATACTGTTGGAACTGCTGAAGATTGTAAGAATAGCTTTGCATTGTGTAGACTCAATCACCTTGTATTGTATAATTGCTTAGCGCATGTGTGAGTACTATGTACCTACTCTAAAGCTACCATTTACTGGGTACGTCTTTATTTGACTTGGATGTGCCCTGGCGGCTGAGAGTGTGTCATGCTCACTCTAATGCCTCGCTGATGGTGGCGCGTGTGTTGGATCATTTAACGAATCCATACGTCAGGTTCGTGAACGGGCGCTGTTGGTGGAGGCTGGTCATACCTTAGCTGCCACGGCTTATTTTAATTTTAATTTTGAATTGTTTTTTTATTTTTATATTCCGGACGCTTTTAACGTTCATCGTTCTCACATGTATAATTTCAATATGAATGATGTAACCAATATTTTGTAACCATATTTTGATTTAAAAGAGTGTCCGTGGAGTTTCTTGCCCGTTCTTCTCCATAGATCTACGTTTTGGAATGGGCAACTAGCTTCAACTTTCTGACTTACCTACTGACCGACTCTTTGACAATTCAAAAGTGCCTGTAATTGGTTTAATTGAAATAAATGCTTTGAGTTTGAGTTTGAGTTTGAGTTTAGACGAAAACACGATTCCATAAAATTTTCTAAACCGAACAATAAACCGCTGGTATTCAAAAAGTACTTCAAATTAGGTCATGAAACTTTGCATACTAACTGAACTAACTATAAAGCAGGTCTTATGTTTTTTATTTTTTTTAAATTGCCATTATTTTCACCGTAAAAAGCAATTACCTAAACTATCGGCGCCCAGCACCGCACTCAGTCTCGCTCTCACTTAGTGTGCGCGCAGAATCGCGCGAGCGAGATAAAAACCTGAGGTAGTATAGGCTCTTAAGAAGTCGGCCATTTAGTTAGAAAGTTGAAACTAATTGAGAATCGTAAGTTTATTGGCGTTAACTGCTAAGGCTTCGAAATGTTCATATCTGCAGACTTGTGATTTTTTTCTCATTGGTGACGCCTGTTGGCGGCAAGCCCTACTCGCCAGTGTGACCAGTGTCCGGCCCAGAGTGTCTGTGCGACGCCGGTCTCGAACCAGCCAATATGCACAGTTTGACCAAGATTAAGGTTTTGTAGCGACTTCAAAAGTAAAATTCTTAAGTAAAAGATTATTAGCTGCGAACCATTTTGAAAGAACAGCCAGACTATCGTTGACATGTAAGACATCCGTATCTTTTCTATCCACTTTAAAAATAAGAGAAGTGTCATCAGCGAATAGAATTATATCCGATAAGTTAGCCATCATGTAAGGAAGGTCATTAATATATACTAGAAATAGGAAAGGGCCAAGAATTGAACCTTGAGGCACACCCATCTTAACTAGAGACCCCGAGGACGTCGCCCCATAAACGTTTACTTTTTGCTGCCTGTTTGATAGATAGGAAAGAACAAGATCAGCAGCTTGTCCACGAATTCCGTAGTGGTGTAATTTACAGATCAGTGTATTGGGGTCAACGCAGTCAAACGCTTTTGAGAGGTCACAGAAAATACCAATTGCATCCTGGGACTTCTCCCAGTATTCCAAAATGTGACTGATGAGTGTTACTATTTAAATATTGTACAACGCACACTCATAGACGTATAAAAAATGGAGGACTCCGCGCCACGCATATCGAAAGTGAAGCACAGTAAGTAGGTATGCCGGGACCGTTTGTACAAACACGCTTCACGCACACATTTACATCATAGTATGCCGACCGGTCGCCATTACGTGACACGAGCGACGGCGTCTTTGCAGGTACTCAAATCACGCACACATAGATCGGTAAAGTGCTTCACTTTCGATATGCGTGGCGCGGAGTCCTCCTTTTTTATACGTCTATGCGCACACTATGCAGCCAGGCATATTATAAGTTGGGGGATTACATCGCTGACAAAAATGCTTCGCTAAATGCTGGTCCTGCTCCACAAGGACGCTCAAACTAATTGATTAAGTAGCATTCGAAAATATTGTTGAATCTGCTGAAAATTAAGAAGAGAGAAAATTTTCTTTGCATTGTTTAAATTCAATCTCTTAGTATTGTATAATTGCATAGCACATGTGTGAGCACTATGTAAAGCTACCTTTTACTGGGTTCGTCTTTCACTGACTTGAATGTGCCCCGGCGGTTGAGAGTATGTCATGCTCACTCAAATGTCTCGCTGGTGGTGGCGTGTGTGTTGGATCATTAAGTTCCCTTCAAAATGGTTGAGCTAATTGGTGCTGATCCATGCGTCATGTTCGTGAACGGGCGCCGTCAGTTGGGACTGGTCGTCTCTTAGCTGCCACGGCTTATTTTTAATTTTTTAATTAGATTTTTCTCTTTTTTATTACGGACGCTTTTAACGTACACGTCTTTCTACATTGTTTTCACTTTCAATATGAACGATGTAACCAATATTTTGTAAAATATTTGATTTAAAAGAGTGTCCGTGGAGTTTCTTGCCCGTTCTTCTACAACTACGCTTTGGAATGGGCAACTAGCTTCATTTTCTGACTGACCGACCCAAGACCGACCCCTTGACAATTGAAAAGTGTTGTAATTGGTTCATTTGAAATAAATGCTTTGAGTTTGAGTTTTGAGTTTACTCTTGCGTCAGTCGTCGACCTACCTTTCGTGAAACCAAACTGGGCCTCAAGTTTGCTATTTGACGACACGGTTGGCGCAGTGATTGAGCGAGTGACTGCTGCGCAGCATGTCGCGGGTTCGATTCCCGCAAGGAACAAATATTTGTACGACCTACAAGTATTTGTTTCGAGTCTGGGTGTTTTTCTATCTATAATATGTATGTATTTACAAAAAAAAATGTATATAAGTAGTATAACAGCCATCTCGTTACCATAACACAAGCATTAGGTTGCTATTATATATCTAGTTCTTCTAACTGAACAGACAGCTGTGCTGCTGGGGAGTTTGTTCCGCTACTTCTTCTTCCCAGCTAAAGCACTAGGAAGTGGTGAAGGGCGGGCGTTTTGTGGGGACTGTCTTACTGGTAATTTTGACGTTCAAAAAGTGCTGATTCTCAGCCTAATTTGAATAAAGGACTTTTGATTTTGATTTTGATTTTGCTTAGCTTGGGACTAGATGGCGTTGTGTGAAATGTCCAACGATATTTATTTATTTATTATTTATTTATTTATTACAATAGTGTCAGAATGGTATATCATTGATTTCATAATTGTTGATTTTGACAAGTTTGGTAATTTACTAATTTAGTGGCGTCATAATGGCGTCATTATGACTTTCCAATGGTCAACCACTGACACTCCATTGTATGAAATTATGAATTTAGCTGATTACGAATTTTTAGCAAAATGACAATGCAGTGACAATGGGATCGTGTTGGAATGTAAAAAATAGCAGACTTGGGGCCCAGATGACTATGTAGAATCCCATTTGAATTAAAATATGACAACATCTGGTCTAGCATGATTTTTTCATATATTTTACTCAATGCTGCATGCTGGTAGCACAAATATAGTTAGGTCTATAATTAGAGGGATCACTTTTACTACCCGATTCACAAGGGTTTCTGTCCTAATCTGGGTGACGCCCTGTGCATTCAAAGAGCACATGCACAACGGTTTCCTCTGCTTCGTTGCAACCCCTGCTCAGAGGGTTGTCTTTATGCCTATTGTGTGGAAATGTTTGTTTAATGAGCAGTGTACCTACTGTCTCGTCACCAGGCGCAGCCCGTTCCATCTAGGGATGGCATAGCCTCCCTGGACTGCCTGCAGCCCGGTGTCGAGGACCACCCACTTAAAGGGGATGGGTACATGTAGTTCAGGTTCACAGACTGACGTGCTGGATGCACTCGCTATAAAATATGGTATTACACCAGAGAAAAGGCTGAAACTTCGATTTAGAGAGCGAATAAGTGGCAACCTACTGAGTTAGAAGATAATCCTACACAATCCTTGCAATATACGTAGGTATAGGTTCAAGCATACACGGTTAGGTACTGGTTTTAGGACACACATCCACTCATTTAGGTTGAGGAAACCGAAAATAAACTGGCATAATGTGAAATACAGGTACCTATAGGTATGGCTTAGATTTTTTTTTTAATGAGTTCGAACACTAAATTTTCTGCAATTTACTTTTTTTATAAACAATAATTTAGAACCTTCCTAATGTCAAAATGATGACCAGTTAGATACACTACGCCCTAACCTCACAGTATTTAGCTGGTCGCTCAACACTTCGCCTCACGTCTGCTTCAAGCAGCTCAACAAACCTTTCATTATGTTATGCTTGTACAGTAACTTTCTCTGTCCCACAGCGGCCCAACACAACATGATAACACTCTGGCCTCGCGAAAACATCACAGTATCGAGCTGGTCGCTCAACAGCTCGCCCCGGGTCTGCTTCCAGCAGCTCAACAGACCGGTCTATGTGATATACTATTCCGTCGACACTTACAACGAGCATGGCATCGAGTTTACTCTGGATGTTGTTTTTAAAGTGAGCTTATGATTATATATTATTTTTTAAGTAGGTTTTATACAATGTTTTAGAAACTTCCAAAGAATGAAGGTGGTCAGCAGATTTTTTTTCTTTTCCCGAAGAAAACGGGACTGAATCCTTTGGGACTAACGAGAATCCACTACAGTACTGAGCAGCTCAAAAACTAACGGTTTATAACTTGTTTAGCTGTCTTGTCCCACTAGTGTTCTAGTCCTCGTGAGAGCTCAACGACCCGACATACGACAGCTCATAAGCAGGACCATGCATTATCATGGAACACAAAATAAAATAAAACTTGTTTATATTTCCAGGTCCTTCCCTCCCTCCAAACTCAGCCGATAGTGGATCTCTCGCACCACTCGCACAAGATCCATCATCCAGAAGACTTCACTCCGGAGTACAACTCGATACTGCAAGCGATGCCGCCATACTTCAACATGGCGTCCTTCCTTAGCTTTAGACATGATTATGTGTTCTAGACTTCTAGTACCTACGTCTGCCAACAAACTGCTTTGCAGTTTGGCAGCAGAGGTAGGTACCTAAATATTATGTATGTCATGTAAAATTTATTTCCGTGAATTAACACTTTTTCCTTTTTATTTGATTTCATTTTTTCATTTTCAAAATACATGAGCAACGAAGAGTAGAAAATGACGTTTGAAGTTTACTTGTGTTCCGAACTCGAAACTCAAGTGTAAGCGCTGGGACCGGCCATTCTTAAAAGGTAAATAATATTCTACACGGAGCGACTGCCTATCTGACCTCCATAAAAAAAACCGGTCAAGAGCGAGTCGGACTCGCGCACCGAGGGTTCCGATTTCTGAAAAAGTAGGTATACTATTAAGAGATATCGTTTTATTTTTCCTGTAATCTTTACAATCACATAGAATAATTACAGATTTTTCTCTTTGCAAACTTCGGAGATAAGGGGGGAACGGTATTTTTATATGCGTGTGGTGTGAGGGCCACTTTATTGAAACTCTTTGAAAATATGCTTAGGATTTAGTGAACATTCCCAAAGAATTGTGAAAGTTGGAATCAGATTTTGTGAAACTCAACTTTGCGAGATATGGACTGTAAAGTGGGGCCCTCAGTTCTCACATAGAGGATTGAGGGCCCATCTGTACCTGATAAACTATGAACACTACAGATAGTCTTTATGCCAAAATCTAAGCTTATACCAAACAAAATTTGTGAAAACAAGATATTATCGCAAAACACTGTCCTACTTGTTATATCTTCGTTCAAAATGGGCCCTCAATCCTCACACACGTAAAAGTTTATCACGCAAATAAAATGAAACCATTAACTTATAGCTACTGTTTGTAATCCCATAAGATACTAAATAAATTGTGAAAATTTGTGAAAGCAAGAGCAGGTCACCATTTCTTGTTGTTTGAAAGTTATGACCTTGACAAAATGCGGGCCCTCAATCCTCCATTTATTTTGTTTTCCGTTTTAATACGCTTATCGTATGAAAGATTAGACAAATACAAAATAATCTCTTTTTGTGAAAAAAAATGTATTTTTTTTACATTTTTCATCAAGTCGAAAACTATGTAGCCTAAAAAAAAGAAAAAAAATGTTTGAGAATGTGCAAAAAGCGTTCTTTCATATGATATCCCACATGCCCTAGTAGCCCCACTTTGAATTTTTAAGACCCCCCTTCAGTCCCTGTTGCAAAAAAAAAAAATTTTTTTTATTTCTTATTTGTAAAATAGTTGGGTAAACGTTAAGTATATAAAACTGTTCCAAATTTCAAGTTGATAGCATAAGTAGTTCTTGAGATATCCAGCTGTGACAGACAGACAGACTGAGTCACACCTTATGGGTTCCTTTTTTACCATTTTGGAACGGAACCCTAAAAATGGTATATGGTATTTGGGGTAACTATAAATGAAATACAAAATAAGAAAATAACGTAATTTATTTAAAAATCAGTCTTTGTTTTCTCAAAACATATTCCAGAGAATATATTTTAAGGGCATCGATGTCCGGCATCACAAAATAAATTCAAAAATAACAAGAAAACATTCGTCCAATGACCCCTTAAGAGGGTCATAAAATTGTAAAAATATTACAATTCAGGCAAGATTTATATAAAAAAACAACTTTCCACTCGAAAAAATATTATTTTCTTGCCATTCAGTAATTAAATTTTTGTTTAGATTCCTTTATTAACAATTATTGTGCTAAATCCACTATTTTTTCATAATTATATCATTTGGTGAGTGATTCCTAACTGATTCTATAACATTCACTTTCAAATAGTGCTAGTTACTTTTTAACAAAAATTCTTAGATAATTATGTAGTTATTTTATTTTACAAGTTTTTATTACAAAATCAGTTTTTTTTTATTATTTATCTTAAAAGTAAGTACAGGGTAAAACAATTTACAAAAGAAATTAAAACACTTTCAAATATTCTCCTCCAATATTTTATTTCCTGAGATCGGTATAAAAATTATCACACTATTTTAGAACATGGTATTTTGTACAAAATAATTAAACAACATTTCACAGCTAGCGTATTTTATTTGCATTAATAATAACAATAACTGTCGCAATTGGTCGCAATGCGAAAAATTTGCTTTCAACGAGGCGTCCTCACAATAAGTGACGTATCGAGGCACTAGAAAATAAAGCTATTTTATAAACGAACCCAGATATAATAAATGTTCTTGGTGTCTTGTATATTAAATACAGGGTGTAATTTTAATCACCGTTATCCTCTTAAGGGGTCATTGTACTCATCATTATGAACAACTTTTACTATGGGACCAAACCTGAAATCGCGAAAAAAAAATCAGCTGTTCAGTACATTTATGTTCGCATAATTCGTTAAAATGTACTGAACAGCTGATTTTTTTTTCGCGATTTCAGGTTTGGTCCCATAGTAAAAGTTGTTTATAATGATGAGTACAATGACCCCTTAAGAGGATAACGGTGATTAAAATTACAACCAGTATACAGTAACTCAAACAATAATATACCTTCCAATAAATTGCCTTTTAACTTAACACAAGGCATTCAAAATTGTGTTTGACGTTTTAAAACCACTGACTACGAGGCAGCCTCGAATAAAGCAATAAGTTTTAACCTCTACAGATTACTAAAAAATATATCTTGTCACACCTAAATACTATTATGACAAACTTAAGTTATAATATAATTTATAAGAGAGAGTAATATTTAGATGGAAGTGGATAAAAATTACAAAAGAGCCTCTAAGATATTTTGAAATTAGCGAAAATATGTAAGGTTTTTTGCTAAGTAGGTATTTTATTCTTGTAGCATTGAATTTTTGTTATGTGATACTTTCATATTTTTATTAAAAATGCTAAATAAAACCGTTTTAAATATTCAGACAAAGCTTGCTTCATTGTATAGAGTAATTTCTGTATGTTTTAAATTAAATGCAAAAATTTTAAAAACATCTCGCGCCATTATGAAACCAAGACCATTTTAATAAAAAAGAAAAAAAATACGAGTAGATAATTTTGACTTCTACATATTAGTAGGGACTTTAGTCTAAATGCTTACAAATATAACTAAAATAATTAGTGTCATGTGGATGTTTAATTTTGACATTTACTTATAAAATAATGTCTACACGGACAGTTGTAGTGTGCATTTTCTACAGAAGAAATAGATTAATTATAGATACTAATTTTCCTATTAATTATAATAGTTATTTATGCAACTGACGTATAATAAGGGGTATTAAAACACGAATGTGGGTTTATCACACGAGGCGAAGCCGAGTGTGATAATAGTACCACATGAGTGTTTTAATACCTAATTATGTACAGTTGCATACAAGACTTTATCTACATCCATGTTATCAATCCTTTAGAAAAGGTTCTGAAACAGTTTTTTGCAATACTAATACTCGTATCGAACATGGCGGCCGTCGTCATAGTATACGACGTGAATTCGAATAAGTTCTTTTTTTTAATCACGGCGCTGTTGTAGTGAAACGCGCGTGCATTGTTCTTTTTTTTGAAAACCAGTTGCATTATGAAATTCAGTACAACATTAAAGCACCCGTTTGGATGCTATTATGGTTACCATGGTTACTATGACACTGGCTGTTTTAATGTTGGCAATAAGCTGTTTCAGAAACTTTTATAGAAAATTTATAGCATGGGTGTAGATAAAATATTATATTTTCTCTGTCCAAGATTTGGCAGATGTTCATGTAGAACGACTATGTACTGTTTCCGTTACTGTATAAAATATAAGGATGAATTGTTCCAACGTGGAAATAAAATCTGTAAATAAATACAAAAACTTTGTATTTCTGATTGACACAAATAAAAGGTACGGCTGTTGACGTAAAACCTTTGCGTCTACTTTTCAGTCACTTCTGCAACCGTGTATAGCATTATTGATACCGTAATACGTTTATCATTTGTCAAAATCTAGCTCTAGCGATAGAACGTGTATGTGTGTCAAAAAGGTCAAAATGTGGTCAAAAAGGGCTGAACAACTTCCTCCATGGGACCAACATCGTAATCGCGGAAAAATAACCAGCATTCCCCTACATTTGGATCGAGTAAGTTTTGTATGGGACAGCTGATAATGTTGTCGCGATTACGATGTTGGTCCCATGGCGAAAATTGTTCAGTATGATGGTCTGTAACACACCCATAAATATAACCACATATTTCTGATACACGCTGATTTTTTTTTAAAAAAAGGTCTGAATTATTATTTATAAAACTTTACTAAAATTTTTAAAAGTATATTTTTGCATGTAGGTAGGTAAACAGTTTCGCATTATTTTATTTAGACACTAAACGCTCGCTTGAAAGACTTACGAGTAACCAGTAACAAGATGGGAACTTAAAATACACATTTTTCACATTTTAAGTTATAATTACGATTCTGAATTGAGTTATTACTTGAATTTTAATGCTCAAGGTCTCAAAGTAAGGCTAACCTAACTTTTCTATTCAATTAAATGTTATCCTTTTATAATGTGCATTACAAAATATTTGAGTTAAAAGTAGACAAAACTTCTGTTTAATTAATGTTCAAAAATATAATGGCTAAATACAGCATATTTTTAACAATAAAAACTATTTTTTAAGTTTACAATTTTGATTACAAAACCAGTAGGTACACAACAACATATTATTACAAATTTTTGGGACAATAGGTACTTCCGAGACAGTATTGAAAGTCTTTCTTATGGAAACTGTTGCTGTAAAGTAAACAATTCAACGTCATTTTGTAAAATGACATACTCTACATATTTCTATACAAAATTATTGAGCATTTTCCATCAATGCTATGAAATTCAGTTGAACTTAATCGAAACAATGTATTTATTAAAAACCGTTAAGAGCACAAAGAATTTAAATGTACCATCGAGAAAACGGACGCCTTTACACATTAAAGTTGCTTTTTGTATACACTGATTCATTGAATAAACCGTGCCCCTATGGTTCTTTGTTTTGTTTAAAACAATAGAAAGTCGGAACTGTACAAAACATTTGCAAGCAAAATTGTTTCAAAATTAGACAGGCCTGGCTTTTGTCGATGGTAAATGATAATGTATTACATATAGCAACAAAGCACGAGTAGATACAGTAATTGTAGCCCTTTTACCACCGAAAACCAATAGAAACATTTATCTTTTTTATCTTGTACGTCAACTCAATACGCATGAGAAACACAAATAATAATTAACAATATTACTTAGTATTTCCTGAAAAAAGAATATATTAGTAGTTTTACAACGTCTTTTATCGTATGTTGACGTCGCGTCGACGTTTATAGACGTCAGTCACTGGCGATGACGTTTGGTTAAAACATGTATCTACAGTTGTACAAGGATCTATAGGCGCGTGATCATAATCGGAACTGAAGCCGCCATCTTTTTTTTTCCTTATAATTTCGCAAAACAACTTCACAAATGTTTACCGACAACGCCCCCTGTTAACGTCATTCAGACACCAAAAGATCATTGTAGCAATGTCAACATGTTATTCTATGTGTTTACTCAACCAACGCCAACTTTACGACTAGATAAACACATACAACTTATACAAATATCAACTGTAAGCTCAAGTAATCTAAGTTGATTTTTGAATGAAAAAAAACGATCGATAAGCGTCATAAAATAATATAATTTTAGTTTCAATGGAAACTGAACTATACGCAATTAAGTTAAAGTTTCTAATCCCAAAACATGACATTTATCTCGTATCGTTGGCTTTAGTTTAATAAAATGTGAACTGTTAACCTATGAGAGGTTGTAACATATGGGTTTATTTTAACTTACAGATTATTCTATAACAACTAAAGTAAATATAGTAATTACGGTTATATTATGGGGACATTGTTTAAATATTATAATTGGGACTAGATGGCGTTGTGTGAAATGTCCAAGGATATTTATTTATTTATTTTTTATTTATAATAAACAATCAGATTGACTGGTAGGTATACACGCTCAGCGCCATGTGTATCATTTTCGATACACACTGTACAAACACTTGTGTATCTTTTTCGATACACGAACACCATTCCAGTCTTTAGCCTCGTGTATCGTTAACGCGCACGTTTTTATACATTTTATACTACGAAAATATTGCTCTGGCCTAGGGGATTTTTCTGGTGTATTGGGGTTGGGATTGGTAATTTTTTTTGGAAATTTACTTCAATTCCTTTCCTTCCGTACTTTTTGTAACATTCTGAACAACGCCCGCGAACTGTCCTTTCTCCAACTATATTCTTCACAAGATAGTGCTTCATATTTCCTGAGGCTCTTCTTGGTGTTGAAGTCGATGGTCCGGATTCTGTTACACGGTTTTGGGTGTTAACTATTTTCACAGGCCAGTGTATCAAAAAAGATACACACTAGAGGGAGGGGGTTGGGAAGGGTGGGGGTAGAAAAAAAATTATCCGCTATAACATCTAGATGGTTTTAGGTCAAAAAAAATTTTTTTTTCAGAAAGGTCAAATTTGGGTGGTATTGGCATATAAGGCTTGGCGCTGAGCGTGTTAAAAGTTTTGTGAAAAACACGACACGCAATTTTAAGACTTTCAAAATCAAACAATTTTAGTTACTTATTATAATCCGGACAAACATGGTAAGTTGTAGGTATCAATAAACGTTTTATATAACATAAAAGCCCCAAAGAATCACAAACTGAACCTGGTTTTTAACAAAAAAAAAATACTTTAAGGTGTAGAATTTTAGAAAATGTTAGCTATAGGCCCAGGCCCTTAAATTGTTTAAATAATTTCGACATTCTTGGACCACATGTGATGCAAAATCACAAATACAACTTTTGGAACAAAATGCTCTCCTAATTTTGAAAGGCGTATAACATACCGTCGCCTTAGAGTGAAAACCTCTGGAATACATTTTTGCTCAAATTTATTTTATTGCGTTTCTAGGAGGAAAACCTCGCAACGCACATCCTGATCCGACTAATTTGTTCATTCGATACTCGTAGCGCCATCTATGACAGTACCTAGTATTTGTATGCTTCAGGTCGAGTTTTTTGGACGAATACCTCGTAAGTATCATTTTATGCATTTCGGACAATCCTAAAGAATCGAACAGTTCTCGATATGAAAGCGGGTTAAATTTCCACATTCATTAATTTAAAAAAACATAAAAGACGCCGTACAAAAATTTCACATCGCGCAGTTTTTTCTTCCTCCTGAAAAGTTACTTCTTTTACACTTACGAGGTTTTCACTCTAAGGCGTCGATACATACAATTCGATCTAAGCCTTTGAACTACAACACAAATGAACCTTTTAATGAAAACTATACGTAAATCATACATTTTCAGTTGTAACAAGCATAACGTCATTACCATGACGTCTATGAACGTCAGTGGCTGTGAAGAAGTTAGGGTGCGTTCATTAATTATGTGAGGCAATTTTGACGATTATTGACCCTTGATGAGATGTCGTGAGATTTGGCTCGACCTCCTCCCTCTCCCCCTAATTTCACATGAGATTTATCATTCGTATTTTTAGTGTAAATACGATAATCTGTGCTTGATTGCGTTGGATTTATTTAGATAAACATAATTTGCTTAGTTATTTTTGATAATACTTAAGTATTTTTTATAAGTAATTACCCAGTTTTCTCGCAATTTTACATTTCTTGAGAAAAAAAATACGTGGTATTTGCCGAGACCCCCCCTCTCCCCACGTGAGATTGGGCGAGATTCGGCTCGACCCCCTCCCCCTCCTACCACTAACGCCTCACGTAACTAACGAACGTCCCCCCATTTCTTTTTCTACTTACAAGAAACAAAATCTTTCCAACTTTCAAGTTTTTTTTTTGCTATTTTTCTACACAAAGTGTATAAGAATTTAAACTAAAACTAATGTACAAACTGTAAACATTTAGGACACCAACTTGAGACTAACTACAATAGTTTTATAGAACATAATAAGAACGAGAGTTCACCGGCAGACGGCACGGCATAAGATTTTAAATATGTCAGTGTACTTCAGCACTTATTTCATTGAAATAAAATACACGTGAAAATTCCCCTCAATTTTCTGAGAACATTCTTCGCGCAAATCTATACTATACCGGATGACTTTTTTTACCGTCTCGAAAAAAATTGGGTGTATTAGGTGAACAGAGTAGAAGTCTATGGCATACCTAGTATTTGTTTTTTTTAATAGCTTAGACAGAAAAAATATCAAAGTACCAATAAATACTACAATTCGATGTAAACTTTTCATTTTTGTACCATAAAAACAGAAATTTTGAAAAAAAATAATAAATCGTTTATAAATATCGAAATTCAAATCATATGTATCCTGCATATGATTAGAATTTTTGATATTTTTTTTGAAAAAAAAAAAAAAGAAAAGTTAGGTATGCCATAGGCTTCTACTCCGTTCACCTAATACACCCATTTTTTTCGAGAGGGTAAAAAAAGTCATCCGGTATATCAAGTAGATAAGTATTAAAATACATTGATCAAAATATCGAATCTCCTGCCACACCTTCCGGCTTGCCTTAACAGCCGGACTAAAAACATAATATACTTACTTATATAACATAATCAAATAGTCGCTATATACCAGAACTAGGTATTAAAATAGCCTAAATTAACAGAACTATTGAATGTTTAACCTAATTACTTAAAATACAAAAACAACTCATTTGATAAGTAAGAATCGTGTATTCAAAATTACATTTTCAAATGTGATTAGAAGATAAATCCGAAATAATCGTCATTTACATTAAATATAATGTAAATGACGATTATTTCGGATTTATACGCCAACATTTATGGCAGCCGCGGTCATAGAACGCGGGAGGGAGATGGCACGAGAAAATGTCGCCGTCCTACTCGCACTTTTCATGACAGCGACAGCCACGAGTATTGGCGTTTAAATGTAGTAGATTTTAAATCGTGTATTATGTGTATTCAGCGCAATGTGACGGATAATCGGCTAGCGGCAACCATCTTGTTATTAAATTTCTTTTTGAAGTTTTCTGCGGCTACCGTCGTTTTAAATGTTATCTTCGCTGATCGCTCTTCTTTGTCCAGTAATAAATTCTGGAACATGAATCCGTGGGTGTTTTTTGTTTCAATTTTTACATTTTTTTTTTAAATATCTAATACTTAAAATATTTTAAAATACTTTCGAGGTACAAAGCTGTCAAAAATATGAAAAATGTTAAGTAATTTATACATGGCAATACACAAAACAGGCGGAATACAAAATATAAAATGAATAGGTACCATCGCGGACATTTGCGGTGAACTACTTTTCAAACTTATTACTAAGTTAATAAGGTTGAAAAGTGGTTCATAGCAAATCTCCGCGGTTGTACCTATAATATGTATGGTACACAAAAATGTTCCTGTGAAATATATAAAACTAGTTAACTTATTAACTATAAAATTAATATTCTAATACAATCTTATATTAAATCAATCACTTAACACTTTTCCTATTTTAATTATAATACAAATTTAATATGTAGGTACATTATATATTTAGCTTTGCTATTAGTTTTGTTTCTTACATTTCAACCAATTTTAATTTAAAAATGGCGGAAATATAGCATATTTACATATAGTTTCCATATATTTAAACCTACCCAAGTTTTTAAAAATAATGTCAAATAATGTAACTTATATTGGCAACATAATAATTAGACGCCATTTTATCAGCGCCAGCCCATTTTTCTTTGGGTTTTTCGCTGTCGCTAAATAAAATACCGCTGCGTTTGGTAGAATTTATCATCAATTACCCCAATATCGTAACTAACCCAATAAACTCCACACACTCATAATGCGAATGCGGAACTAAAAGTTCAGAAAAAGATAATATTTGCAAATACTGATATTATTATGTAATTACAATATTAAAATTGTATTATTCATAATATAAAATATTACAAAGAACATGCACATGGTTTAAAATTGTAATAAATTGTAACTGATATTTCAAGTTAAAAAATGTTTGAAAACATTATATAAATTACCTATATATTTTTTTTATATTATCTATATTTTTTTTCATGATCTTTTTTTTTGTAACATATATTTTAGATCATGCAAGTATGACCCTTGTAAACAACGATTTACATTAGCTAAACTTCACTACCTACTGTTTCATACATAAGTTTGTTTTTTTTTTACAGGCAACCCCTGCATCTAAGCAAGAAATAAATTATGCTTGTGCTAGGAGTGGCTTTGGGCAATGGGAGATTCGAACATGCCTTAGATATTTCATTTAGTTGTAAAGTTAAGTTAAAATCGATAATTGACTACAAGGGACATTATAATATTAACAAATTGTCAGTATATGGCTACGCCAAAACATTGAATAATTGGCTTATTATGCCATAAACATATTTATACATTTAAAAATAAATAATGACCTCATATCGAAGACATTAAGATTAAATTTCCATTGTCAAAAAACAATGTTAACAAAGCGAATACTGCAGTTGTCATAAATAAAATATCACAGTTTTGTATCAGTACAAAATAAGATTATAATAAATTCATAATATTTTATGGTTAAGAAATTAGTACTTATGTCACAAATGTAGTATTAGCTCAGAGAAAGTATATGCAGGCTTATTAATTTGAAACATTGTTCTTTATTTAGGAGCTCATTTGCGTAAACAACTAACAAATGAATCAATCAGTCTATATATCTATGTATATAAAAATCAATTACCATGCATTAATAATATTAGTCTGGCAAAAACTCGAAAATGGCTCGAACGATTTGATTTTTTTTTTGTTGTTTAATTTGTTCGCCTCTTTAATTGGGTGGTTTAGAAAAAAAAAATTGGATAAACCGAAAATATCGATATTGAAATTTTGACAGGACAACGTCTGCCGCGTCACCGTGTTAGTACAAAATAATAATCACGAAAAGCACGACTTTTGATAGTGCTACAACGCAGTATAATTTTAAAAGTAGAAGATGGTATTTCTTCAAATGAAATTGATACAATAGTACCCTTACGACTGCCTCAGAAAGCAAAAACAATTTACTTTTATCTTTTAATATAATAATCAACAGAATCGCGGGTGAGAAATTAATAAACCTGCATTAGAAATAATTCTATTAAATATATTAAAATCTGTATACTACAGTGTATATCTAAGGGATAAGTATATATGTACATATAAATAAATATCACACATTAATATCACAATGAGTTGGTAGGTTAAGTGGTTCGAATGTCTCAAATTATAAAAAGAATAGCATTAATTAATATTTTTATCTGAAGTTGCAATAATCTATATCTACTAATAATAAAAAGAAGTTGTTTGTAGAAGTTAATTTGTGATCCAATTACAAAAACTCTTTCACTGGTTGAAACCACACTATTCCCGCATGACATAGCATACTTTTTATGTCAGGAACTGCAGGAATCTCAACTCTCATAGCTATAGTATAGTTAAAATCTCGCTGCAGACTTGGTCATAAATCATAATCGGAGTAGGGATGTGCGCTAGTTGCGCGCGCTCAAGGCCATTATCGATAACAGAATCATTAAGGTTATCACGTAAACATACTGCATTCATTAAGTATGCAGGGTAACTAATGAGTACCATGCAAGATGAAGACTTAAGAAAAGCACATTTATGCGAAGAGTTCATCATTCATGTGGATGATGATGACGATGACTCAGACGAAGAATTTTAATTTTCTATTTTTAGTTTTATATATACGTTCTTTTGTTTATATATTTAATATGCTTTGTAGTAAATTTGGTAATAAAAAAAAAAATGTGTATTTATTTCTATCACCCATCCATACTAATATTATAAATTCGAAAGTAACTCTGTCTGTCTGTCTGTCTGTCTGTCTGTCTGTCTGTCTGTCTGTCTGTCTGTTACCTTTTCACGCCTAAACCACTGAACGGATTTCGATAAAATTTGGCAAGGCTATAGATGGTATCCTGGGGACGGACATAGGCTACTTTTTTTTTCAAAAATAATCCTACAGGGGGTGATATAGGGGATGAAAGTTTGTATGGGAAACTCAGTATTTCTTAAGTTAGGGATGTGAAAATTAAAATGTATGCTTTTGATAGGAAATAAAGAAATATGCGGTTCAGCGTTTTTGAAAAATCATCCCCTAAGGGGGTAAAATATAGTAAATAGGGGTTGATTTTAAAATTTACAAAACTGCACGGATTTCGACAAAATTTGGCAAGGCTTTATATAGCATCCTGGGGAGGGACATAGGATACTATTTTTTTCAAAAATAATACTACAGGGGGTGATATAGGGGATGAAAGTTTGTACGGAAAACGCAGTATTTCTTAAGTTAGGGATAACAAATTTATGCTATTGGTAGGAAATTAAGAAATATGAGGTTCAGCGTTTTTGAAAAATCATCCCCTAAGGGGTTAAAATAGGGGTTGATTTTAAAATTTACAAAACTGCACGGATTTCGATAAAATTTGGCAAGGCTATGTAGCATCCTGGGGAAGGACATAGGCTACTTTTTGTCTTAAAAAATAATCCTACAGGGGGTGATATAGGGGTTGAAAGTTTGTATGGGAAACTCAGTATTTATAAAATGTATGCTTTTGTAGGAAATAAAGAAATATGCGGTTCAGCGTTTTTGAAAAATCATCCCCTAAGGGGGTAAAATAGGGGTTGATTTTAAAATTTACAAAACTGCACGGATTTCGACAAAATTTGGCAAGGCTTTATATTTGGCAAGGCTTTATATTTGGCAAGGCTTTATATAGCATGGGGGGTGATATAGGGGATGAAAGTTTGTAAGTGAAACCCAGTATTTCTTATGTTAGGGATAACAAATTTAAGCTATTGATAGGAAATTAAGAAATATGCGGTTCAGCGTTTTTGAAAAATCATCTCCTAAAGGGGTAAAATAGGGGTTGATTTTAAAATTTACAAAACTGCACGGTTGTCGATAAAATTTGCCAAAGCTTTATATAGCCTCCTGGGGAAGGACATAGGCTACTTTTTGTCTTAAAAAATAATCCTACAGGGGGTGATATAGGGGATGAAAATTTCTATGGGAAACTCAGTATTTCTTAAGTTAGGGATGTGAAAATTAAAATGTATGCTTTTGATAGGAAATAAAGAAATATGCGGTTCAGCGTTTTTGAAAAATCATCCCCTAAGGGGTTAAAATAGGGGTTGATTTTAAAATTTACAAAACTGCACGGATTTCGACAAAATTTGGCAAGGCTTTATATAGCATCCTGGGAAAGGACATAGGATACTTTCAAAAACAATACTACAGAGGATGAAAGTTTGTAAGGGAAACCCAGTATTTCTTAAGTTAGGGATAACAAATTTATGCTATTGGTAGGAAATTAAGAAACATGCGGTTCAGCGTTTTTGAAAAATCATCCCCTAAGGCCGTAAAATAGGGGTTGATTTTAAAATTTACAAAACTGCACGGATGTCGATAAAAATTGGCAAGGCTTTATACAACGTGTAATGCTAAATGCGCAAAACCTCTTAAAGGGTCATTGTACTCATCATTATGAACAACTTTTACTATGGGACCAAACCTTAAATCGCGAAAAAACAACAGCTGTTCAGTACATTTATGTTCGCATAATTCGTCAAAATGTACTGAACAGCTGATTTTTTTTTCGCGATTTCAGGTTTGGTCCCATAGTAAAAGTTGTTCATAATGATGAGTACAATGACCCCTTAAGAGGTTTTGCGCATTTAGCATTACACGTTGTATAGCATCCTGGGGAAGGACATAGGCTACTTTTTGTCTTAAAAAATAATCCTACAGAGGGTGATATAGGGGATGAAAGTTTGTATGGGAAACCCAGCATTTCTTAAGTTAGGGATATGAAAATTCAAATCTATGCTTTTGGTAGGAAATAAAGAAATATATGGTACAGCGTTTTTGAGGGGGTACAATAGGGGTTGACAAATTTTTGTGTACCTACCTCTTTTTAAGAGATTTAAGGGATTGGAAATGTAGTCATAGTTCGAATCTTGAGGTAACATTTAGTATTTATTTCATTCGACGTTTTTACGACGAAATTATTTGAACGAGTGGACACTCGGACAAAAGTTATTTGTTATTAGAGCGTGACTGGCATAGTAAATTTTAAGTAATTGACAAAGTCCCCCGCCGCGTAAGTCTGTCTGTTTGAATACGATAATGTCAAAAAGTATCGAACGGATTTTCATACGGTTTTCTCCAATAAACGGAGTGATTCAGTGTAATTCATTATGGTTTTGTGTAAATTGGCTGAAATATGACGACGACTGTTGAAGATGTCGGAAAAAACTCATGCCGACTGGTAGCTTTATGCCTACTATACACGGTAACGATATATCGTAGCGATTTGAGTTTGCACAGTTATATCGGACGGCCCTATGTTTTCCACATGTACGTTCCCATGGGATATTTTCCGACATCCACGCGGGCGAAGCCGCGGGCAAAAGCTAGTTTATAAATATATAAAACTATCGATATCACTCATCGACCTACAGTAAATAATCATCGATACTATAGTAAATAATTATTATATGCCTTTTGCATGCCTACCCTATACAAAATACATAAAGCCTTAAATAACTTTTGACGGCGTTTGACTGGTTAAACTGTTCATGTTTGGCAATTTTTTTTATTAATTTCCACCAGCCAGTGAACAATTAACAAAAGTCAAGTGCTATTATTACGACCCTGGTATATAAAACTGCTATATGGACCAAACCATGATTAGACTATAACATTCCCACTGCTGGGACACAGGCCTCCTCTCTGTGAGAGGGAGCGGGCTGTAATCCACCACGCGGGCCCAGTGCGGGTTGGCAGATGTCACATGACTTCGAATTTCTGGTTCTAGGACATGCCGGTTTCCTCACGATGTTTTCCTTTACCGTTTTGAGAGCAGTGGTGATGAAATAAATTACACTAAGTAATGCGCCTGCCGGGGTTCGAACACACGACCTACAACTCGTAAGCCGGGGATTTCTTGAATAACTTAGCATAAAATCAGAAATTTTCTTACTAATTACGACTCCAAATTCTTTCGTCCAGATTGCCAACATAAATGTTGGCTTTTACAAATAACCAAGTAAGGTCGTGTATATCTAAACCAGATCTAAACTAATATTATATAATTATATTTTTTTAATATTTTGTTTGTTTGTAAGGGTTCGTTTAAAAAAATACTTACCGATTTAAAAAATAATTTCACCTATTAAAAGCTACATTATCAGCGAGTAACATGGGCTGTATTTTATCGAATTGCACATTATTTTTGACTTTTTATAAGTTCACTTTTCTTTTTTGCGTTGGGGGTTTTTAAATTTTTAATTTAATTAAATAAATTACTAAAATCATATTTTGTTTTATTATTTTTCCCTTACTATAAATAGGATCCCTACTTAATCATAATATACTTCTATACTTAGTATTCAAAGCATAGCATGCATGCATTTATATGTCTGTATAAATTGTATGTATATACAGGGTGTCCCGTAAATAATGGATAATCTCTTAAGGGGTCATTGTACTCATCATTATGAACAACTTTTACTATGGGACCAAACCTGAAATCGCGAAAAAAAATCAGTTGACCAGTACATTTATCTACATCAAACTCGTCAAAATGTAGGGAGCAGCTGATTTTTTTTCGCGATTCCAGGTTTGGTCCCATAGTAAAAGTTGTTCATAATGATGAGTACGATGACCCCTTAAGAGATTATCCATTATTTACGGGACACCCTGTATGGTACACCACAGACTACCTACAGTATTCTCTCCTTCTCCCCATAATCCATCCAAAGGTTGTCTGTAAAAGATCGCTTGTAGCGATAAGACCGCCCATTGTGTCACCCTATGTAAAATTTCAACATTTATATCTGTAATTTTTATGGTGTGCATAATAAAGAGTATTCTATCTATCTAATCAGCCTATTATGTTCCCACTGCTGGGACACAGGCCTCCTCTCGATGAGAGGGAGTGGACCGATAGATTAAAGATCAATTTTATATGCATTTTTTCCCGAATATTAATAAAACCTGTAAAAATATTGATTCTAGTTTTCTTGAGACTATATTGCATCAGAAATTTAAATAAAACTTTTTGACAGCCCATTCAACCGATTTTGACTTCTATTCCGTAGGCATAAGGATGGTACTAAAAGCAAAAACGTGGTTACAATACCAACTGTTTACTGCAACTGCCATTTGTCATGCCACCAACGCAATAGAAGTCAAAATCGGTTGAACGGACTGTAAAAAAGGTTTGTTTAAATTTCTAATCTTATTTCAAATGGAAATATAGAAATTAGAGCTTCATTTAAAATGCTATTTACTGTATCACGTAAAATAACCATTCGAACCACCAACCATAAAAATAAAGAGAGACAATCCAAAGTAAATAACCCTAAAATTCTAATTACCTGTACTTCACCGCCAGCCAAAGTCTTCAACCTCGTATCCGTCATTCCGTGGGGTAAGTTCGCCACAGTGGCGATATTCCCCGAGTCTTCTAGTAAACTATCCTCATCAATTTCCGAGTCACTTTCAAATTGAATTTGTGGTTCATCTTTCTTGATGACGATTCTGGTACTTTCTGTACCTATAGCGGTCCTAACCGCCCGGCTGAATATGCCAGGGTTGGGTTTTGTTGGGTCTGTTTTGACCTCTATTCTGGAGAATACTGAGGAAGACTTCTCTTTGGGAGCTTTTCTCTGTAGGATAACTCGTCTGTTTGAGAACGCTGCAGCTTTTTTCTCGTCTTCTTTAGCTTTTTCAGCTTGCTGGAGACAAAATTTGATAATCGTAATATTGTTTATAATATAATTTTTGAACACATTTTCTATCGTAATCGATACCTACTATAAAATGAGAAAGTGGGTTTGTTTGTTACGCTTTCACGTCTTAATTACTCGACCGACCACCATTAAATTTTGCAAACACGTTGTCAGTACAGAAAAGGACTGTTCCCTAGGGAAATATAATGAGCGCGAGCGAAACCGCGGGCAACAGCTAGTATTGTTATCATTTCTTCCATCGTTATTTTTTACAAGTTTCATAAAGTTTTTATTTAAGGCGAAAGCGCCAGGGTAGCCTGCGAAATTCAAAATTTCTTACGTTTTTTGCAATTTGTAAGTCAGTGTGAACATGATTTCATGAAATCGCTAGAATTGAGGTAAATGCTAACTTATAGAGTTGTATTGCTGATTGTAATGATTATAATTCTCAATTCTGTAAAGCCATATCAGCTACGGCCGCGAATCATATTTTAATCAACATACAAGCTCACACTGACGTACAAATTGCAAAAAACGTAAGAAATTTTGAATTTCGCGGGCTACCCTGGCGCATCATCCTTAAGTAGTAATAATATTATTTCAAGTACAAAAACCGTGACATACCTGTTTTTCGTATGTTATCCGTTGTCTGGATTTCACAGTCATGTCCAGTTTAGATTTTACCTGAAAGTAATAATATTTATTTTAGTATGAACAAATTGAAAAATCCTATTGATGTTTTGTAATAATATTTTTTTTAATAAGTATTTATAATATTTTAAACTATTATTTTTGCCTTATTTGAGCTCAGACAAAAAACCCAGACATAGCGCTGCGAATAATACAGTGAAGCATGCGCAAAACTACATCTCGCTCTGTGCATACACGCTCACACGCACACATTTACACCAAACTATAATTAAACTACACCTCATTACATGCACACATGTTTACGAAACACGAAACGTGAGGCCTCTCGTCATTGTTGACAGCGCTATGTCTTGTTTTTGTATAAATAAAATCTAAACTAAACTTAAACACACAAACTTAAATTAAAGTTTAGGGTTAACGATTATATTATCAGAACAATCTTCACTTACGAATAAATGAGATTCAATAAGTTACAATATTACAGCTTTAGTAATCAAATACAGATGTTTTTTGTATCAGGAAAGTAAGTCTCTTATTACATTTATTGAACATGTGAACAAACCACGGGGCAAATACAAAGAGGAGATGTTGTAATTAGATTTCCTTAGGAAAGAACCCGTGACAATTTGCGGGGTGAGGGGGGTGATAGATCCCGCCCACTTCTTTGTTTTCCATCTACCGGTCAATAGCCAAACTATTTGCGCGTTTGTCAATTTCACTTTGTAGTTACGTAACTATCTCACACTAGATGTCACTGAGTACAGGATGCAACAGGGTCGTATTCAGAAAATGTTTACAGTGATATAAAAACTTCAAAAATAATATTTTGGCCATTATAGGGTCTTTAGGAATAAATGTTGAACAAATTTCTGTACGTATGATTATTAAAATATGCTAGTACTGATCTCTACATGACTAAATATTTTTAGTTCCCATCATGGCACCAAGTGTCGCCATCTAATGTCGGGTAGAACTATGTTTGGAAAATAGGAACGTTTACAAAGTTGTGCACAGGACGAACGCCAACAATACACTGACTAAGGCCACGCCTACATGATGACGTCAGGGCCTAGTTGAGGATCACAGTGCACAGTTGCTTAGGTGGTCTCCTCTTTGTATTTGTTCCGTGGAACAAACATAGTAAAAAATGATTATTTACCTTCGTCTTTTTAACTTCGACAGGCGGTTCTGTATCTTCAGCTACTGTCGAGCTGGTGACTAGCGCTCGACGCGGGGGGGATTTCTCTGTGATCGAAATAAACGTAAATATTATTTAATATCCGCCTTAATTTGAACACCACGCCTGCTCAAGGCGTGGTGTTCAAATTAAAATAACTGGCAAAACTTCACAGACGGGCATCAATACCAAATAGCAACACCAAATGATAAGTAAAACAAATCTCAAAAATATATAAGAAAAATATAATATTTAAAAAAAAAGTAATAAAATAAAAATAATACAAAGTATAACTTAAATAACGCACAACCTCTTAAGGGGTCATTTTACTCATCATTATGAACAACTTTTACTATGGGACCAAACTTTAAATCGCGAAAAAAAAGCGCCGGTTCCCTAAATTTATGTTCGCATAACTCGTCAAAATGTTTTTCGCGATTTCTTGCTACCCACCTTTAATGCGTTTTATGTAAGTATTTTTTTTATTAATACGATAAAGCAAAAAATACGTGTCTAATATTTTTTATAATCTGACTGATGGACTAAAAATAGATTATTTTTTTTTGTTACCCAGGCATCATCCGTATTTTAACCACAGCTACTCGAGGTCGAGAACGCACAAAAAATGAGTAATCTAGTCTCAGACCAATAAAAAAGTAATGAAAAATAAATACTTTTTTATTGGTGTGAGACACTAACTAGTATGGAAATTTATTATTTTCTTATTTATCATTATTGATACAGTTGCACCCAACTGATAAGACGCGTCGTGAATCTTCGTTCGCACAGAAAAAAAAAAGTATGGCCCCGAAGATTAACGGAAGGATGCTTAAAACTTACAATCAACCTTAGATCACTACTATAAGGTTCATAATACACTGCAGCTGTTAGCTCCGTCTCACTCGCAAGCATGGCGGTTGCCTAAAATGCCACGCGGCGCGCGCTAACATGGCGGCAGCTGCCGACCAATAGCGGCACAGGAAAAAGAAGCGCAGTGCGTGGAGCGTGCCGATTGGTCAATAGCATTTCCCGCGCTTTGAAAATTCCATCTTCTGCGCAGGTACAGACGCCAGCACATCAACCTAAACCCTATACATAACTATAACTGCGACGCAGCATGCAGTGTTAGAAAGAAAGTATCGTTGGCATGATTGGTTGAATTTCCATCGTTTCTAAAATTGCGCAATGGTTGCACATTCTAATAATGAGGAGCCAATAAAATCATGCTTCACTTGGAATAGGCCACACCCTCCGCGTCTCTGCGCATCCGGCACTCGCTACCGAGTTCTCCCGATCCTCAGCGAAATTAAACGAACGCTCACATGAAATCTGTGCGTCGCGTCAGTCACTAAAAATTCGTGGAATCTTGTAGTGCATTTTAAACTTCAAAGTGCGTGAAATATTATTTGTTAATGGCGTCTCAGCTGGCGCAAATTGAAAGACTGCGCATAATAGCGCTTGGATTGAGTGGATCATAGATTGGTGATCATACAGTGGATTTGTCGGCAGACGGGCATAACGGTGAGTAATATTTTTTGTAATTATTATGTTTTTAAATCTTAGGACGACCCATTGACCGGAATTACAAAGGCTAATAGGTATTGAAAAAATGTGATAATAGTGTTTTTCAATAGAATTTTCGAAATAATATGTAAACAGAAGCGATAGGTATGTAAGTAGTTATTTTCCTTTCCTAATGAGTTCCCCATATTGTGTTCCGCTGTTTCAAGCGCCATTGAAATGTAGATGTAGAGTAGGTAACCGGCCGGTAGGTTTTTTGACGCGCTGGCAAGCGCTTTGTTGTGATATCAATGCTGGGCTCAACACAGAGTGTTGAAAATCCAGTGCGCAATAAAAGCCCGCTGCGATATTTTTACGTTCGATTCACGTGGGCAATCAGAAATAATACCTACTCAGAATTCGATGAACTTTTGTTTTTCATTCCAATAGCTAAGCTATGACACATTTTAAACTAAAGTTAATCCAGTAAGTAGTAGGATTATAAAGTTACCTGCCTGCGCAATTTCGCACTTGCTTTTTGTTTGTTGATATAGCCCATAAGACGACCCACTGACCAAATATTGCTAGGACAAGGCCTCTCGAAATGGGTGTAATTCATTAACGCGGGCTCAGTTTAGATTCATTTTATTACCACGCTATCGCATTGGGTGTAATCCTGTCATGGCGTGATGTTTGTGTGGAAATAAATAATTTAATACTTATATAATAATAACTTAGCGATTACCTATTGTAGGGAATTAGATAAATATTAATACATCTTTGCCTATAGTAATTCAGTAATAATGTGCAATATTAATAGTAATATTTTATCTAAGTATCTTTTTCGTTCCAGAAAAATTTGTTTACTTCTGGCTTCGGCGGTGGCAAGAAAGCGGAACAATCGAAGCATCGCACATCATCATCATCAGCATCTACACGAGAGCTACAACAGCGGCAGAAGATGCAGTTAAGGTCGCTGCACACTCTGCCGATACTTTTTTAAGCAGTCGAACTACCTCATCTTCGTACAGCGTGAGTCCATGTGTAACTTTTTATCACACTTACCACCCTAACTTATTCTCATTTACATATAACATGGTTTTCTTAAAAGTGAATACCGTAAAACATGGCAACTTTGCCCTCGACAGTTGACTTTGCCCAGTTGTGTATTTTTTTAAAAACTTAATACATACCAAATTTGTCTGTAGTTAGTAAGAACATTTTGTCTATGGTAAAAAATTCATCATTTTTCTGGCAACACTGTGTGACGCGCAGTCACAGATGTTACTTCAGTTGTCTGTCAGACGTCGTTGAAGTTAGAGTGTTTTTTTGCGGGCAAAATCTTTTAAAAAAACTTTTTCGAGAAGTGCTACTTGGAGTTATCGCAGGTAAGTAATTTTTATACATCCGTTATTACATTGGAAATGAATAATATAGACTAGTTTTCTTCGCTAAATGCGTCGTATAATCATAAAATATAACGGTGGGCAAAGTCACAAGCATATTTTTTGAATATCGTTGACAACATTGCCCAACGTTTCTTTTTCACTAGGGTTGTCACCCGAGGTACATTTTTCAACCTAGTAAAAAAAGGAGGGTTCGGATTTGATGATCAGTTAATAATGTTGGTAAACATATAAAGTTTAAAAACACAGTCGGGATTTAGAAGATACGAGGGCTCGTATCTTCCAAATTCTGACTGTGTTTTTAAAGTTTTTTGTTGATTGGTTTTAGGTTCTTAAAAACTATATGTATTTACATCGAAATCAAACTACCTAGGTACTCTTGTTTTACCGCTACCGCGATAAAATTCATAAAATAATTTCTAATATAATTGTTAATATAAGTACCCACTATGAAAGTTATTCAAATTTTATTTTCCCGGCTATAATTTTATCTTTTACTGCAGTTCTGTTTATAAATTTACATTTTTTTTAATAATGGGTAGTCTCGACATTTTCATTTAGTTTAATCTAAAAACTTTGCATACTAGTACCTAATCCTGAACTTTGTTGCAGTTTATTTGTCCGTCAGTGTAGATATGTATCCAAATTAATTTACGCTAAATGTTGATTATATTATATAACAATAACATAAAAGATAGGTAAGTACCTAATATTTATAGGTACTTAAAATTACTAAAAATTATATTGCATAGTAATATAATTTTTCTGTAAAACTCTTTACAAATTTTAGTGTTATTTGTTATTTTCATATAAAAGCAAAGACCGAGATAGGTACCTACTTTTCAGTTTTTTTTTTAAATTATTTTTTAGTTTTTGAACACTTTAGAAATAAAGCATATTATGTAAAAAATGATGTTATATTATTTTTAATTTATCATTATAATATATTATAATATTCCACACTAAAAATTATTAAATAGTTAAGTATTGTCAATGGTGACAACCCTTGAAAAATCGCCATTTTGTACGAAAAATGTTCTAGAAGGCTTTTTGACTTTGCCCACTCATTTTTAAGGGTCAAGGAATGTGAATATTTGGCGTATAATTTAATACATTATTGCATTGCTCAGTATTTTCATTCAGTCCTTTTCGTATAGTGTTAGAGTCCATAGTAACGGAGATCTGTAATGTGGGCAAAGTTACCAAATGTATATGATTTTTTGCCCAACACCTATAATTGTTATTTTCACTAATAAATATGCTTTTTTTTTACTATTTTTAGTTTTGTGTATCGAGACATGAGCATATAGTATTATGTGGCACCGAAACAATAATCAATTTATTAAAATTTTCCAAAATATCATTAATTAAGCATTTATTTTTTAAATTTATGGGCAAAGTTGCCATGTTTTACGGTAACATAAAAACTTTTTTACAAAAAAAAAACAACCGTTTTCCAAAAAAACACTACAAAGTGAAAAATAACTTTAATTTTGGAAGTCGGTGTCTTTGGATCTGTATTTTAGTTTTTTGCCACTGACTTCCAAAATTAAAGTTATTGTCCACTTTGTAGTGTTTTTTGAAAGTCGGTTGTTTTTTTTTTTTTTTGTAAAAAAGTTTTTATTTTTCACTTTGTAGTGGGTCAGTTTATAATTTATCTAAGTTACAATAGCCCAATGTCAACTGCTCATCACCTTTTACAAACTTTCCCGATGCAGGGACGTTAATTGTTGAGGAGTTCTCCTAATAAGGACCAGGAGAACTAGAGCTCCATGGTGAAGTCATCATCACCATTATGCATTTTGACGGCATAGATTACACAGCAACCATATTAAAGTAATTGAATCGCAACCCGTGAAATACTTAGGAATAATTAAGTAGTTCCGGTGGCCATCTGTGGTCTTCATCATCAGTTCCACTTCACCAAATGGTGCTTTCCGAGAGCAAATGCACGAGCTACTATAAAAAATACCCAAATTGGTGGTGTGCCTATAAAATTTGACGGTTTCCCTCGATTTCCATGGGATCCCCTCATCAGATTCCGACTTGGTGACAATGGGACCACCTCGAGAGTATACATACCCTTTCAAACAAAAAATAATTTTGTAAATCCGTTTTTGTATGACGAAGTTATGCCCGAACACACATATTGATAACCTCTTCCTTTTTTCAGAAGTCGGTTAAAAATTGATTAAAATATACCTACTACATAATAAGCACGATTTTGCTTTAACATTAGGTAAAGTAGGTAGGTATAATAAGATAAATTGCATTAAACGTCGCTTGCACACCCAGGTGTTCAGATAGCAATACAAAATCTATTGTTTCTGCTAATTGGCGTGCGAGGGGTTAAGGGGGATCCGCTGTGGTAGCCCGCGAAATTCAAATTCTCTTGCGTTTTTTGCAATTTGCAGGTCAGTGTCAGGTTATATCTTGATCAAAATATGATTCGGGACAGTGAAAACTATATATTTACATAATTTTAACCATAAAAATCATCAATACATCTTTCTAAGTTAGATTTCCCCCGGATTAGTCTAAATTCCGAAATCGGACCAATCCGGAGGAAATCTAACTTGGAGATAGGTATTGATGGTTAAAATTATGTAAATACATAGTTCTTAATGTCGCGAATCATACTTTGATTAATATACAACTTTACCCAGACCCGAAAATTGCGAAAAACGCAAGAAAATTTGAATTTCGCGGGCTACCACAGCGCAATCACTTTAAATAGGTATGAAATTAAAGAAAACCATGACTTGTGTCACACATACCTGAATAACTATTATAAGGGCGCGGTTATAGTAGACGTTTTCTTGAAAAGTTTTCTTGCGGCCGCGTTTATCACGTTGTTATAGCAGAATAGGCCCTATTCATATTACACAATACAGCATTCGTGGTGTCCGCATGATAGAAATGAAGCAGTGACTCCTGAGAAATTTTAATATTGTTGCCTAGCAAATAGAATCCACTTTCGCCTGGCGATCGCGCGGCGGGCTCAAGAAATCTATTGTGTTGTCTAAGGCCCGGCGCACACTGCTGGAAGCGCAGCGGAGCGGTCGCGCGCATGCTCTTGTAGTAGCTTCAGGGCGGACGCTCCGAGCACCACGTGCGAATTTATTCTTATATTGACCGTATGTTAAGGTAGTTAAGGTTTATATTAAATTGTTGTCTTCAACTGCGCTCCGCCGCGCTTCCAGCGGTGTGCGCCGGGCCTAAAAATGCACAATAATAAAAAGTAGAAGTGTGCAGTTTTAGAAGCGATTGTGTATTTGTGAATTTGGTAGTAGGTCATCATTATAATCGAGCATTAGGTATCTGTCAAAAAAAAATTGGTATTTAAAAAGATGACCTAATGTTGCATTAGAAGTAGTAGGTATTAACGGGATGTGCCGTTGATTATCGCGTTGAAGGGCGTTAGCCGTAGGTGTAGCCACCACTTACCGCGGTAATTTGACCGAATCTCGACCGAAATTTGACTACCGCGATATTTATGTCGTTTAAGGGCAGTGACGTTGACGTTTTACACAAACTATTTTTATGTTGTTAAAAGCTGGAGTAGATTAGCTAGTAAGACAATAGATAAGGGCGCTCGACAGGCGCTCACTCAAACTGGTTATGCGCGCGTTGCGCGGCCTTCTAATGGTAGGCAATAATTACGCCCGCTGAACGTATTTGACTCAGTGAATTTAGTATGACTTCTTATTAGATAATTTTTCAGTTCTTTACAACCTACCTCACAAAGGTGGAAGTTCTCAATTCGACTGATTGTTTATTTGTGCATCCATACTCATTTAGTTAAGTTGTCCCGTACAATTTTTCAAGAATGTTATGTAAGTATTGAAATTGTCAACATTTTCTTTGTTTTAGATTTCGATGGACACCGTCAGAAGGCGCCTGAAGGCCGGCGAAAAAAAATGCTGCCGCTGCCAAGAAAATTCTTATGAATCAGGCGTATCAGAATCAGCAATACAACTCCATAAGTTACAATTGACTTCAAACCTCTTGATTTCATGAAATCGCTAGATTTGAGGTCACTTCTAACTTATGGAGTCGTATTGCTGATTTTAATTATTATAATTCTGTAAAGCCATGTTAGCTACGGCCGCGAATCATATTTTAATCATCATACAACCTGACACTGACCTGCAAATGGCAAAAAAAAACGTAAGAAAATTTGAATTTGTCGCTACCTTAGCGCAGCCCCCTTAAGTAACTTTTTATTTATCATTTAATAATACAGTACAGTACAGGGTGGCCCAAAAGTCGTGGATCAAACGCAACTAGGGGTTAGGTGGGGTCATCAGCTGCAAAAAGTTGTTCTACGGGAGGTCCTTAAGGTCAACCCCTGCAGAGTATAATTTATTTTGAGTTTTTATGACAAAATGCACTTTTTTTAAATAATTCTTATAAAAATTCGAAAAAATCTACATCCTGTATCTTTTTTATAATTTTCACTAGATTGGTACTGATGAGTACTTGCCTTAGACATGCTATTTACGGTTGTTTATTGGGTGTGTTGAAGATAATATTAAGTTTTACGAAATTTTTTTTCTCAAATCATAACTTTTCATTTACTTTGGACCCCACTGTGAAAAAAAAATACTCTACCGAAAAGTGACCCTGTGTTACAAGTTTTGGCGCATTTAATAGGGATTCCGAAAAGGTATTACACATGGCCATGAGTGGCTCTAATATCTTTCAAGGACGATTATTCGTAGCAAGGCCAAAGTTAATCCAACCATAAAACTCGGTTAGGCTTATTTAAAAATAAACTGGAACTAATACAATTAATGACAAAGACTCTCTGCCTCTCTTTTACACTAATCATTTAATCCTTTGTCAATAAAAGGCCGGTTCGCCCGTCATTTCAGGTACCGATATCTTACCGAGGCAGGAATTTTGAGCATTTATTGTAAAATGTTTTGCTTAATAAAACAATTATTTCACAATCGCTGTCTTGTTTTTTCGTCCTAGAAAGATATTAGAGCCACTCATGGCCATGTGTAATACCTTTTCGGAATCCCTATTAAATGCGCCAAAACTTGTAACACAGGGTCACTTTTCGGTAGAGTATTTTTTTTTCACAGTGGGGTCCAAAGTAAATGAAAAGTTATGATTTGAGAAAAAAAAATTCGTAAAACTTAATATTATCTTCAACACACCCAATAAACAACCATAAATAGCATGTCTAAGGCAAGTACTCATCAGTACCAATCTAGTGAAAATTATAAAAAATATACAGGATGTAGATTTTTTTGAATTTCAATAAGAATTAGTTAAAAAAAGTCAATTTTCTCATAAAAACTCAAAATAAATTATACTCTGCAGGGGTTGACCTTAAGGACCTCCCGTAGAACAACTTTTTGCAGCTGATGACCCCACCTAACCCCTAGTTGCGTTTGATCCACGACTTTTGGGCCACCCTGTATATTGTTTTGGCAACGCATTACGCTCCCATGTAGTTATATTTCTTATCAACAGAAAGGCCGATCTTGTTGCTTATTTCTGAGGTCAAGTTTAGGCTATTTTAGGTCATGGCATAGTCTTTATCGCTAATTAGACCCGAGCGAACTTAGTCTTAAAGTGGATGCGATATGGAAGTCCGCGAAATTAAAATTTTCTCACATTTTTTTCAATTAGCAGGTCAGTCAGTCAGGTTGTATTGATCAAAATATGATTCGCGACCGAAACAAATTCACCAAAATCATCAATACAACTCGCTAAGTTCATTTTAATCCCTTTGCATAACTTTATGCAATAGTTAAATATTCAAAGGGATTAAAATGAACTTAGCGGGTTGTGGTGATGATTTAGATGATTATAATTCTGTAAAGAATCATTTGTTACGGTCGTGAATGATATTTTGTTCAACATACAGCCTGACACTGACCTGCAAATTGCAACGTAAGAAAATTTGAATTTCGCGGGCTACCCTTGCGCTTCTACAACACTATAGGCCGTACACTCAATGCCTGACACCGTGTGAACACACTCGGTAGGTATCGCAAGATGTAGGTATCCGTAGAGTTCATGAGTGTTCATACAAACAGACACTCTGTTTCGGACACTGAGTGGAAGGTGTATATTGTCGTAGCCAAAAGTTAGCTTTAGATGACGAACTATTCTACGTCACTAAATAATGCACTTCACTCAAGCAAACACCCATCCATCCATTTTCACAAACTTTAACATTAAAATAGTAGCACAGTTTTACAATCCGTATGGTGTATTTTAAGTATTGTTATTATTTTATTTATCAAAATAGGTAGGTTTAGGTATTTCCAACCACTGTTTCCCAAACGCTTAGTCGGCGTTCCCACGAGCGTAATAAAATCGCGGCGGGATTTTGTCGCGCACTGGATTTTCAACTCTCGTTGTTGAGCCGAGCGTTGAGAATCCAACCTAACAAAAACAGAGTGCATCCCAGCGCGACGAAAACACACTGTTGGATTTTCAACTCCCGGCGCTAAGCAGAGAGTTGAAAATCCAGTGCGCAATAAAATCCCGCCGCGATTTTATTACGCTCGTGGGAACGCCGACTTATTCTTCCATTGTTCGATTTGGGAAAGACGCTAGACACGTCGTTCGTTGATGTTGTGTTATAATAAACTGACTTCCTGCATGTCCTTCTCCAGGCTTTAAACTACCTGCATAATTTTCATCACAGTTTGATCGTGAAGGCGTAACAGACAGACAGTTACTTTCGCATAATATTAGCATGGATAACTCTTCAAATAACGTGATAAAATATAATAATTAATACTGTAAATTGAAATATACTACTTCTTTTCGAACCATTGTTATATTTTTGAGGATCTTTCATTAGTGATAGTGATCATTTAAGTCAAAGCCGTCGCCCACTGACAGCACGGCACGACAAGTGATTTAGTAAGCGAAGCGATCTTGTTTTATCATGCTTAGGGCGCTTTCAGTTTAAACGTTCCGCGTCGGACTGCTGCGGTGTCGAAGCGGTGCGTTTTTCGTATTCCACACTGATGGTCGTTTGTTTTCATACAAAGCGCGCGGTGCGGCAACAGTGCGGCGTCGATATCGCGAACGCTCGACAACAGGACGGCAACGTCGGAAACTCCACGTGTATGATATGAAAACAAACGACCGTCCGTGCGCAATACAAATAAAAGCTTGTAAAAAATTAAGTATATGATTTCTGTTGGTTCTTTTAATTTATAGTAAGTAGGTATTTAATTTTAAGTTTTTATTTCTGTAAGTAAGTTATAATAATGTTTAAAAATAAAAAGAATATGATTGTTATTCCGCATTTTATTTTGATTTATCCCGTGGTTCATTCACATGCGTTCCCGTAGGAACCTACCTATCCTATGTCCTTTTCTGAACCCCTGACAATGTGTAAGTATGCAAATTTTCATGATTATCAGTTGTGTAGATAAGACTCAATTCACATGGAAATGGCAGCGGCCGGCAGCGATGTGGTGAGCAGTTTACCTTTATGTGGTAAAGCAAGCCGCCCGGCCCGTCGCGCTCCGCCGCGCGCCGCCCGCGAGGCTCCGCTCGGCGTTTTCTAAGTATCTAGCGTATCTATATTTTTTTGATATTGCACATAAACGAAAAGCCAAACACAGCAGCAGCATTATTACTATGCGTGCCAAATAAGAAAAGTACTGTCAACAGTCAAGACGCCATTTTGTTACGCAATACTCGCGAACTTACGAGTGGAATTTCATTTGAAAATTCATAACCTTTGAAACCGTATCTTATTTCTAGCGTAGTAAGGTTGAACTTGTAACAACAATTTTCGCCTTGTTAATTCACGTTACTACGTTCAACCTTATTTTTTCAGTGATAGGAGGAGCTCGTGGCTAAGTAATAACAGCTGCACGGGTCGATCCATCAGGTTAAGCTACGCTTGCCGGGGTTGGTCCGTGGTAACCATCTTTACATAGGTACCGATAAAAGCACGTTATGCTGTAGGTCCTGGCTGTCATTCGTGGATCTCTGACAGTCGTAACGGGTCGTCAGAAGCCTGAAAGTCTGACAACCAGTCTTACCAAGGGGTATCGTATTACCCAGTTACTGGGTTGTGGAGGTCAGATAGGCAGTCGCTCCATGTAAAATACTGGTATTCAGCTGCATCCGGTTAGACTGGAAGCCGACCCCAACATAGTTGGGAAAAGGCTAGGCAGATGGATTATTTCAGTGATAAGATCATGTCGCGGACGAAACGTTAGTCTCAAACACGGCGGACTGAAAAGATGCTTTTAATTTTTTCAGTCCACCGGTAAATTATGAATGGCTAAACTCCAAACACGTTCGTGATGGGGTATCGATATTGTTTTCAAAATTTCAATCATACTGCTGTGATATTATGGCTTTCTGTTTTTTCTCTAAAAATACTTAGAATAAAAAAGCCCGTAGGTATGTAGGTAGGTAAGTAACAAAACCCCGAAAAAGTCATTGAAATCTCTGAAAAAGATTTCTCACATCAGTTATTGCATACCTACCTGCCTCATCAATAGGTAGGTATTCATCACGAGCGCGAAGTTTCGCTAATTAATTGTTTTACGCGTTTATAATATAAACGCGTAAAACAATTAATTAGCGAAAATTATATTATAATTTAAGAGTAGGTAATGCCTTATTATCTAATAATACTTCCCTACATAGACTAATTATGTAATTTTCTAACAAATATAAAGGAAAATGAAGGAATAATGTAAAAAAATATTACTAGGTAAGCTTTCATACGCATTTTAGTTTTAGCGCGGGCCTGTTTTTAATACCATGCCATAATATTTCGATTCCATTCAAGTATTTAACTGGCCAACTACTACGCTATTTCATAGCGCATAGTATCTTATTCTAAACTACGACGCGCATACGCACACACTCACAGATCATGTAACTTTACACACACTCTCACGTCGCACTGCAGCACGAAACATTACGAGTAAGAGCCGATAAAAAGCTATTTATCTCTTTCGTACGATTCTCGCTGTTGTTGCTCATAACGCGCTCAAGGTCAAAGTGGGGTAGCTTGATGTGCTGGCGACTGTACATTCGTAAGCCATATCAGTTGGGTACTACTGTACCTGTCACCTATGTGAAGTTTTTCTTTTAATTTAATTTGAGGTTGCGTGCGAGTATCAATTCGGGGAACATAGGCGTGTTAAAGGAAACTTACCCTTCTTCTTACTCTTCCCCTCTTCTCTATCTTCTGCGAACACAATCTTCTGTCTCTGCTGCTTCTTGTATTCGCTAGAAGACTTGGGAGGCAGCTTAGACCGTAAGTCCACTTGAGGCTTCGACTTAGGTAGCGGCTCTGGTCTGGAATAGAACATAATTTATTGAGTTATTGCATTTAAAAGAGACTGTGACCTCTGAGTTTGTTTCGGCGTTTCTTCTCAGAGTAGTCAGATAGGAAACGTCGAACTCATCTAGTTTTAAAAAATATATGTTTGACGTGTAAAAGTGTTTGTACAAACCTACTCACAGAAAATAAATCATTTATCATTTCATTTATCATTTATACTATAATAAAGCTGTGATTTGTTAACAACGTTTGTACAAGTAATAACAGCCGCACGGGTCGATCGATCAGGTTAAGCTACGCTTTCCGCGGCCGGTCCGTGGGTGGGAGACCATCTTTACATACCGAGACCCCTCCGTGCCTCGGAAAGCACGTTAACCCGTTGGTCCCGGCTGTCATTATTGGATGTAAGTCGCTGCAGGTCGTCAGAAGGCCGAAAGTCTGACAACCAGTCTTACCAAGGAGTATCGTGTTACCCAGTAGTGGGTTGTGGAGGTTAGATAGGCAGTCGCTTCATATAAAATACTGGTATTCAGCTGCATCCGGTTATACTGGAAGCCGACCCCAAAATAGTTGGGAAAAGGGTAGGCAGATTTTTGTTTGCATATCGAGGATCGTTCATTCGTCAAGACAGTCTTAAAAACATTTTTAAATTAAAACTATTTATAATTTATAATTATTATTAAATCTCTAAACAGGGTGTAAGTATAAAAGAAAGTCGTGTTAGTTACACTATTTATAACTCAAGAACGGCGGAACCGATTTGGCTGAAAATTGGTGGGGAGGTAGCTTAGAACCAGGAGACGGACATAGGATACTTAAAAAAAACCGGCCAAGTGCGTGTCGGACTACGCACAATGAAGGGTTCCGCAGTTGGGATGAATTTATCCCAAAAACAAACTTAACATTGGATCCCAAAAAAATTTTTTTTATGTCAAAAAATTACAAATTCACAATTTTCGGACTTTTTCCTTTACTTGTGCTGGGAGACCTTGCTTCTTGCCAAATTTCATTATTCTAGGTCAACGGGAAGTACCCTATAGGTTTTGATTTACTTGCAACAGTTGCGAGTATCAAAATGTGTCGCAAAATCGCCGTATTTTTTTATTGCGTTGACTTAGACGCTTGATTTTTTTAGAACTGTAAGGAACAATAGACTGACGTATTTAATATTAATTTCAACTTGATATCTCTACGCGTCCTTGAGAAAAAGGGTCTTGCAGACTGACAGACTTGAAAAATTTTTTTATGTGATAGAATTAAAAATTAACAATTTTCGGACTTTTTCCTTTATTTGTGTTGTATGACCTTGCTTCTTACCAAATTTCATGATTCTAGAACAACGGGAAGTACCCTATAGGTTTTGATTTACTTGCGAGTATCAAAATATATCGCATAAATGCCCGTATGTTTTTATTGCATTGACTTAGAAGCTTGAGTTTTGTAGGACTTCAAGAGACCACAGACCTACGTATTTGATATTAATTTCAACTTGATACCTTCACGCGTTTCTGAGAAAAACGGTCTTGACAGACTGACAGACAGACAGACGGACAAACAAGTGATCTTATAAGGGTTCCGTTTTTCCTTTTGAGGTACGGAACCCTAAAAACGGATAAAACGTGGTATGACAACGGCTGGACCGATTTAGATGAAATTTTTTGTGTATATTTCAATGGGTTCCTGGATGGTTTAAAAACACAATAGGACCCGGTAGGTGGCGCTGCAATTGGGTTATAGGATCGTTCAGACAGGACAAAGTCTGTCGGGTCAGCTAGTAATTATTAAAACAGTTACTCACTTCTTAGGCTTCTCCTTGAACCGTCCGCTGTCCTCATCATCGGACAGGATGCCATCGATGTCTCCCAGTATGAGGTCGAGGTCGTCATCGCTGTCAGTCCTCTTGTCCGGTAGAGGCGGGGTGAGGGCTCTGTCTGAGGAGTCCCGCTTGATCGGCAGTTTGTGTGGGGGGGTGAGGTTTTCTGCAGAGAGAAATGTGTAGTTTTAGTAAAAGTTCAAAAAAAAAATACCATTCCCCCGAACGGTATTTTTTTTTTTTCATCATAAGTCGAAAACTATGCGGCCGAAATAAAGGAAAAAACGTTTGAGACTGTGCAAACAGCGCTCTTTCATATCCCCACATGCCCTAGTAGCTCCACTTCGAGTTTTTAAGACTTTGTTGCAAAAAAATGTATTAGGTATATTTTTATTACTTCTTTCTTATTTGCAAAATAGTTGGGCAAACGTCATCTAAAACTGTTCAAAATTTCAAGTTGATAGCATTAGTAGTTCTTGAGATATCCTGCTGTGACAGACAGACGGACAGACTGAGTCGCACCATAAGGGTTCCTTTTTACCAATTTGGTACGGAACCCTGAAAATAAATAAACATCCGAATTGAGAACTTCTTTCTTTTTGGAAGTCGGTTAAGTAAGCCAATTTTACTTACTTTTCTGCAAAGCAGAACTAAATTCTCTATCAAATAAGATATTATTTATTTAATCGTATGGCATCTTAAGGAGCCACTAGTCGGGCGGCGGCTCGAACTCGTTGGTGGCGTGGCTAATATGCATACTATTTAGTTACTTTATTTATTTATTATGTATTTCATTTTTAAATAGACGGTGATTTATAACGAAAAGAAGCGCGTAAAATTTCATGAACAGACCTTTGGGCTTATAGATATCATGAAAAAACTGTATTTGCAAAATAAAGTTATTTGAATTCTTGAATAAATTATCTATCCCTGTATAGTAACAATTTTGACATTTTCATACTGCGGGAGCTATTTATTACGCCCAAAGATGCGTTAAAATTAGTGTTGAAATATGGAAGTTCCGACGCTCATAACTTCCAAACCAATATTTTTTTCCATTCTGCTCCCATACAGGGCTAGATAGTGACAAGACAAATTGAAATAATTTTTAGTTTTGAACGTACGCCGTCAAACTGACGAGTAATCACTATACTACATTTTTATGGAAGAATGACGGACTAGCGTGCCCTTAATAGGCTATCTCAATTATCTTAATCTTCTTAATATATAAAATTAAAGTCCAGGGGGCGTGTGCCTCACCACACAATCCTCATATTTGAAAACATCAAGAAAATCAATTTTGAGAACGCCAAAAAATAGTACTGAAATAGTCATAAATAGTACCATTGGTCAAAAAAATAGTACCATTATGCTTCCGGTGTTATAGCTATCAGTTGGTGAGGATTGTGTGGAGAGGTTCACCACACAAGCCTCACCTCTAGTGCAAGCAAACGGCTGGGAGTATCGACTTGGTTTCAATTCCAAAAAAATACTACCGAAATACTACTGACGCTATGCCAAATCTCGAAAATAGTCATTAAGTGATTCCAGAGATATAAAGGTGTCTTGGTGAGGATTGTGTGGGGAGCTTTTATGATTACCTGATTACCGCGGAACGCTTACGTTTTTTAATTTTAATTTAGTGTCAAAAAATAGTCAAGAAATACTACTCTCCAACCATGATAATTTCGACCTGGTTTACTATGTAGAAGTATGTTAAACTTCCATCTAATCTTCTACATACATTTTGTTTTGGTACAGTCGCGAACACTAAAATTACAAATCAATTTTTATATTGTTATATATTAATTTAAAACGGTTATAAAATATTGCAGTTACTTAATATATTTTTTTCTGTCAAAGTTTAGGTAATATTTCTAATGTTTACTGCGATTTCATTTCTAGACATTTCCTTCCAGTTGGCTTTATGAGTTAACTGATAATTTGATATAATATAAAAGACTAACCGTATTATTCATAAAAAAAAAACTCAACCGCCTAGTTATAAACCTGTGTATAAAACAGAGGGTCCGTATACTGGCGAGGAGTAAATAATACAGCACTATAATCGGTATATAGCGTATATTAATACTGTCACAAATTTCACCTGTTTTAGTTAAAAACTGTCTTGTCAAAAGACAAAACACTTTATAACTATAGGTTGATTATGCGTTTTAGTTTTTTTAAGGGAGTAGGTAAGTCTTTAATTCAAATTTTTTTTTTGTAGTATGAGTAATATTAAAACTATCTGCCTACTTACCTATTACTAAAATACCTACTTACTGTACTTACGGTGCCGACAATTTTGTTTACATTATTAGTAACAAAACATTTTGAGAATAATAAAACAAAACAATGATTATCAGTTTTGGGAAAACCAATGAACAAATACCCAGTGTGGCTCAACATCCCGGCATCGTGGGATTTATATTCTCAAAATGTTTTGTTACTAATAATAATGTAAACAAAATTGTCGGCACCCATTCATAAAAATATGTCTTTTATAGTTTTTGTCGGCACCCATTGATCAAAATATACCTTTCATATTTGTACAGAGGTCGGAATAGGTACAGTATAAACTTCGAGCAAAGAAGTCACAAGAGTGGATAATACCTCCTATAAAATTCCGGAATCATAAACATAACCGAAACCAAGTCGATACTCCCCGCCGTTTGCTTGAACTAGAGGTGAGGCTTGTGTGGTGAACCTCTCCACACAATCCTCACCAACTGATAGCTATAACTCCGGAAGCGTAATGGTACTATTTTTTTGACCAATGGTACTATTTATGACTATTTCAGTAGTATTTTTTGGAATTGAAACCAAGTCGATACTCCCAGCCGTTTGCTTGCACTAGAGGTGAGGCTTGTGTGGTGAACCTCTCCACACAATCCTCACCAACTGATAGCTATAACTCCGGAAGCATAATGGTACTATTTTTTTGACCAATGGTACTATTTATGACTATTTCAGTACTATTTTTTGGCGTTCTCAAAATTGATCTTCTTGAAGTTTTCAAATATGAGGATTGTGTGGTGAGGCACACCAGGGGGCTTACTATGAGCTCTTATAGCAGGGCAGAAGTTGAACGTATCCAGTGAGAGAGAGAGAGAGAGAGAGAGAGAGACGGAGCCTATATACGACCTATAGCACTGTCTCTCTCTCTCTCTCTCTCTCACTGGGAACATTCAACTTCTGCCCTGTTATAAAAATCAAAATCAAAATATTTCATTTCACCTAAACCTACATGGGCACTTATGAAACGTCAGCAGCTAGGTGCACGGTTCCAAATTGGTCGTTTCCTATGGAGAAGAGCCGGCAAGAAACTCCATGGTTACACTTTTAAAAATAATTGGCTTTTACAATATTTTCAAATAACAGTTATTAGGTATGGGAGGGCAATGTAAGCCTTTAAAAAACTACCAGGTAGAGATAAACTACGATAACATGGCGCGCCCCTCCAAAATTCAAAACGTTTGAAAGTATTTACAATGCACCACCAAGATTCACAACGCATGTGTGCGTAATGAGACGGCCGTCAAACAAAAACAAATCCACGGATTTGTTGCTCGACTAGTCACGTCACTACACACATTGAAACAGTAATTTGGAGGGGCGCGCCATGTTATCGTAGTTTATCTCTAGGTATAACTACCAGGTATAAGAGCTCATGGTAAGCCCCCTGACTGACTGACTCATCACCGCCCAGCCCAAACCATTGGACCTAGAAAGCTGAAATTTTGCTCAGAGGTTTCCTTTATAATGTAGACAAGGAATAAGGAAGGATTTAAGGATTTCATTTTCGTTCCGTGGGATATTTTCCTAAGTGATATTTTACTATAAAAAAATATAAAGAAAACTCACCACAAGTAGAATTAACTTCCACCCTCTCATCTTTAATGGGCGAACGATCCCTCACTTCCTTCACGGCTTTCACTTCGACCCTCACTTTCTCCAATTTCTCACTTTTCTCGATTTTCTCCACTTTTTCGGGAGAATTCCTGGTCGTGTCGGGTTTGTTGTGCTGTAGTTCTGCAGTGGGGGCGGTGGGGACTGGGTCGGGCTGGGGAGCTTGAATGGGGTCCGTTGGGGGCTTTAGTAGGGCCTCTTTTTCTTTGTCTTGGGTTTCACGTTCCCTGTAAAAAGGGTTGGATATTAGATGTTTTTTTGAGGAGCTCGTGGCTAAGTAATAACAGCCGCACGAGTCGATCCATCAGGTTAAGCTACGCTTGCTGGGGTTGGTCCGTGGATGGCTGACCATCTTTACATACTGAGACCCCTCTATGCCTCGGAAAGCACGTTAAGCCGTTGGTCCCGGCTTTCATTCGTGGATTTTTGACAGTCGTTACGGGTCGTCAGAAGCCCGAAAGTCTGACAACCAGTCTTACCAAGGGGTATCATATTACCCAGTTAATGGGTTGTGGTCAGACAGGCAGTCGCTCCATGTAAAATACTGGTATTCAGCTGCATCCGGTTAGACTGGAAGCCGATCCCAACATAGTTGGGAAAAGGCAGATTGATTTTTTTCCCTCTCACAGAGAGGCTGTGTCCCAGCAGTGGGAACATTATAGGCCGATTATGAAAGTTATAAAACGAGTTTTTACTTATATGTTTCCCTACATTTTATCTTTTTTTTTCTTTGATATTTTGTTTTGTTATTTTATATACGTACATATGTTGCGCTCTAATTATTACTCTTAGTTTTAGACATTGTTTCTCATTATATGAATTATCACTTCCGCTGTCTGTTCGCTTAGATCTTTTAAACTACTCAACGGATTTTAATGCAGTTTTCAGCAATAGATAGAGTGATTCAAGAGGAAGGTTTATATTGTATAACTAGCTATTGCCCGCGGCTTCGCCCGCGTTTATTATACATATAAACCTTCCTCTTGAATCACTCTATCTATTAAAAAAAAACGCATCATAATCCGTTGCGTAGTTTTAAAGATCTAAGCATACACAGGGACAGACAGACAGCGGGAAGCGACTTTGTTTTATACTACACACATCAACACGGTGTAGGGATATTTCATACTCAATTAAATAACTCGAAAAGTACTGGCCGCATTGGAATCTTTTTTTTATACACCGATTTGTTTGTAATTTATCGCAGACTAATTCCAAATTCAAATTTTTGAAAATTCTTTTGTTTCGGTGGCATAAAAATGTCTTGATGTGTAGGAGAGGGAATTTTCATTTGTGCGAAATTTAGAAAACAATACGAATTACGTTTAGTTACAGTTTTTTTTCATTTTTAAACGAAAGATAAAGTTAAAATTGAGGTATTGTAGCCATGCAACGCCAACATTTGACGAAGGCGGAGATGTTACGAGCTGTGGGAATGCTGGAAGCTGGGTCTGTTCAGCGTAATGTTGCTGAGGCCATAGGGACCCACCAAAATGTAATTTCAAGATTGTGGACACGCTATCGTGCCACAGGTGAAGTAGCGGAGAGGCACCGGGGGCCAATTCGCATCACTACCCCCAGACAAGACCGATTTTTGCAAATTACTGCGCGAGCTCAACCAAATGCAACGGCGACTCAATTGGTCCAAAGGCTGCGAGTGGAACACCAAGTGCTTGTGAGTGACCAAACTGTAAGAAGGCGACTGCATGAAAGCAATCTACGCTCTCGTAGACCACTCCGGGTCCCACCTTTACGGAGAGGCAATCGTGGACGACGATTAGAATGGGTTCCGAACCACGTGGACTGGGGCCGTGAGCAATGGTCCAATGTGCTGTTCACGGATGAATCCAGGTTCGGCTTCCATCCAGATTCACGAAGGACGCGTGTTTGGCGAGTTCCTGGACGATGAAGCCGTCTTCAGAACCCTCAGGAAGTTCACCCATACCAAGGAGGAACAATTATGGTTTGGGCTGGAATTCGTCTTGGAGGACGGACGGATCTCGTTTGGGTGCGGGGCAATAGGACGGCAGAACGATACGTCCAACAGGTGCTGGGGCCCGTAATCTTGCTCCACAGAACACAAATGGGGCAAGATTTCCTGCTCTTGCACGACAATGCCCGGGCACACACGGCGAGAACGGTAGCAGCTTGGTTACATACACACAATGTTAGGGCCTTAGACTGGCCTGCTCAATCGCCAGATCTAAATCCCATTGAGCATGCGTGGGATATGCTGCAAAGAAGAGCTCTGAAGGAAGTTCCTGAAAATCTGGCTACAGAAGATCAACTTTTTGCGCACCTCAGAAGGACATGGGACAATATTCCGCAGCAAGACATTGACAACCTTGTTCTGAGCATGCCGAATCGTTGCCGATGTGTTATGAACACCATGGGCGCTCAATTTATAAACACAAATTAAATGATTTTTCTATTTTTTTCAGTTTTTACTCACAAATTAAAAGTTAATTCATATACGGTTTCCGTCTATGCTTCATTTTTTTTCCATAAAATCCTGAAATTTTAATCTAAGTACCTTAACCATTATTAAAAAATGATAGAATATTAAATAACGTATCTTTTAAATATATACATGTCATATAAATAATTAACACATTGATAGTAATTCGCTTTTTTAAAAATATCCCTAGACCGTGTTGATGTGGTATGTAGTGATAATACATGGGAAGTAACGACACCACGCTGGCGAAGCCGCGGGCACAGATTAATACAGATGGGACACTCCGCAAAATCATTTAAATAACAAGCAACTCTTGCTATACACAATAAAGTGCAATTCAGGTCGCACCACTCTTATTATCTACAGTTATATTCCACTACAAGTTGCCTCTCTTTCTATCGCGTAACTCTTATACCTACCTTCTGACCTACTGAATTAGCCCCGCGGACGGGGCCCGCCGCGTACTTGTAGCTTCATACCTAAACTGTGGAGTGTATCTGTATTAAATAAATAAATAAAAATAAAATTCATTTAATTCAGGCAAAAACCCATAAGTGTTACATAATAAAATAAAATTTCACAATACTGCCCCATAATACATCGGAATAAATTAAATGAATGGACGAATACAAATTGAAAAGGGTCAGAGATATTAATCTGTGCCGCGGGCAACAGCTAGTGATAAAACCTAATAACTACTCACCAATATACCTACTCACCAACCTACCCATTTTCACCACATACACCCAACACACCACACATACCCCACACATCACACACACCCCACTGATTGATTTTTGTCAAAATTTAATTTAAAATATTTAATTTTTTTTTTTTAATTGTTTTACTTGGGAAGAGACTGGACCCCACGACACAGGGAATCCTAGTGTGGGGTCCAGAGAATTTGTAAAAATCTAACACCTAAGGACGTTTGATTTGATATTGATATATTTATCTGATACTAGATTTCCTTTTTTTTTAATTATTGTACCGTGTTTTTTTCTGAACTGAATAAAGTTTTTATTATTTATTTATTGGAACGAAGTTCCTTATCGCGCGTTGTAAAGAGGGGGCTAGACGGAAAAAATTCTCACGAAAAGTTGTCACGACACTTTTTGCTATAGTAAGCTATTGTAAGCCGTGCGGCGTGCGCATGTTTCTCTGTCTGTCTCTCTCTCTCTCTCTCTTATAGAAAGCAAGCCAGATATTTTCATTTCTATTTCGCATTGAACAGTGTAGTGTTGCGATGATGATGATGATGATGATGATGAGGATGATGATGATGATGATGATGATGATGATGATGATGATGAGGATGATGATGATGATGATGATGATGATGATGATGATAAGTATAAAAATAAAATTTTATTACAATTCCTTAACTAATTAATCGAAAGGAACTTCGTTCCATCCGGGTGTCCCTTGACACCTCTCAAGTTTTTTTATTTATTACTAAACTTACTTGTCCTGCAGCTGCTTGTGCAAGGCTACCGCGTTCTTCCTGCGCCGCACTTCCTTAGCGCGCAGCACTCTCTCGCGAAGGCTCTCCTGTTCGCGTAGCCTTCGCTTATATTCGCTGTCCTGTAAGGTGATAGTGATTGTTAAGCCTAGGCCGCACACATCGCGATGACATTCGGGCGATAAACTTCGTCTTCGGTCTACAGCGAAGCTGCGCGGCCACATAGTGCGTGTTGTCAAGTTTATCGTGATGTACGAGCGATGTACAAACGCAAAAAACAAAATGGACGCCGCGGTTGCTCTGTATTTTATGGCAGCAAATTAAAAGCAAGAAAAAGGAGGAAGTGGATGATAACTATTCACAAATCAAGAACTATATTAGCTATATTATGCACTGTAGTTTAACTTAACACGTCCACTACGCACGAAGGGTGGGGGCCGACTGAAGTGTGGCCGCGCAAGCGAAGTTCATCGCGATAAAACGCTTTGATCTGCGAGAGTTTACCGACAGCGGAGCGAAGTCCTTGCGACTAAGCACGAAGCTCCGAAGTATACGCGAATACTTGGCTACATACATCGCAATTACGCGAATCTTCGGGTTATCGCGATGTGTGCGGCCTAGGCATTAGTGAAACAACGTCATAGCTATTGAGACTTGCAAAGACTCCCGGCTGTTACAGAGAAAATCCTAAGGATGAAACTACACGAAGCATATTTGTCTCTAGCAGGGACCATTTTGGTCATTGAAAGGTATTTCGATAGGGTTTTTCTAAGCAGTTTAGAGCTATTTCACGTTTTCGTGCGAATATCTAAGATTGTAGTCGCCTAATTTACCATCTTAGGTAAAACTCTGACATTGTTGAATACATTTAAAAGAAAGACCAATCTTTCGTATTGATTCTTAATGTAACACATTTACAAAAACTTATTTGTTTACTTTATCGCGATAAATCTCCCACATTCAGACTCATGAATCTATCATTAATATTAATAAATTTTACTTAAAAAAAATACATAAAGCATCAGACATATAATTTTGACTTTTAATGTACTAGAATATCGATTATTAATAACATTAATTAGTAAAAAAAGTCTCGGGGCAATTTTTACGTTTTACATCGCTATTTAAGGCCCTGGTTCCAAGATTGGTTTAGCTCGGTGTGTAAGTGAAATGGCGTTATGGCTGTCTAGTTTGACGCACGAGATAGAAGATTCTCACGCGCACCGGAATTATGTCGTAAAATAGCAAATAAAATCGTATAAAATTAGAAATTAACTATTTAATAAAAAGTAATCCATCACTGGATGCAGTTTGGAATTTGACATTTCATGGTATATTTTTAATTATAATTATAATTGTTAATGAAGGGATAAACTGCTTTTAAAGATTATTAGGAGGTATGTTTAAAGATTTTTTGGTGCATTAAAATATGTATAATTATGTTTTGGCTTCCATCACTGTATGCGAAAAAGACTTGAAAATATCATATTTTTTTAACATGTCAAAATTATTTACGGTTTATGAGATACACTGCTTTAAAAAACCACCTTTTTGATCGTTTTCAGGAAATCTGGGCCTTAAAATAAAAATAAATAAATTTAATCGCGATTTACGACGTATATGACGACACGGTTGGCGCAGTGGTTGAGCGATTGACTGCTGCGCAGCATGTCGCGGGTTCGATTCCCGCACGGAACAAATATTTGTACGACCTATAAGTATTTGTTCCGAGTCTGGGTGTTTTTCTATCTATAATATGTATGTATTTACAAAAAAATTGTATATTAGTAGTTTATCAGCCATCTCGTTACCATAACACAAGCATTAGGTTGCTTAGCTTGGGACTAGATGGTGTTGTGTGAAATGTCCAAGGATATTTATTTATATTTATTTTTTGGTATGAATAAAGCGTAATTAAATTTTAAAAAACATGTCAAAATAAACTGTTCTTTAACAAAACTATTTCTAAAGTTTTATTAAAATCCCTTCATTTATTTAGACATAATAACGATATTAACATCACTCTAAATTAGAATAAATTACGTTGCATAAGCGGGCACCGATTATTAAAGCGCGAGCGCCCATCGAGGCAGGACCTGTGCCATTTTTTCCCGCCTCCTGATGTCCGAGAGCTCACGTATCATGAACGCATTATTTTACTACGACTGCAATATTATTATTTTTTTTAATTTTGTGAAATGGCTCATAAACATATACCCATACGATGTAGTTAACCCTTTTGAATTGCTTTAAAGGACCATTTTGGGTATCCATTGAAAGGTATTTCGATACGGTTTTTCTAAGCAGTTAAACAAAAACCCATACGATGTGGGTAACCCTTTTGAACGGCTTAAATGAAGCCGTTGAAAAGGATTCAGCTTCACCTTTCTTTAAAACGATAACAGCGTAACATCCCAACTCGGAGCAATGTAATATGATCTCTCGATGATGGGCATACATTGCAAATTGCTAATATGGTTACGCGTATAAAACCTTTATATTATACAGGGTGTAAGGGACAGCCCTCCGCAAACTAACAGGGTGTATTCAGCTCCTCATTCTGAATCATATTCCACCGGAAATTTTCTCAGGAAAATTTTCATTTTTTAAATTTTTTTTCAGTTACATTTTCATTATTTCAATGTAAAATTGCATTCTGTGTTCGCAGCACTCCATTTATGTAAAAAAAAACTGCAAAAAAAACAGCAAAAAAACAACCAGCAATGGATGTTGAAATACTCTAACCAACGACGCGTGAAATCAGCTGTTCACTTTCTGTCTAGCTACAGAGTTCATCGAACTCACCACATACCTATTACCTACCCCTCCCAACCAGTAATAGACGCTCCAATTTGTGCACAAAAACACAAACAAATCAGGTTTATTGGAGTCCCTTAAAGTTCCTGAAAAAATTTCATGTAGCGGTCATCTTAGTATGATATACTGAATTCACCCTATCAGTTTGCGGAGGGCTGTCCCTTACACCCTGTATAGGTTATCTTATTGAAGGGATAACCCTTTTACTGCGTTTCAAGGCTAAAACTCATTCAAGGAGTTACACATGATAAAGGTAACCTCATAAACGGCTTACCCACTCGAAATACTTAACTCTTAACAGGGGTTGTACGGTCCCTGGTCTCGAGAAACATGCAACAGGCGTGAGGCGTGGCGTGGTGGTGGTGCCTTCTCATTATGAGAAGATACCTTTACCCCGCAGAGGGACAATAATAGGCAAGTATTATAAATACTTTACATTACGCTAGCACGTATTTACCTCATCAGTATGGCGGGGCACGTCAGGTCGGGGTCTGCGTTCCGGACTGCGGCGCGGCGACACTGAACGACGCACCGGCGACGGAGAACGCATCCTATACAAAATAGTAACAGAATTTAAACATTATGAAATGGAATATAGTCACAAGACAAACTAATCTATGGTTACCCCACGGATTTAGAGTAGGCTAGATACCACAAGCCATCCGACCAAGCGTGCCTGGCATGTTTGTGCTCTGCACAAACTTGCCGCGCTACTACTTTAGTTTGTGTTCGATCGCGCCAGTGGCTAGTTGTGTCGTCGAGGATGTAAATATCTGTCAGCTCTGTGACGCTTAGCGATTGAAACGATTCTGTTTACGTTGAGCACATCACTAAATGGTTGGGGTGACGTCTTCGTAGGTATAAAAAGATGACACGCTCGGTTTTCATACTATCTAATGAACATGCGGTATCTGGCCTACTCTAAATCTGTGGTTTACCCCTACAAAAGAAACGGTTATCAATCGTAGTAGTTGTAGTCATAAAACTTGCGAGAGGGATAGGTATTACCTATCCATCTATCACCCCCTTAAAACTTTGCACCCAGCTTCCAAACACCCTGTATATTCTTGTTCATTAACCAAACCATGTAACCAATATTTTAATATAAAAGTGTCCGTGGAGTGTTTTGCCCGTTCCTCTCCATAGGAACCTACTATGCTTTGGAATGGGCAACTAGCTTCATCTTTCTGACTGACCGACCCCCTGACAATTCAAAAGTGCCTGTAATTGTTTTATTTGAAACTAGCGGCCCCAACAGACGTTGTCCTGTGTGAACGATACTAGAAACCAACTGCAGCGCCACCTACCGGGTCTAATTGTGTTTTCAAACCATCCAGTAACTCATTCAAATATACACACAAAATTTCATCTAAATCGGTCCAGCCGTTGTTATACCACGTTTTATAGGTTTTTTTAAGAATCCCATGTCAGTCTCCTGGTTCTAAGCTACCTCCCCACCAATTTTCAGACAAATCAGTTCAGCCGTTCTTGAGTTATAAATAGTGTAACTGGCACGAATTTCTTTTATATATATAGATAAATGCTTTAAGTTTGAATTCAGTCAGTACCCAAGAGGTACAGTAGTCCCCAATATTTTTAGCCGGGCTGAAGTGACCGCGACCGCCATCTTGCCCATCTAGCGCATGGTAATTTCCCAACTGATACCTTAAGTTGACATCCAGTGGACGAAAAAATTCGCGCACTGGATTTGCAACGCTCTGCTTAGCGCCGAGAGTTGAAAATCCAACAGTGTGTTTTTTCGTCGCGCTAGAATGCACTCTGTTGTCGTCAGGTTGGATTCTCAATGCTCGGCTCAACACCGAGAGTTGAAAATCCAGTGCGCGAAACAAAATCGCCGCGATATTTTCACGTCCGTGCGAACGTCGTCGGCTAATTTTGCATCGGCTCGCGCCTACGTTCATCCCGGCCAAAAAGATTGCGGCTAATTATATGTTTTGGGCTGTCCCGACCGACCGACCGACTAACTAAACAACAGCTGCGTACAGTTACAGCGGCTATAACTGGCCATGGGTCATTTAATAAACACCTCTTTGTCATAGGAGTCACAGACAATCCGCTGTGCAGTGGGCCTACTCCCTAAGTCCGTCCGTGTTTCCGTCCGTCTCTGACGGACATTACGATCCATCAAAACATGTGTAAAAGTTAAATTTTTCGGACGGGCAAAAACACAACGGGAGTAGTGACAACTGGCAAATCATGTTGTCATACTTCGTTCGGCCCCCGAACCAATCATCCATCCGTAGGTGATACGGAGTAGGAAACGCCCGTAATGAAGGCCGAAACTACGAGCTTCGTGCTTAGGGAGTAGGCCCACAGGGCCTGCATGGCGGACGACGAGACAGCAGCTCATGTGCTTCTAAACTGCCCGGTGGTCGCCGCATACAGGGCAAAGTATTTCTGTAACCCAGGTACCCTCCGGGAGGTTGTCAGTAATATTAAGGCGCTGCTGGCCTTCTTTGAGGAGCTGGGGTGGATCGAATGATCGATTTTCTCACCCATACGCAAAACACGCGCATTGACGTGGAGTTGCGGATACCAGCCCTTATTACCTAAACGGAGCCCAAATCTCTATTTCACTCACCTCCTCCGAAGCCCCGCTCTGTTGGCGTTGATGAACTCCTCCTGCCGCCTCAACAGATCGTCGTCATCGTTGCTCCTGCGCGGAGGGTGCGCCAGCTCATTCTCTATTTCTATTGTTGTGTTTTCTATGTATCTGTAACAATACAAAACAAAAATTTATCGGTCTGCAAGGTTAAAGGAGCTCGTGGCTAAGTAATAACAGCCGCACGGGTCGATCCAACAGGTTAAGCTACGCTTGCCGGGGTTGGTCCGTGGATGGGAGACCATCTTTACATACCGAGACTTCTCCGTGCCTCGGTGAGCACGTTAAGCCGTCGGCCCCGGTTGTCATTCGTGGATCTTTGAGTCGTTACGGGTCGTCAGAAGCCCGAAAGTCTGACAACCAGTCTTACCAAGGGGTATCGTATTACCCAGTTACTGGGTTATGGAGGTCAGATAGGCAGTCGCTCCATGTAAAATACAGATATTCAACTGCATCCGGTTAGACTGGAAGCCGACCCCAACATAGTTGGGAAAAGGCTAGGCAGATTGGTCTGCGAGGTTAACGGATCCACTTTTCGAACTAGATGTAGGCATTGAATTTGAACCTAGCAAGTAAGGTAAGTACTCAGGCATTAATGTGACACATTAAGGCGAAATGGGTCCGAAAGAAGATATTTCGGCTGCACACAAAAACAATCTTTGTTCTAAGTTTCCTCAAAATTAGCATGTTTATGAGAAAAAACTTTCATTACATTGTAATTCAAGCAATTTCAGTGAATTTTCGTCTACTCGTTCACCATTAAAGACATAGAGGATTATGAGTTTATTTTAATGTAACAGAGCATATAGAATTTAAAAAATATAGAGGTTGATAAATATAAAACATAATATTATATGATTTTTGGGATATTTGTTTATTAAAAAAGAAACAATTTTCATGCAGATATTTTGAATTAAAATTTTCAATACACTTCCTCGAAAACTGATTCATATCGCACTACGATTAGGTTCACAATGCAATTTATTTCACACACGTGCGATTTGTCATTTTCCAAGACGTGTGCGGAAATAAAAATTGCCACAGATAACTTATACCTAAACTAGTCCAAATTGTTTCATTTTGGCACTAACAGGTGCCAAGTGCCAAAATGAAACTGGCGCGAGACGGTCCTCTCTATTGCAATGCGTAATGCGTCTTTACGGCGTTAATATTTTTTTAATATTTAAATAATGTTTATAAATAGAATATTATCAAAAACCATGATTATTACAATAAAAAAACGTTTATAAGAACAAATTAACATTTATTTGTGTCCTAAACTCAAAAATATTTGAATTTTCTATTTTTCATATTAGGCTATTTATCGGCTTTATACCTTTGCCTCTCCTTCAACCTGGCGAAAGCAAAGCGCGGAAAAAAAGAAAATTTAAATCATAGTTTCCTAATAATTGTGCTTTCATTCACTCACTTTTCATAATACTATCATTTGGTGAGTGATTTCTAACTGATTCTATAACATTCACTTTCAAATAGTGCTACTTATTTTTTGACAAAAATTCTTAAATAACTAAGTAGGTAGTTATTTTATTTTACAAGTTTTTATTACAAAATCAGTTTTTTTATTATTTATCTTAAAAGTAAGTACAGGATAAAACAATTTACAAAAGAAATTAAAACACTTTCAACTATTTTCCTCCAATATTTAATATCCTGAGATCGGTATGATAATTATACCACACTATTATTTTAGAACATGGTATTTTGTACAAAATAATTAAACAATGTTTCACAGCTAGCGTATTTTATTTGCATTAATAGTAACAATAACTATCGCAATGCGAAAAATTTGCTTTCAACGAGGCGTCCTCACAATAAGTAGAATAAACAAAGCCATTTATAAACGACCACGAACACGAACGATATATTATGTTCTTGGTGTCTTTTTTTATTAAATACAGTAACTCAAACATAGTCCACTCAACAAATGCCCAAAAAGGGGATGTAGAGTTCGTGAGCTGGGACGTAAGCGATTTCTTCAGAAAGTTGTTCGGTGTGCTTAGGGAGTAAACATACTAAAAGTCCCCGCGACTAGGGGGTGCGCCGGAGTGGGTGGGGGGGATATAAGTTCCCACTTTTGAGTTTATTGCTAATATCTTTAAAACGGTGAGTCGTAGAGAAAAAATATTTTCTATGTAGTGAATGCTCATAAAATTTTTTACAACTTTTACCTTACACACTTTTCGAATTCATACCAATTTTCGAACTACACGTTTCCGAAAAGTGAAAATTGTCGAAAAAAAACTTTTATCAAAAACTAGCCGTTGCCTGTTCTTCGTTCGCGTTATTTCGGGATAAAAAGTAGCATATAATTGTTAATCCAGGTCCTAATCTATCTAACTACCAAATTTTATCCAAATCTATTCAGCCGTTGAGTTATCGAAACTTTTATCTACGTAATATATCGCCCGCGTGAATGTTGAATATTATCCCACGGGAACCTACTACCGGGATAAAAAGTTGCCTATGTGTTAATCCAGGTTATAAACTATCTATGTGCCAAATTTCATCTATATCAAAAAATCTAAATTTCATCTATCGAAGCATAATGATTTGAAAGAAAAGAAAGAAAGAAAAGAAAGAAATACGTTTATTTGCGGTAAACATGACGCAAAGCACAACAAAATAAAGTAACAATTTGTAAAACAAGTTTGGGGAAAATATATTTGACTATAAATACGACTGTTAGTATCCGAGTCATAATATTTTGTATTTTTTTTTGTATTTTTTTTTTGTTGACTTCTATTATTATTCTTTGATTATTATTATTATTTAATTTTATTTGAATTTAATTTGATTTATTTTAATTTTGAATCCGAATTTGTTTAAAATTAGTTTGTATTATTTTGTACATGTATTATTTTGTTTGACTTTCGACATAGTTTTTTGATTAATTTTAATGATTTCTTGTTTATCAAACTTCTTGTTCTTACCTAGTTATTAAGTGAATGATGTGGTCGCCTATAATTGGAAGCGCACATTTGTATTTTCCGTATCATATGTTAACAAGCATGTAATTGTGTAGCCTCTGTTGGCGATCCAATACATAAACAAATAAATAAATAAATCCGTTCAGCCGTTTTGTTGCTGCTTGGTAACACTAATGACGTCTACATACTGTCGGACCTCGCCGGAAGACCGGCGCTGCTTGCACTTGCTAATGATTGGATTCCAAGTTGTAGGCAGTCGGTATCCATCCTCTCTGTTGAAATTTTATACTTCTTGATTTCAACCGCTTCACGTAGGTACTATTCCCCAACAATAACAACGACGATGACGGTAATAGTAACGATCAGTGGAAAGAACCTGTGGCTTGTGTAGTTGAATCTAATGGTTTGGACCAGCCTCCAGCAAATGCTCAGCTATCGCGGTCTTGTTGGTTTGACGGTTTTTTACAGCTGCAATATTTTCTTTGATTCTTTCGGCTATTGTTCGTTTTGTCTGCCCTATATATGAACTACCACAGCTGCAATCCACCTTGTATACGCCAGGTGTCTGAAGGGGAAATACGTCTTTCGGAGAACGTAGGCACTTCGAAATGCTGGAGAGTGGACTATATACTGTCTTGATGGAGTATTACTTGAGTACTGTTCCAACTTTGTCCGTCACTCCTTTCAAATACGGCAAGAACGCTGCCACTCTGCTAACTCCTATCTGACCTGCCTTCTTCTTTGGACGTCTGGTATCTCCTGTCTTCCGTTTGTATCCGTTCTCCTTAAAGACCTCCTGAACATGTGCGAGCTGACTGTCTAAGTGTTCAGGGTCACAGAGGTCATATGCTCTGCTCGTAAGAGATGTCGCAACGGATTGCAAATGCCGCGGATGATGGTGTGATTGCGCATTGAGATACCTATCTGTGTGCGTCGGTTTACAGTACACAGTATGTCCCAAGGTACCATCTTCTCTTACGGACACTTTCACATCGAGAAAGGCCAACGACCTGTCTACCTCCATTTCGTAAGTAAAACGGATATTCCGATGTATGGAGTTTAAGCGCTTCACAAATTGTTCTACTTCGTGCTGGTTGCCTTTCATTATACAAGAAGATACATCGTCGACATAACGTTTCCACAGTTTCACATTAGCCGTTTGCATGGCTATGGATCTTTCGATGTCTTCCATCCAGATGTTGGCCATAACCGGTGCTACCGGGCTACCCATGGCCACCCCGTAGATCTGGAGATAATATTGTCCACGATATAAGAAGTAGTTACCTTCAAGACAGTTTTTCAGTAAAACAACGTAGTTTGGAAACAGATCATTTGCCCTAAGCTTCAGTTAAGTTAAGTTTTAGCTTTTGTTGGTATACATTTTCTTAATGAAGGTATTGCAATCTCTCGTGAGCAATATGCTAACGGCTATTGTTTGTTCGCGTTTGATTTAACACCTGATTTATCAGCTAACTCATCGGCTAATGAGCCGATGAGTAGTATAAGATTAGAAGTTCGTTTTGAGTCATCACTTACAGAAACTATTAACTGTATTGTTTATGCAGAGTTTGATAACATTATTGAAATAGATAAAAACAGAAATGTTGCTGTTGACTATAGTAGTTTGACTAACAGCAAGTGTATCTAGATATAAGGAGAAAATTGTAATAACAAAATGTTTTGAAATAAATATTATGTAAAAAAATACTTATTTTTTTTCATTTAACCTCTGATTCCCCTTGTATACATACGTATATTAAATATTATATGAAAATTGAAAAATAAATAAATGAAAAACATTTGCAGGTACTTTACATAATTTATTTTAGCATCATAATTAGAATACACATAACAGTTATTTTTCATTATACCATACAATTTAGTCGGAGGAAAAAGATAGTAGGATTACCTACTTATAATGCATTAAGAAAGTTAATGATTACCTCGACTTTACGAAAGTTTTATTAAGATCACTAAATAGTTGTCACTAAGAATAGACACAATAGTTATCCATTAAGCAATTATGTGAATAAACGTGACTACCTTACTTACTTACTTACTTAAAAAAATACTTTTTCACATTATCACTCTCGGCAATTTCTTTCGTAATGTTATATATTATTACTTTTCAATACAGTAGCTAAACATGGCGTACTTTCAGAGGCTATAATTATGATTCGAAAATTAAATCTTTTGCACAGGCATCTTTCTTCCGCGGTCGTGACTTTTGTTTACGAGCTCGATCATTTTGTTTTGCAGTTTAGTTTTAAATTTATAAGTCAATTTAAAAAGTTTAGTAGCAATGAGTTTTCATACATAGAATAAATTGGGATATTAAATTTTATACGAGGAAAAATGAATGAGTCCGTACTGAATTCTCAAAAGTCTTTTAAATGGTTGTTTAATATATTTAATTTACCGAATCCGTAAAATCGAATAGGCTGTATAGGCTGTTTCCGTTGTAAAAAAAAAATGTCCAGTAGCAAAAAAGCGCCATTTTCTGAAAATTTTAATTTTTTGTGTGATAAATTGATAATGAGTTCAAGTACGAGTGATATAATGGAATTAACTCCACCCGATATTTTATCTGAGACGAAAACTGCGCAGTATGAAATTTTTCCTCCAAAATCTCGAGAATATTATTTTATTTTATGGAAAAAACAAAAGAACACTAAATAATTTTCAGCAATGTTGTATTACCTTAAGCTGAGCGTCCACTGGTCCGCGCCGGCCGCACCGCCCGCACGGCACGCAACGGATTGAACGGATTTGCCGATGGCATGCGTCCACTGTCCACCTGGTCCGCCCCGGCCGGCCGGAACGGATTTGCCGGTGTCATGCGTCCACCATTTTTATTTATTCTGAGTGTTTCTGTTGTTGTCAGTAGACGTCGCGCGTTGTCATGGAGATTGACGAAGATTATCAGTGTTGCTTGTTCGCAAAAGATGACTGCAGTTGCCAGGGGGGTGAAACCATCATACATCTGACAGTAAATATTAAATGTATGGAAGGTGGCGACTTCCATAGTTCACGTTTTGAAAACTTTTAACCCCTCAAGTGTCGAATGCACCCCATGTGTGCATAAGAAAAACCCTTTTTTTGTTAGGTATATAAGCTTATATCACATATATATAAATGTAAAAAAACATCATCCGATGGAAAACCAATAATCATCATTAGTTGTGAACTTAGGGAGTTCGCAGCTAACCCCCCCTTCCCCCCCCGCGTGTGAAATGCACCCAAAGTGTGCAAAAGGACAAAACTTTACATAATAGGTATATAAGTTTAGATCACATATAAACGTAAAAAAACATCATCCGATGGAAAACATATCATCATCAGTAGTTGTGAACCTATGGGGTTCGCAACTAACCCCCAACCCTCCCCACTCGCTGGGGTTTTGGGTCTAAAATTAGCCAAACTCAGACACTTGAGGGGTTAATAAAAAGTATACTATTGCTTGATAGATGGAGCTTTTAATAATAATAACTTGCAATAACAAGATGACAGATTGGCACTTGACAGTGACACAATTCAAATTTCAAAGTTTTTTGAAGTTTCCGTGCTGTCGTTCGTTCGTTACTGCTTATAACTATTTTCGGATTTCTCGAGAGATTTGCATTGATTGTTGGATTTTGTGAGACCTGGCTTTACTGTTAACTCTATTTTCGACCCTGATACTTTGTTCACCGATTGACCCATAGGCTGCTTCCGTCCCTGGACTTCGTGATACTTTCCTACTGATTGACCCCGCTTTCTCAACCTGTGGTTGTGTACTCGATTTGGATATTGTTGGTTACATGCAGACTAAAAACATGCAGAAAAACGCTATTTTGGATGTGAAAAAAAAAAGAAGAAAATATTGAAAAATAGTGGTTAAATCAATTTGTGACTTCTAACCTGCACGTTGCATAAAAATAATAAGCTAGATTTTATTGTTAATCGGGCTATTACAAGAATCATTCATAGTTGGTGCACAGGTGTGAACAGAATTTTATCTGGAAAATTAGCAATTTTGATCGGGGATAACGTAAAAGTCAAAGCAGAACGCTATTTTAATGTATGTACACATAAACGTAGTGTTTACAAAAATAAAAAGAAGTAAATATTATTAAGGGAATTGTTCTTTTATTTAAAATAAATTCCTACCTAAATACAAATAAATACATGGCAATGGCACCTACCTAGTACCTATATCCATTTGCAATTAAGTATACTGCCATCTAGCGGATAATAGAATTAATTGTCTAGTTGGTATCAGTGCCATCTATTTTTCACGTAATTTACATACCAGACCGGTATTTGCTATTCCCCAGATATTAGTGTATAGTCTATGGCAGTTGCCTCTGCCGTTGACGCGTGCCGCTCATGTCTATGAGCACGAGTCTAAACATTATTATTATTTTTTAATTTTGATAATAAATCACAACAGAAATGCAGTCAGAAACCAGAAACTCAATTTTGTTTTTAATTTGTTTATACAACATTAGTTTTTGTTTATACTAAACCCGAAAAGGGGTCATTGTACTCATCATTGAAAAAAAAAAATCTGCTGTTCAGTACATTTATCTACATCAAACTCGTCAAAATGTACTGAACAGCTGACTTTGACGAGTTTAATGTAGATAAATGTACTGAACAGCAGATTTTTGTTTCACGATTTCAAGGTTGGTCCCGTAGAAAAAATTGTTCAAAATGATGAGTAGAATGACCCCTTTTCGGGTTTAGTATAAACAAAAACTAATGTTGTATAGACTAGTCTTTATGCATATAAGGACTAGTCTAGATAAAAAAACATTGTAAATGTTATGCTTCGTCAATCCCTAAAATCAGTAGGATGACACTGGCAGATACGATGAGTTCAAAAATGCGTTCCGTGCCGGTGACGTCACCGGCATTCCTTATGACGTCACCGGCACGCATCGCCTTTTTTGCTCATATATGCCGGCGCTCGGTGCGGCCGGTAGCGATAGTGGACGCAGTGCTATATAAATTCATACATAGCAAACCGAAATCCGTTGCGTGCCGTGCGTGCGGTGCGGCCGGCGCGGACCAGTTGACGTTCACCTTTACAATACGTCATTGATTTTCAGAACATGTTTTGTTAGCTTATTTTCATGAATTGAGTGGCAAAAAAACCATCTATAGTTTTTAACACCCGTAATGGTCAATTTATTCCATGTTAAAAACTACCTACTCTCAAAATAAATTCTTCACAATTGACCACAATGGTCAATTTATTCCATGTTAAAAACTACCTACTCTCAAAATAAATTCTTTGATTTGTTTTTTACTATTTCCCACAACTGTATAACTGTAAAACGTCGTGTGATACACGGGTGTGTAGGTTATTTATTGCAAACTCGTGTCAGTAAAATTTAAATTTCATCATAATTTATTAATTACTTACAGGATAATAAATTAAACTTCACTTACATTAGAAGGCAGTTAACTATAACATAACGTTGCAAGCTTAGATTATGAAATGTAATCTAAGGTTGCAAGTAAGTCTTTAGAGCTTCTATTCCAAGTGCTAGGACCGATTAAAGTATATTTCTATTTACCTAAATAAATTCTAAACGGTGCAATTTTTTTCTTTTTTTAATGATGGACAAATTCAAGCCAATTCATAAGAAGTCGTGTGTAAAATACTATAAAAGTGTGTTCGTTTCAACCGCGCGGCCATGGCGTTAAAAAAAAAAAAACTATGCCAACATTTTGTAACAATTTGTAAAAGTTGACTCGCAAAACCACAAATTTGTCAAAGCTATGGTTAAAAAGTTAGAAGGGTTTGAACGTGGCCGCGCCATCGAAACGCGGAGAACCGCGCGGCCACGGAGATCTCAGAAACTAAGCGTTGCACAGACCTGAAATTTTGGTAAATAATAGATTCAATTTGTAAACAATTTGTAAAAATATAGAAAAAAATCCTAGGTTAATATTTTAGGAGCTGTGAGACTAAAACCCCGTGGCCGCGCCATCGAAACGGTGACAAAAACGTGATAGCCGATATCTCGCTGAAAAAACATCGCAGACGTCTAGAGTTTTTTGTAAAACCCAGATTTGAATTTGTCAAAACTTACAAAAATGCAACAAAAAATACTAGGTTAATATTTTAGGAGCTGTGAGACTAAAACCTCGTGGCCGCGCCATCGAAACGGTGACAAAAACGTTATCACCGATATCTCTCTGAAAAAGCATCGCAGAGGTCTGAAGTTTTTTGTAAAACCTAGATTTGAATTTGTCAAAACTTTTAAAAATACAACTAAAAATCCTAGGTTTATATTTCAGGAGCTGTAAGACTAGAACCCCATGGCCGCGCCATCGAAACGGTGAAAAAAACGTGATAGCCGATATCTCGCTGAAAAAGCATCGCAGACGTCTGGAGTTTTTTGTAAAACCCAGATTTGAATTTGTCAAAACTTACAAAAATGCAACAAAAAATACTAGGTTAATATTTTAGGAGCTGTGAGACTAAAACCCCGTGGCCGCGCCATCGAAACGGTGAAAAAAACGTGATAGCCGATATCTCGCTGAAAAAGCATCGCAGAGGTCTGAAGTTTTTTGTAAAACCTAGATTTGAATTTGTCAAAACTTGTAAAAATACAACAAACCACCGTTTCGATGGCGCGGCCACGAGGTTTTAGTCTCACAGCTCCTAAAATATTAACCTAGTATTTTTTGTTGCATTTTTGTAAGTTTTGACAAATTCAAATCTGGGTTTTACAAAAAACTCTAGACGTCTGCGATGCTTTTTCAGCGAAATATTGGCTATCACGTTTTTGTCACCGTTTCGATGGCGCGGCCACGGGGTTTTAGTCTCACAGCTCCTAAAATATTAACCTAGGATTTTTTTCTATATTTTTACAAATTGTTTACAAATTGAATCTGTTATTTACCAAAATTTCAGGTCTGTGCAACGCTTAGTTTCTGAGATCTCCGTGGCCGCGCGGTTCTCCGCGTTTCGATGGCGCGGCCACGTTCAAACCCTTCTAACTTTTTAACCATAGCTTTGACAAATTTGTGGTTTTGGGAGTCAACTTTTACAAATTGTTACAAAATGTTGGCATAGTTTTTTTTTTTTAACGCCATGGCCGCGCGGTTGAAACGAACACATAAAAGTGCACTTATCCGTTTCAGAGATCCAGCAAACATGTAAACATTACCCCAGCAGGATCTTGAATATCTTCGTAACCATAACGGATAAAATTATACAAATGAACTTGATACATTTACCTCGTCTGAGGGACTAATTATTTGGCTAAAATTTATTTCAATATACCCATTAATAGACAAAACTTCTGGCAACGGTAACGTTACCCAGCCAGAACTGTTTTTGTCAAATAACTAAAAAACTATTAGACATACAAATTTAAAAATCGATGATACAATTAGAGAAGCCGAGGGACTAATTATCTATAAAATTCAAATGACGATATTTGACACTTTCTGGCTGGGGTAACGCACACTGCACTAAATGTTTTTAAATGATATGTTAACATCTTTAACAAAATTATTGTTAATGTTGTGTGATGTGCTTGTAATTGATTGTTTTTAAATGATAGGTTAACATCTTTAACAAAATTATCGTTAATGTTGTTTACATGTGCTTCTAATTGATATTTATATACATCTTTAGTAGTTAGGTGCTTAATCACAACCACATTCCTGTAGGATTCACTGGATAGGTTAGTACTGTAATTGGTACTTGTCAATAATATAACATGAATACAATACAAATACAGAAACACTTAAAACAAATTCATCCAAGTCTTGAAAGTAATGTACATGCTGTAAACAGATTACCAGTAGGTATGCAGGGTGTAAGGGACAGCCCTCCGCAAACTAACAGGGTGCATTCAGCTCCTCATTTTGAATCATATTCCACCGGAAATTTTCTCAGGAAAATTTTCATTTCTTCAAAATTTTTTTCAGTTACATTTTCAATATTTCAATTTAAAATTGCATTGTGTGTTCGCAGCACTCCATTTATGTAAACATAACTGCAAAAAAACAGCAAAAAAAAAAAAATACCAGCAATGGATGTTGAAATACTCTAACCAACGACGCGTGAAATCAGCTGTTCACTTTCTGTCTAGCTACAGAGTTCATCGAACTCACCGCATACCTATTACCTACCCCTCCCAACCAGTAATAGACGCTCCTGTTTGTGCACAAAAACACAAACAAATCAGGTTTATTGGATTCCCTTAACGTTCCTGAAAAAATTTCATGTACCAGTCATCTTCGTATGACATACTGAATTCAACCTATCAGTTTGCGGAGGGCTGTCCCTTACACCCTGTATACTCAAGTACCAACGTATTTGATAAGCAATTTTGATACCGACGATAAACCGGGGTCGCATTGGGTAGCCATATATGTTGATGAGACTGGTGTTGGTCAATATTTCGATTCATATGGACGAGCTCATACAGGATATTATCAAATATTTTTTAAAAAGGAATTGTTAAAGATGGGACTGGAATACGGAGAGAATCCAGAACGATTTTACATCAGTTTGCGGCGAGTACTAATAATGAAGACTTAATAATGTAACTTAATGACGTAATAATGGAGAGTAAACAAATTAAAATACCGTCGCCGGTTTCGTGACGCCGCGCGCCGCCGCGCCGGTTTCTATTGTAGGTATTTTTAAGAAATCGAATCGAATTTCTATGAAGTCGCCTAAGGTCGGTTACTAAGTAAGTACCGAGCCTAGGTTTAAAACGTCATTTGTTCACAAACGTAGAGTATTTAGGCATTTAATTGGTAATTAAAAATACAAATTACTTATTCTTTAAAATATTACAACCCTAACGTTGGTGGTCAGAAGGTATATAAGAGTTGCGACAGAAAGAGAGGCAACTTGTAGGTGAATATAACTGTAGGTAATCATGCAATGAAGTAGGTATGTATCTGTCTAAGTTACATTTCATGCAGATTCGTTAGATTTCGTTTGTTTGACGAATCTGCACGAAAATGTAAATACATATGTTTTATTGCTGCGTACCACATTTTGATCAAGATACAAGCTGACACGGACCTGCAAATTGCAAAAAACCCAAAAAAAATTTTAATTTCGCGGGCTACACAGCGCAATCACCTTAAATTACTTTGATGAAGTCTAAGAAGGTAAGAAGTACGTGCATAGACAACTGATCCGTAAGGTAATGTAAATAAGGAGCAGAATCGCGTTAACAAAAAAAAAATACTTCAAACATTGAAAGTAAAAATACTTGCATAGAACTTTGATCCGTAACTGTAATTAAGATAAGGAGCAGAATCGCGTCGAGCGTCGATGCAGCGAGAATAGAAAAATGCCTTGAAGTAGGTATTTGTAAGTATTTTGGGTCGGGACTCACTTATTGGTCGGCGTACTTGCAAGTAAATACCGTCGCGTATATAAGCACCTTCCCCCATTGCGACACCGGTGCGTTTTTCTGCCAATATCATTTTGTACTTCAACGGGAGAACAGCTTTCCAATTTTATTGTAAAAATAAATTGTGATAATTTTAATATAGAAAACAAACGCAATGAGTGACCCCGATAAGATAAGAAACAGAGGATTAGCTGAGGTATGAATTTTATTTTAATTTTAAACTTTTTTCTCGCAAGTTTTATAAAGTTTTCTATGCCAATAAAATTTAAATAATCCTTATTAAATACCTTTACTAACTTTGATATATAATTAGACCCACTACTTAACCAGGTACCTACTTAATTAAAAATTCAATTTAATTTATTTAGCTTACATAGACAAAGTTCTTAAAATATACAAGTACCTACTTAGCATGGTATGAAATTCTCATTACAATCAATCTCAATCTGCCTAGCCTTGTCCCAACTATATTGGGGTCGGCTTCCAGTCTAACCGGATGCAGCTGAATACCAGTATTTTACATGAAGCGACTGCCTATCTGACCTCCACAACCCAGTAACTGGGTAATACGATACCCCTTGGTAAGACTGGTTGTCAGACTGTCGAGCTTCTGACGACCCGTAACCAGTCAAAGATTCATGAATGACAGCCGGGACCAACGGCTTAACGTGCTTTCCGAGGCACGGAGGAGTCTCGATATGTAAATATGGTCACCCATCCACGGACCAACCCCGACAAGCGTAGCTTAACCTGATGGATCGAACCGTGCGGCTGTTATTACTTAGCCACGAGCTCCTCTCTCTTCTATATAAATTCACACTACAATATAGCACAAATGAAAGTGTTTTCTGTATGGCACTATCACATAATTATATTTAACTATCTACCAACACTCAGAGATTTAACTTATAAGTACCTACCTTACTAACACAAATAAAAAAAAACTAAAAGAGTATTTAGCAGCCAAATGTTTCTATTTATTGCTGAGTTTCTAATGGAGAAAACATAGGTAATAATAATTCTAATGTCTTTGACATTAAAATAACGACTCGACTGCCGGAAACGTGGATCTAAGCGAGTCACTATGGCTTTTTAATTGTTTATGTAATTATGACATTCAACCGGTTAATAATTCTAATGTAATTTAGATAGATAGAATACTCTTTATTATTTTTTTTTTTTTTGTAGGGGTGAAGTAGGCTTCTTGTCGGTCCTGTCATTACAGGAATGCATTATTGTAGACTGGACGTAGATTATTGAATATTATTGAAATCCGTGATTGTAGATATAATTTTACTGTTAAGTTTTATGTTGTGCCAAACGTGTATTTTCTTCTTTTTTTATTGGCTGTGGAAATTGACAAAACAACTTACACAGCCAAACTTTGGCTGTGTAAGTTGTACCTACCTACTTATAATTTCATGTTCCGAATTGTTTTTCAACAGTTTTGACTTTGAAGTCTGGTTCTGTTAATAGTAGGTAGGTATTACTGCCCGTGCGCATAAACTTGGCACCTGGGGGCCTACTCCCTAAATCCGTCCGTCTTTCCGTCCGTCCGTTCATCCGTCCGTCTGACATTACGATCCATCAAAACAAGTGTAAAAGTTAAATTTTTTGGACGGGCAAAAACACATCGGCAGTAGGGACAACTGGCAAATCATGTTGTCATTCATACTTCGTTCGGGCCCCGAACCAATCACCCATCCGTAGGTGATACGGAGTAGGAAACGCCCGTAACGAAGGCCGAAACTATGGGCTTCGTGCTTAGGGAGCAGGCCCCCCGGCTCGAATGAATGACGTTTCAAATCAAATCAAATCATTTTATTTGTCACAACAAGTATAATGTATAATGTATAATGTGTAATGTATTATGTACTTTTTAAACTAATTGATAAACCCAAAACCCCAGCACGGGGGGGTTAGCGGGGTTAGTTGCGAACCCCATAGGTTCACAACTACTGATGATGATTTTTTTCCATCGGATGATGTTTTTTACGTTACGATATAATGCTTATAAGTATACCTATTATATGAAGGGTTTTTCCTTGTGCACACATGAGAACTGAGTGCAAACAAAAAATTGAATAATAAGTATTTTAGATTTTTGAATATCAACATTTATTTTGCGCTAAGTAGGTAGTTTCTCATAACATCTAACTACTTTACTGTAACTCTTTAAACGTCGATTGATACCCAGGTGTTAAGATAACAATAAAAAATCTATTGTGTCTGCTAATTGGCGTGCGACGGCTTAAACTTGACAATACAAACTATTTAGACACAATTTCAGTTCAATTGTATTTTTATTTATATAGGTATATAATAAAAATAATAATTAATAGTTACAATTCATAAAATGATATAATAATCCCTATACTATTAAACGAGCAATATTTGTATTTATGTATATAATTATGTATATTATTTGTTGAAATCACTTTCTCGAAAACGGCTCTAACGATTTGGATGAAGCTTGCAATATAGTGGTTTACTGGGGCGAAAAATCGATCTAACTAAATATATGAAAAAGGTTTACGTGGTAAAATAAAGGTAAACAATCTTGATGTGACTTTTTACACAAAAACATACTAAACAAATAAACTACTGCTTAAACTAATGGCTCAATTGATTTAGTAATCATTATTGTTGTACTTACATTGGTTTTTAGTTGCATTTTATTTTTAAACTGAGCTTTTAAAATAAAAAAACCGTTCAAGAGCGAGTCGGACTCGCGCACCGAGGGTTCCGTTCCGATTTCTGAAAAAGTGTGCTATTTAGAGACATCGTTTTATTTTTCCTGTAATCTTTACATAAACTTCTATCACATAGAATAATTTCAGATTTTTCCCTTCGCAAACTTCGGAGATAAGGGGGGGAACGGTATTTTTTTTTACATTTTTCATCAGAAGTCGAAAACTATGTGGCCTAAAAAAAAGAAAAAAAAAATGTTTGAAAATGTGCAAACAGCGTTCTTTCATATGATACCCCACATGCCCTAGTAGACCCACTTTGATTTTTTAAGACCCCCTTTCAGTCCCTGTTGCAAAAAAAATATAAATATTTTAATTTCTTTCTTATTTGCAAAATAGTTGGGTCAACGTCATCTAAAACTATTCTAAATTTCAAGTTGATAGCATTAGTAGTTCTTGAGATATCCAGCTGTGACAGACAGACAGACAGACAGACTGAGTGACACCATAAGGGTTCCTTTTTTACCATTTTGGTACGGAACCCTAAAAAGATAAAAGACACATCAAGATTGTTTACCTTTTTTTCACTAGGTACCTAAACCTTTCTAGTATAGGCAGTATAGGTCTGATAACTGGGATAATTCTCCGTATTAAGATTCGGTTCGTAATTTCGACGCGCCGCTATCCATACTTTTTAGGATTCCGTACCAAAATGGTAAAAAAGGAACCCTTATGGTGTGACTCAGTCTGTCTGTCTGTCTGTCTGTCACAGCTGGATATCTCAAGAACTACTTATGCTATCAACTTGAAATTTGGAACAGTTTTAAGTGACGTTTACCCAACTATTTTGCAAATGAGAAAGAAATAAAAATATTTATATTTTTTTATGCAACAGGGACTGAAAGGGAGTCTTAAAAATTCAAAGTGGGACTACTAGGGCATGTGGGGTGTCATATGAAAGAGCGCTGTTTGCACTTTCTCAAACATTTTTTTTCTTTTTTTTAGGCCGCACAGTTTTCGACTTTTGATGAAAAATGTAAAAAAAAATACCGTTCAGATTTTTCTCTTTGCAAACTTCGGAGATAAGGGGGCCTTATCTCCGAAGTTTGCAAAGAGAAAAATCTAAAATTATTCTATGTGATATGTGAAGTTTATGTAAAGATTACAGGAAAAATAAAACGATGTCTCTAAATAGCACACTTTTTCAGAAATCGGAACGGAACCCTCGGTGCGCGAGTCCGACTCGCTCTTGACCGGTTTTTTACGTAGAAATGAAACTAAATCAATGCCAAATATTTTTCCTACTAAGTATATCAATGGGTTACAAATATTATTGCCAGTATAGGAAAAACATTCGGCATTTATTTAGTTTCATTTCTACGTAGAAAAGGCTAACATTCAGGTGGCGCCACGTGGCGCTTCCGGGAAACACCGGCAGGAGGAGAAAGTAGCAAAACATATTATGCATTTAAACAATTTAATATTTATGAAACATACCTACTATACAGGGTGTAAGGGACAGCCCTCCGCAAACTAACAGGGTGCATTCAGCTCCTCATTTTGAATCATATTCCACCGGAAATTTTCTCAGGAAAATTTTCATTTTTTAAATAATTTATTCAGTTACATTTTCTTTATTTCAATGTAAAATTACATTGTGTGTTCGCAGCACTCCATTTATGTAAAAAAAACAGCAAAAAAAACAAAACTGAAAACAAAAAAAACCAGCAATGAATGTAGAAATATTCTAACGAACGACGCGTGAAATCAGCTGTTCACTTTCTGTCTAGCCACAGAGTTCATCGAACTCACCGCATACCTATTACCTATCCCACCCAACCAGTAACAGACGCTCCGATTTGTGCACAAAAACACAAACAACCCGGGTTTATTGGATTTCCATAATGTTCCTGAAAAAATTTCATGTACCGGTCATCTTAGTATGACATCCTGAATTCACCCTATCAGTTTGCGGAGGACTGTCCCTTGCACCCTGTATTTTTACAGGTAATGCCTTGGAAAATACTATATTTGATAAGAAAATAGTTAGCAACCATAAGTTCCACAAACTGCAGGCAATGTAAGGGTCAGTTGCACCAAGCAGAAATTGATCCCATATTATTTTATTTCTGAAATCTTGCAAAGCCTTTACTTCGCCTTGGCTGCCGATATTAACGTGTGATGGTCGTAAGCGCGGCTGCTAATCATTGTAGGTTCGATCCCTGGGTCGAGTAATGTTATTGGGATTTTGGAAATTCTCAGTTGCAGCCTAGTCGGATGTGCGCCCGGGATATGGTGATAGACTCGCCCCTATTACAACCAAAAATATACATCAGGTCAATCAGCTCAGCCCATCGCAGCCCACTGCTGGACACAGGCCTCTCCCAGGCTGCGCCACAACACCCTGTCCTCCGCCTTCCGCATCCAGTCTGTCCCAGCCACTTTCTTCAGGTCGTCCGTCCATCTAGCTGGGGGGCGTCCCACACTACGCTTACCGACACGCGGTCTCCACTCCAGGACCCGTCTGCTCCACCGGCTATCGGTCCTTCGACAAACATGGCCAGCCCACTGCCACTTCAGTTTGCTTATTCTGCAAGCTATGTCGGTTACTCCGGTTCTTTTCCGGATAACTTCATTCCTGATTTTATCCTTCAAAGAAACTCTGAGCATGTACATCAGGTAAACTGGGTGTATTACCTACAGTATACTTCTGGTGCACTGCCTTACCCTTTTGGGTAAACAAGCGAGATTAAAATGTATGTAGTATTCGTAGAAAAATGCAACAGATACACAAAAACGAAACAGTCCCTAGCTCTGAACTAGTTATTACTACAAATAAATTAACTAATAGTAAGAGAAAGAATTGTTCTGATTACCTAAAAGTATCTCAATCAATCTGCCCAGCCTTTTCCCAACTATGTTGGGGTCGACTTCCAGTCTAACCAGATGCAGCAGAATATCAGTATTTTATATGGAGCAATTGCCTGTTTGACCTCCACAACCCAGTAACTGGGTAACACGATACCCCTTGATAAGACTGGTTGTCAGATTTTCGGACTTCTGACGACCCGTAACGACTGTTAAAGATCCACGAATGACAGCCGGGACCAACGGCTTAACGTGCTTTCCGAGGCACTGAGTAGTCTCGGTATGTAAAGATGGTCCACGGACCAAACACGGCAAGCGTAGCTTAACCTGACGGATCGACCCATGCGGCTGTTATTACTTAGCCACGAGCTCCTCTACCTAATAGTATCTATGTAATGGCATATACAGGGTGTTTCTTTTAAGGTGTCAAGCCAGTGCGAGCTGATAGCAGAGTACCATACCTATCGATTTAACCCCCAACTAACATGTTCTACTCAACTACTACTCTCTGCTAATTATCTATTATTACATTCCAGACTCCTACTCACGATGACCAAGAACTGCTGACCGATGAACACGAGGACGACCGAGACGAAAAGCCCGGGCAACAGGTACTCATATATTACTAAATCATCCTTTTTAGGGTTCCGTACCCGAAGGGTCAAAACAGAGCCCTATTGCTGTCACTCACGTATCCGTCTGTCCGTCGTCTGTCACACAGGTTTTACAAACAAACGGCTGGAGCTACAGTCTCTCATTTTATTGACACAAAGCCATACAAATTGTCAAAAAATATTTTTATATGTTTTTAAGGGGGGCTCCCATACAGATAAAGGAGGGTGCGACAAAAAAATTGACATACGCCATCGAGTGGTATCGTTGTTTAGAGCTCGTTGTGTAGATAAATACTGTATTTTTTGTTATAATGAATATTGGAAATCAAAGGAATGAGAAGCCACCAAAGTCAGCTTTTTTTTTACAAAATTTTGTTCTGAAGAATTTTTTACCTTCAAATTGACCTATGAACCTGAAATTTGGTGATAATATTTATTATTTTAATGACAAATACTAATATATTGATAAATCAAATTTGGTACAGAACCCTAAATGTGTAAAGTCCGACACGCAGTTGTCCGGTTTTTTTAATAAGACCGTAAATTAATTATTAATTTATTACTTATATACAATATACAAATTAACACTATTTACACCTACTAAAGTAAATGACTAACTAACTATACAAATAAATACAAAAACAAAAGGACACTTAGGCGTCGAAGTACTCGTCCGCATCGATGTCATCCGGAAACGTGCCCAGAACACTGGCAGCATTGCTACGTTGAATGGCAATGCTAATTCTTTGGCCAAAGAACGAGCCAGCCCTCTGGTCACGTGAAGTCTCGACCAGTCGCCGAGAAATTTCTTTAAAAATCACTGGTCTACATCAAAATTGCCTTTTACATGAAAATATACTATATTGATTGTATTCCACTCGCTGAACATAAATATACAAGTTAAAATTCATAGTTAGCTCTTATTGTGCATTTATGCCATATAAATATAATAGCGGGTAGCGCGACAGATATATCACATTAATGATGATAACTCAAAATATTTAGTGATTACCCGCGGAAAAATTTTATTATTTCACATTTGTTTGTTGCGTTTAACGCTGACTGTGTTTTGTTCAACAGTTAAAACGTGAAATTGTTACCGTTTTTTTACATTTTTAGTGAAAAATCTACAGTTTCCGTTATGTCGCGTAAATGTGTTAATAGAGCAGACAATTTTTGCTACATTTGTGGTAAGGTGACCCTTACTAACCAAAGATGCTCAATAACACACATGGTTGGCGCAGTGGATGAGCGATTGACTGCTGCGCAGCATGTCGCGGGTTCGATTCCCGCACGGAACAAATATTTGTACGACCTACAAGTATTTGTTCCGAGTCTGGGTGTTTTTCTACCTATAATATGTATGAATTTACAAAAAAAAATGTATATAAGTAGTTTATCAGCCATCTTGTTACCATAACACAAGCATTAGGTGGCTTAGCTTGGGACTAGATGGCGTTGTGTGAAATGTCCAAGGATATTTATTTATTTATTTATTTAACACAACGTTTAGAAACTGCTTACTTACATTATTTTGGAATTAAAATTAAAAACCAAGACAAATCGTGGGTACCACATTATAAATAAGAGCTAATTAAAAAAACATATTCTTGTTTTTCTATTCAGTAACCTTAAAGCAATATAAAAATAAAGTATTCAATTGAAAGGCACACAAAAAGTTACATTTTGTAGATTAGTGAAATTAGCCGCGCACTCGGGCCCCATGCCCCGAGCGTTTCGACGCAAAACGGCTCAAAACTGGTTACCTATAAGGTTACAGTATTTGCGCCGCTCGAGGGTCCCAGCAGCCGCAGCAGCGGTGCCAGCACAGCATTTCGTGCTTGGAACATGAGATGGCTTCAAAGCCGAGCGTTCAAAATCTAGTGTGCAGCAAGAAAGTTCGCGTTAACAAGAATAAAGTTTAAAAAACTGTAACCCGACTTACGGAAAAATAAAATTGATCTAAGAAGTTCAAAATATTTATTTACTTAAACAATAATGACATAGGTATATATATATATATTTGTAATGTGCTCGTGAAGACCTTTCTTTTGATACCAAACATGTCATGATTATCTCAATTTATTTTTTTTCGAGGTCAGAAATTTACGTGTAAAGTTCACCATATTAAATTTAAGAACAATTTATTTAGCCTATATATCACCCGGACCATTATTACGAATCTATCGATACCTCATTCATCAAAATCGGTTCAGTAATTTAGGCGCTGCGGTGGAATACACGTAAATACATACTTATATACATACTTGCATACTTACATACTTACATACAAACATAGACTGCTAAAATCATAACCCTTCCTTTTGTCTTTGCCGTAGTCGAGTAAAAGAAGAGACCTTGCGTACGTAGGCTTACGAAAATACAACCTTGCTTCTATGAAATCATCACCCCCACTTAATATTTCAGGTACCAAGCACGTTGCTGGTCCTAGTGCTCGGCGTGTACATACTGCTGGCTTGCTTGGCGCAGCGGCTGGAAGATAAGATGCCTGCTGTTGTGCGTGAAGCAGATGTACCTAGTGATGTGAGTATCTTTCCAATATCATAATTTGATTAGCCTTAGAGTGTTTGTGCACCGCACCGGGAACGGGACGTCAACGAGAAACGAGATTATTCAGCCATAGTAAATGAGGGGAAAATATACAAATCCGTGATAAGGCCTGTCGTAATTTATGGATCGGAATGCTAGGCAGTGAAAAAGACGGATGAAAAAAGATTGCATGCAGCGGAGATGAGAATGTTGAGATGGATGTGTGGAGTGGCGAGAATGGATAAAGTAAGAAATGAGAGTAAAACCGGTCAAGAACGAGTCGGACTCGCGCACCGAGGGTTCCGTTCCGATTTCTGAAAAACTGTTCTAGTTAGAGACTTGGCTTTACATAAACTTCTATTGCATAGAATAATTTCAGATTTTTCATCAAAAGTCGAAAACTATGTGGCCTAAAAAAATATTTTTTTTAAATTGAGAATGTGCAAACAGCGCTCTTTTATATGATACCCCACATGCCCTAGTAGCTCTACTTTAAATTTTTAAGACCCCGCTTCAGTCCCTGTTGCAAAAAAATATAAATATTTCTATTTCTTTCTTATTTGCAAAATAGTTAAATAGAATAGAATAATTTATTTGTTAAACATAGGTAATACATAAAAAGATCTTAAAAAATTAATTAGTGCGCTATGCTTTGCCAATATTGACATACAAATGATTGAAAACAAATACATGACTGCATGGGTACTATTAAATTACAACGATAAATTTATTACAATATATTATTATTTGAGTACGTAATTGTATAAACGCATGAATGCGAATTAAATTCTTCAAATAAATAATAATTCTTTAATTTGAGCTGTTCCAAATTTCAAGTTGATAGCATTAGTAGTTCTTGAGAGATCCAGCTGTGACAGACAGACAGACGGGGACAGACAGACAGACAGATAGACAAACTGAGTCACACCATAAGGGTTCCTTTTTACAATTTTGGTACGGAACCCTGAAAGTGAAGAGGAAGTTTGAAAGTGGCGCCAGTGACAGAAAAGTTGAAAGCAAATCGTTTGGCTTGGTATGGGCATGTGATGAGGAGAGACGAAATGCATGTGAGTGTGAGGAATGATATGAAAGAGAAGGGAGTGAATGATAGCGTGACGGTTGACAGGGGAGAATGGAAGAAGAAAACGTGTTGCGCCGACCGCACGTAACAAGGGATAAGAGCAGGAAGATGATGAGTAAATGTACTGTACTGTTGCTACTTCGGCACCATCATCTGTTTTCTTGTTGACGTCTTGCTCCCGGTGCAGTGGCCAAACAGTGTACATGTCCCTGCTGTATACTGCTGGAACTCAGACCTTCTCTGTGAGAGGGAGTGACTTTAAATTAAATAGTTTTCGAGAAAAAAAAAAAGAGTTAAATAATTTCGGTTCGCGCGAAAACTGAGAATTTCCGGAAGTCCCAAAAAGCTCTGCTACAGGCAAATGTGCTATTGGAGAGGCCTAATTCCAGCAGAGAGAAACTCCATGCTTTCTTCGTACAACTGGTGGATGCAAGTATATTTTCTCGTCAAATTACACTTGCGCGATTTAGGATTCTTTAAAGTAGCAGTGGTGCCATCTACAACCTTTTATACACTGTCATATTTATGTGGTCCAATAGACGTCGCCACATTAGTGCCGCTGGTCGTGGCTAGATGGCGTGCTGAATTCCACAGGGTTGATGGATGGCAGCACCTGATGAGAGTAACGGAGATGGCGTGCGATTGGAAACTCCTATGACCTGTCGAAGGTTTATGATGCTACTTCTAATTGACCTTTCTTACCTTTCAGAATTCGGACATCATATTCAGTGAAGAAGTGGCGTGGCGCTACCTGGACCGTATCATCGGTTCTGAGCCGCGCGTAGCGGGCACTAAGTACCATCTGGCGCAGACCAAGAACCTGAAGGCGATGATCGACGATATAGCGGCCCAAGCCAATCAGGTGGTTAGGACTGACTTGCAGATGGCTTCGGGTAATTTTTTTTGAGTTATGTCTGTTTCATTACCTTCGAAATGCCTTCGAATAAGTTCTGATTAACTTAAGGGCAACCGTGAAACATAAGGCCTGGTCGCAGGCTGTTTCTCCCCTAAACAGTCAGTTCTCATCAGTCACATTTTGTTCTTAGTGACCTTGATGTAGCCAAAAAATCGAGATTTAAATGCTTCATCTAAGTAAAACATTAATTATGTATTATTACAAGCTTTTATTTAGTTTAACCTGCGCCTGCGGTGTCTGTCTGTCTGTAATCTAATCTTGCAAGCTAAATTTGACCCACTTCCCGGTTTCCGATTAAGCTAAAATTTTATATGCATATGGCAATCGGTTGACAGTGCATATTATTATGGCATGAAGCTGATCTGATGATGGAGCCGGAAGGTGGCCATCGGAGCGTTGAAAATCCAGTGCGCGTAATAAAATCGCCGCAGAAAGAAATCGCCCGTGCATACCTGTGCTTAGTGGCATTTGAATGTTAATTATCCGAACTTATTTTCCAGGTGACTTCTTCCGCCTATCAACCAAAAAACCCCCGCACTTCAGCGTGTACCAAAACGCGTCAAACGTAGCTGCCTTGTTAGAGGGAGAGAGCGGATTCCATCCTAACGGAACTATAGGAAGCTCCATACTGGTGAACTGTCACTACGACTCTGTGCCGTTTGCGTTAGGTATGAAGGTTCATTTTATGTTGAAGTATGTTTGAATTGGCCTAGATACTGGTGAACTGTCGCTACGACTTTGTGCTTTTTGCGTTAGGTAAGAAGTTTCATTTTATGTTGAGTTATATTTGAATTGGCCTAGATACTGGTAAACTGTCACTACGGTTCTGTGCCTTTTGCGATAAGTAAGAAGGTTTATTTTAATTATGTAATCGTGTTTTCGTCAAACATAGTACTTAACCTTAATCCTCAACTTTACTATTATATGTAGGTATAGGGTAACTGGTAATTAGTGACCGAGATTATACTCATGATAACAAACAACTTTTATTATGGGACCAAACCTGAAATCGCGAAAAAAAAATCACCTCACATACATTCATGTTCAATAGTTTGTTTTACAAACTAACGAAAAAAAAATGTGTAGGTAATTGTATTTGGTTTCTTGCAGTTCACAATTTTTCGATAGGTTATAATCTCGCGAGATGTTAATTTTATTTTACAGGAGCATCAGACGACGCAGCATTCTGTGCAATAATGGCAGAAATTTTATCAAAACTGTCTCGAAGCAAACAGAAGTTAAAACGAAACATTGTGTTCCTATTCAATGGAGCTGAAGAAAATGGCTTACAGGTAGGTAACTTAGGTAAACAGATCACTTCCTCAACATCCATGCTTACAGGTAGGTAACTTAGGCAAACCAATCACTTCCTCAACATCCATGCTTACAAGTAACTTAAACAAATCACTTCTCTACATCCATACTTATTACAGGTAGGTAACTTAGGTAAACAGATCACTTCCTCAACATTCATACTTACAGGTAACTTAAACAAATCACTTCTCTACATCCATACTTATTACAGGTAGGTAACTTAGGTAAACAGATCACTTCCTCAACATCCATACTTAAAGGTAACTTAAACAAATCACTTCACTACATCCATATTTACAGGTAGGTAACTTAGGTAAACAGATCACTTCCTCAACATCCATACTTAAAGGTAACTTAAACAAATCACTTCACTACATCCATATTTACAGGTAGGTAACTTAGGTAAACAGATCACTTCCTCAACATCCATGCTTACAGGTAGGTAACTTAGGTTAACCAATCACTTCCTCAACATCCATGCTTACAAGTAACTTAAACAAATCACTTCTCTACATCCATACTAATTACAGGTAGGTAACTTAGGTAAACAGATCACTTCCTCAACATTCATACTTACAGGTAACTTAAACAAATCACTTCTCTACATCCATACTTATTACAGGTAGGTAACTTAGGTAAACAGATCACTTCCTCAACATCCATACTTAAAGGTAACTTAAACAAATCACTTCACTACATCCATATTTACAGGTAGGTAACTTAGGTAAACAGATCACTTCCTCAACATCCATCACACAAATAATGCCCTATTTAGTACATTCTTGTTCAAAGAAGACCCAAAAAAAGATATAATTTTTTAAAGCGATCATCTCGTTGAATCAGGAAAAATATCGAAAATAAATTATAACTAGAAAACTACAAAAAATCGTAGAACATACATGGGTGTTAAATCGATAGGTATGGTACTCTGCTATCAGCTCGCACTGGCTTGACACCTTAAAAGAAACACCCTGTACTTAATGATGTTCATCGATATTTTCATCAATTTAAAAATATCACATGATATGAAACGGTATTGTAATGTGAATGTTTTATATGTATATTATATGATTAAAATGTTTGTTTTGTTTTGCAGTGCCCTTACAAGGTGCATGTTTGATACATTTTTATCTTACAACATGTTTGCAATAAGTAATAACAGCCGCACGGGTCGATCAGGTTAAGCTACGCTTGCCGCGGTTGGTCCGTGGATGGGTGACCTTTACATACCAAGACCCCGGCTGTCATTCGTAGATTTTTGACAGTCGTTACGAGTCGTCCGAAGCCCGGAAGTCTGTCAACCAGTCTTACCAAAGGGTATCGTATTACCCAGTAACTGGGTTGTGGAAGTCAGATAGACAGTCGCTCCATGTAAAATACTGGTATTCAGCTGCATTCGGTTAGACTGGAAGCTGACCCCAACATAGTTGGGAAAAGGCTAGCCAGATCACGATGATATTTACAATAAACTGATTTGATTTGATTGTGAAAATATTTGAATAAATTAAAAAGAGTGTTTATTCATCACATCTTAGGCAAGTCACGCGTTCCTGCAACACCCCTGGGCGAAGGGCGCCTCAGTCGTCATCAACTTAGACGCCGGGGGGATGAACGGGAAACCCAACCTGTTTCAGGTGAGTTTTCTTTTATAATCAATATAATCATACATTCTCCTTATTATTTTCCTTCCGGCGAAATATGGCTGATAAGGGCACACCTCTGAATAACCCTTTGGGAAACAAGGCGTCAATATGTCGCCAGAGTAGCCCGCGAAAAACAAAATTTCTTAAGTTTTTTGCAATATGCAAGTCAGTATTATGTTGTATGTTGATCTAAAAATATGATCACAGGTTAGATCCGTGTCAAAAGTGAATACAAAGCGTGGTGCCTGGTTATTGGATAGTGGCCCTGTGGGATTATCCTATCTACATGATGCTCAAAACAATAGCGATTGTGACTCAAATAAAAATACACCCCAATATCGAGCAATTGAGCGGGTAGACGGTAAACAAATCGAATGTGTCGAGTGTGAGTTATGTACCGAACAACGGCCAGCGACAGCGGCGATACCGGTTGAATCCGGTGTGAAAAGTTACTCGGTGGTGGCAAGTACTGCGGTGGTGACGTCAGAGCGCTCGAGCCCAACAGAACGCGTAGTGGAACGTCAGCTGACTACCACAGAGGCCTTAGTGCGAGTTTTTACACTTACTCGATCACGTTAACTTAAACTTCAATTTATACTGAAACTGAATAAGCGCCGTCTGGTGACTGTAATGGGAAACACAATTATTTCATACAAATTGATATACGTCAACGTTAACGTAAACGCGATTGAGTAAGTATAAAAACTCGCACTAAGGCCACTGATAACGCTAGCGAAAATAACAGCTGTTTAGTGAGACAGCCGCGTTTGGATGTATTGTGCGTGAACGAAACAAATTCGAAAGTGGATATCCGTAGTGAAGGTTGTCGCAAGGTTTCGTAACGTAGGAAACAATCTAACTATTGTTATCTAGGAAAGTCGGGCATAGCGAAAGATGAGAATTGTAATTTCAAAGCTTCTGACAAGAAATTTCCTATATTTATTACAAATATTCACAGTGAAACGACAGAGGATGACATAGTTAAATATACTCACAGTAAGACTCAGGAAATTGTATCTATTGAGAAAATAATTATGGAAAAAATAAAATTGATCAAAAACAAGTTGCGTTATATATATTTGTTGATCTTAAAAAAGCCTTTGACACCATCAGTCATGACAAATTATTACAAAAACTAGAACCCACCGGTGTTAAAGGCAAAGCACTTGAAATTTTTAAATCATATATGGAGAACCGTAAACAAATAGTAAAAATAGGTAAATATGAAAGCAATCCCTGTGTCCTGAATTTTGGCGTCCCCAAGAATCAATAAACTATAAATTTCGGACACCAACTGAAAAGATATACGAGGAAACAAAAATAATGAATATAAAACAAACGTACATATACTACAAATGTATTCTAATACGTAAAATATTAAATAACGAAATCCATTCCAATATAAGATTTGTAACAAAACAACAAACACGAAAGATTAACTTAAGACGTGCTAGTTACTCTGTGACCCACCCTCCTAGAACTAACTATGGACTATGGAAGAAGAAATTTAGAGTTTGAGGGTATTATCAGGCCTCTTGCACTGGTACATTCCGCTCGAGATAAGTACCTACTGCTCGCGGCAACTCTAGGTTTCAAGTCAGTCAGGGTGTATTACGCGCTCAGCGAGCGAGACACGTACGGCCGCCCATGAAAAAATTAAATCTTAGATTTTAAATTTAAGTTTACTATTCATATTATCACTATACTATACATATATAAATTAGTGATATAGTTACTTTTTTAATGATGAAAATCTATTACGAAATGTCGAGTCTTGTTGCTACCATTTTTTACTTACCTACCTACTTACTATAGTTGCCGACATTTAACATGATCTCTCGGCGGAGTGGTGGGGGTTGCTATGCGCGTCGTATTGTTTCAGGAGTAAGGTCCAAAATCGCTTAAAGTAATTAAGGATTAACTTAGGATTAACAAGCAATTGTACCTACCCGCGATCGTACGATCGCACAAACTTAGCCACTGGTGCGTTGACGCATCTTTAGTTGTTTTATGACCATGTTGAGGCGACTAAAGTGGCTCAAATGTCACTTTCAATTTTAAGACGTGTTTGTACCTTGTTTACTTTAGAACACTTCTAAATATTTTACGAGATGATGGTGTATTAAAAATAATTGATGATTGTTTGATTGATTAATAAAAAATAACGTTTGAAAATTATAAGACATTCACTCATAAATACAATAAAAGTATAAAAAGGTACCATATACCCCACCACCACCACCATACCATATGGTATGTATGGTATGGTGGTATGGTGGTATGGTACCATATTTTATTTTTCTTTGCGGACAGCCCTAGTACTCGGCTAAGCGGCGTAGGTATGTTACGGACGAGTAACGACACAAAGTAATAACAACTCTCATGCGCGGCGATTAAGATCAACTTAGCTTGCGCATGGGGGGAAAAGATTTTGTAGGCTATTATAAAAGCGGATTTCTTCAAGATCAAAGGAGTGCAACTTCTGTACGTTAGTACTATTATTTATTCTGTGGTATTCATTGACTTATATAATGGTGGTATTATAATAAGCCATTATAATAAGTTACCATCAGTAATAAAAAAGAACAAAGTTATGACAGGTTCAAAAAGCTACTAAAAATTCACACAATTAAAACATACAAATAAGGAAAAAAAAACTGGAATTTATATGTATATCGTAAATAAAATACACACACTAAAAAGATTTAAAATAATTAGTACTACTAATTATTTTGTAATATAAGTTGTGCCGATAACATGGTCCTCTTGAGCCCCTCAATAAGAGCTCTCAGGCAACTAGTGGGTATTTGCGAGCGGTATGCCAGCTCCCATGGTATGGTTTACAATGCAAAGAAAACTGAAATGTTAGTTTTTAGAGCTGGTAGGGGTCCGGAAACAGTCCCAGATGTTTTTATTTATGGTTCACCAGTGAGGGTTGTGCGAACGTTTAAGTATCTAGGCCACATTCTCACTGACGATCTCACATCATGACGCCGACATAGAACGGGAAAGGCGGGCGCTATCGATACGGTGCAATATGCTTGCGCGCAGATTTTCCGTTTGTAGCACGAGTGTTAAAAAGACATTATTCCGTGCCTATTGCCTCTGTTTGTACACATGGCAGCTGTGGACAAAATTCAAACGATCGACACTTAGTACCATGCGTGTGCAGTATAATGATGCCTACCGCATCTTAATGAAATTTCCGCGGTACTGTAGCGCGTCGAGTCGAGCATGTTCGCTGAAGCGGGAGTGCCGGACTTTTATGCTATTATTCGATCGCGCATAGCATCGTTTTCCACCAGCTTAAGAAAATCGACCAATCAACTGTTGAGGGTCGTTAGTGAGGATTTGAGCAGTCCGATCCACAGGTATTGGCTTGGAGTCCATCGGAGTGCCAACCGTCGATAGACACTTATTATTGTGATATTATTTTGTTTTATTGTTATGTAATTAATGGTGATTTGTTGTGAGTTAATTTAATTGTATATTCAGTTTTAGTGTGTTTTATTTTGTGACTGTATTGAATTTTAGTGTATTTTATTTTGATGTTGTATGGAATTTGATGTATTTTATTTTTATGATCTAATGACTTTTAATGTATTTTATTTTAATTATGAATTAACCCCTCAAGTGTCTGAGTTTGGCTGATTTTAGACCCAAAACCCCCGCGAGTGGGGAGGGTTGGGGGTTAGGTGCGAACCCCATAGGTTCACAACTACTGATAATGATATGTTTTCCATCGGATGATGTTTTTTTACGTTTATATATACGTGATCTAAGCTTATATACCTATTATGTAAAGTTTTGTCCTTTTGCACACTTGGGGTGCATTTGACACGCGGGGGGGGGGAGGGGAGGTTAGCTGCGAACTCCATAAGTTCACAACTAATGATTTGATTGGTTTTCCATCGGATGATGTTTTTTTACATTTATATATATGTGATATAAGCTTATATACCTATTATGTAAAGTTTTGTCCTTTTGCACACTTGGGGTGCATTTGACACGCGGGGGGGGGGAGGGGAGGTTAGCTGCGAACTCCATAAGTTCACAACTAATGATTTGATTGGTTTTCCATCGGATGATGTTTTTTTACATTTATATATATGTGATATAAGCTTATGTACCGAACAAAAAAAGGGTTTTTCTTATGCACTCATGGGGTGCATTCGACACTTGAGGGGTTAATTGAATTAATTTTATGTGTTTGTGATGTGTATTATGGGACTTGGTGCCCTATTAAATAAGTTAAAAAAATATATATAAAAATATTGTTATTATTAATCCATAATCATTGTACCTACCAGGTGACGGACCCACGAGTATTAAACGCCTATCACCGCTCAGCAGTGACGCCGGACGCACAAGGATCAAGCCAGTTCATGTTCTCTTCGGGATTTATACCTTCGGATACAGACTTCAGGATATGGCGCGACTTCGGGCATATGACTGGTGAGATATTTTTATTTATAACGGGTGTCCGAGTCACTTGTTCTTCCCGTCATTGTGATTTTTTTTTTGTAACGAACTATATTATATATATAACTATATTATAACTTTATTATATCATCAGCCGTGTGATTCTGTAAGACCTCATTCTAAACTTCGAATCTGAATCCGCTGTGAGTTTCTTGATTGGCATTCTAAAAACTCGGTTGATAATATTCGAAATTACACTAGCACTACCCTTGCGAGCGTGTCAGCGAGTTGAACTAAATTGACCGTGAGATTTTTACAGATAAAGTATGAGATGAAGTGGTATTCAGTAAAGTAGTTCCGTGTCACTTCGACGCTCACTTCGCACTCGAACACGATTCAGCCGGTCGATTCTGTAAAAATCTCACCGTGAAAACTTAGGTGAAGTGAGTTTGTTTTTGCTAGGAATTGACACTATTGACAGCTCACTCCACGCTCACTTCACCTAAGTTTTCACGGTGAGATGGTTACAGAATCGCAGTGCAGTGTCGAATAAAAAACAAGTGAGAAGAAGTGATGCGAAGTGAGAGTGAATAGCGATGTGAGATGCCAGTTTTTGATTGATTTTTACAGAATCGACGTACTGGTTACGGTAATATTGTAGGTCTTTCCAACAACATGCTTTCACGAAAACAAGTTAAATGTTATAAATGAAATACCCCCACCACTCCCGTACATGCATTAAATGGCTGTTTCGACGGCGAAAAAAGCCAACTAGTCTGTTTAAGGAAATCGATCCAATCGAAGGGATAACAGTGGCTATGTCTAGAGTCAGCCAAGACAGCACTTATGCACAATAGTGTCTACTGCATGGCTCCAGTAATCTTCAACAAAATACCGAAGAGTTGGAAAGAGTAGTAGGTACCGCTTTCTTTATTTAAAAAAACACTTCGAAGCTTTTTAGTGCTGAAAGGTTATCACTATCACTATCATCACTATCACTATCACTATCACTACATCACTACATCACTACATTATTATAAAACAAAGTCGCTCCGCTGTCTGTCTGTCCCTATGTATGCTTAGATCTTTAAAACCACGCAACGGATTTTGATGCGGTTTTTTTTAATAGATAGAGTGATTCAACAGAAAGGTTTATATGTATAATACATACATAATATAGTAGAAAAACACTGATAATTTTAGAGGATTCTAATGTGATGTCGTAGATAAACACATTTTTTTGCGCTTACATTGCAAACGCTGGCTGAACCCTACGAGATAGATCAAAATAATGTACTACAGTATTGTACACCTTAAAAATGTCTGCAAAAAAGTCCGCGATGGTATATGTATATCTCTTAGGGATAACCCACAATAACCATTTTTTATCCTATACTTTTTACGAAAAATAATGGCTTATTTACGAAGCGATTTTAAGCAATACAGCATTAATCCTTATCCAAACAAGTACCTTAAATACATTATGCATTTACTATAGATCAATATCGCCCTTTACAGCATGCAATTTAAATGAATATTTTCGAAGATATTACAGATTTAAACGTATGTAGTACGCTCCCGTGGGATATTTTCCGACATCCACGCGGGCGAAGCCGCGGGCAAAAGCTAGTTATAATATAAGTCAGTTCCTAAATGAAAAAGATTTTTAAGTCAGTGTATTTTAGTGTATCTTTTGCATGCCTACATGGTAAAATGTGGCTGAACTTATTATGATTTTTGTTATCCTCTATACCCATATTTGCAAAATAAAATTATTTTTATCTTTACTTTTGGGAATGTCGCTTGTGGACAGCGTGAAGATGAGGGGAAATATCATGGAGCCCTGAGGTACACCTACACGTATGGAGTGTAGGGAGGAGAGTGTAACCTTGATGCGATAGCGGAAAGTCGGACAAATATCTCGTAAGATGAGCACGAGACGGTCAGGCACTCCGAGTTGGTATAAGAATAAATGAATGAATGAAATGCACCGACCCCAGCGTGGTTTGACCTGACTCGATTTTTCGAATGAACCCAGAGATTCACACTAGCCCCTGATACCTCATGTTACATGGTGCAACAGAGAACATGGCATTGTATATCAAGGAGTAGACCGGGGGGCGCGGTAATGGTAGGGAAGACATGCCCTTAGGTTATGGAAGGATTATTAGAGCCGTACCTACCGGATATGAAAAACGTGTCTACAAAGGGCATAAGGATCTAAGTTTAAGTAATAGGTATTGTACATTGTTGAAATCATTATTATTATTCTTTATAGGTGTAGACATAGCGTTCGTGAAATGGGCTCTCGTGTACCACACACGTAACGACAAGCCGGAGCTCATACTGCCCGGCGTGCTGCAGGGCGCCGGGGACATGCTGCTCGCGCTGGTGGCCGAGACTGCCAATGGGGGGGATCTGGATGAGCCGGTCAGTACATCATGTCAGTTACCTCGTAAAAGAGGCAAAACACGAAGCCTTTCTGGTCGAGAAAACTTTGACACAAAAAGCCGGCCAAGTGCGTGTCGGAGCACGCACAATGAAGGGTTCCGTAGTTGGGATAAAATTATCTCAAGAACAAACTTAACATTATAGTTGAAAAACATGTTCTCTCATACATTCCAACTGTAAATGTAGGTTGGTTGACTATTACTCGTAAACTTGAAAGCCTACTTGGCTGTGATAGTTTTCCCTTAGACTTCGTTATACAGGGTGATTGAAAGATGGGTGCAAAGCTTTAAGGTGAAGATAGTACAGACAATTTAGAACCATTTAAGCCA